>CM054153.1:1605975-1700975 GCA_028751875.1 Rapana venosa | reverse complement strand
GGGTGTGATGTGGTATGGTGTGATGTGGTATGGTGTGATGTGGTGTGGTGTGGTATGGTGTGATGTGGTTGGTGTGATGTGGTGTGGTGTGATGTGGTATGGTGTGGTGTGATGGGGTGTGTATGGTGGGTGTGGTGTGATGTGGTGTGGTGTGATGTGGTATGGTGTGATGTGTGTGGTGTGATGTGGTGTGTGTGATGTGGTATGGTGTGATGTGGTGTGATGTGGTATGGTGTGATGTGGTGTGATGTGATGTGATGTGATGTGTGTGGTGTGGTATGGTGTGGTATGGTGTGGTGTGATGTGGTATGGTGTGTGTGGTGGTGTGATGTGGTGTGGTGGATGTGGTATGGTGTGTGGGTGGTGTGATGAGGTGGAGGATGTGAACGTGTGTGTGTGGTGTGAGCCTGGTGTGGTTGGTGTGCCAGCAGTCTGGAGGGAAGGAAGGGGCGGCAGTTGATGCCTACTCTCTTGGGCCCGTGCCCTCCAGCCAGCCTGGCTGGCTCTGGAGCGCCGTCCAGTGAAACAGTCCCCTGTAGCCCCTCCAGCTTGGTTCCCTGCGCAAAGCCTCCAACCTGAGGCCAAGGAGGGCGGGCAGTTATCGCACCGTTGGCCTCTCCTTCTCCTCTCTTGCGCTGGGCCCTTGGTGGTGCCGTAGTGGAGAAAGGCGGCTGGCTCCAGGTTGGACTTCCGTGTCAGCAGTGGCTCGGCTGTAGGAAGGCGTAAGGCCCTGCAGGATTCATCAAACACCTTGGCTTTCTTCTTCTTCTTCTAGCACGTGGCAGCCCTTGGACGGGTGCCAGAGTTGAGAGGAGGAGGAGGTGGTGGAGGTTGGACTTCCGCCCCGTGGGTGGGGAGTTTACGTCCTCCCCCAGGTCCACTTAAAGCGACACCTGCCAGTGCTTGAATTCTTTTCCTGCATGTTGTTAATGAATCTATGATAGACATGCTTTGAAAAGATCAAGCGCGCACATGAAAAGGTCCCGAAGTCGGTGTCAGCGTTGGGGAGACGTGTTCATGCCGAGGTGGCATCCTGTGTGGAGATGGCATGGGCTGGCTGGCTGGGTGGGCTGTGCCAGGCCTGTTCAACCCGCTGTCTGTCTGTCTGAGAGACAGGGGCAGACAGTCACAGTCAGGGCAGTGCCCCGACAACTGCTCAGGGAGGCGAGGAGAGAGAGACAGCCAGGCCCTTGGTGCTAGGTAGGGGGGTGTGATACCAGGGAAGAGAGTGAGGAGAATTGCGCGTCCGTGGGACGGGCGGGAAAGGGGAGGGGTGGGGGTGGGGGGGGGGGAGGTTGAGGGGACTAGAAGGAAGTGGTGTGGTCTGTGTTTATGGGTAGCTATTATCATATCAGCATACTGTTCAGCTCAACCCCTACAGGTAAATGATTGATTAGAAAAAAGGTGTGTGTGTGTGTGTGGGGGGGGGGGGGGTCATTTGTGAGTCCACGCACGCACGCACGCACACACACATACAAACACAAAGAAACACACACACAGCACGCACACAGAATTCAAAGCTTGAGGTGATGTAAAGTCGGGGATAAAAATCGATGACAGGACGCCCGGCCGGGGATGGGTGGGGTGGGGGGGGGGGGGGGGGGGGGGGGGGGGATTCGTGCAATATTCATAGATGATGGTCCCATGATAGCACAAGGTTGTGCCATCAACAGATTGTGTGAAGAAAGAGACAGGAGGGAGAAGCGTTTGTATGGCAATGTTGCCTCAGTCTGTGCTTCCTCTCTCACTGCAGGCATGCGCTCATGCATAGGTTTGTTGTAGGCCTGCTCAAGGACACGGACACAGCACAGACACGCACGCGTGCACACACACACATACACACGGCACAGAAATACTTGCTGACATATTATACTGGTACATATACATGCTTGCACGCGTGCACACTCGAACACACTTATATTTATGCACGTAACACTTCAAGACACACTTTGATGGATCTGTGCGCTCAGCTTTTTCTTTCTGTTTATTTTGTTTTGTTTTGGCCTACTGTCACTTTTTGTGCAGAAACAAAATTGAAACACGCACGCACGCACGCACACACACACACACACACACACACACACACACCACACACACCACCACACCTCACTCCTCACTCTCTCTTCTCTTCACACACACACACACACACACACACACACACATTTAAAGTGAATGACCTGGCTTTCGCTGTGGGCAGAGTTGTTACAGGTAAAGAGATAGGAAGATGTACTCTGCCTGGAAAATTACAGGGGAAAAAAAAGTGAACGATGTTTCTCTGTCCTATTGACAGTTTCCTCAAATTATCGATGTATCTGAGAACCGCGTCCGATGTAACCGAGAATGGCGTCTTTGTATCAATAAATCACCGTAACGGAGATTTTCCCATTGTTTACTATACGGAATAAGAGCTGGATTGATTTCTTCATGAACGAAAAATTACCCCCCCCCCCCCCCCCCCTCCAAAAAACAAAACAAACCCCAATGAAGAGGTGGAATGTTTGCACCCAGTAAAGCGTTTCGTCTTGATAGAATACCCCTCAGCCTACCAGGCACCCCTAAAATTCTGCATGAATTTCAGTTATGCAAGAGGCATCTGATAATCTGAACCATCCTTGGCTGTTGTCACTTCGGGATGGACGAGCGGGCCACTCCATTGCCAAGAGTACGTACGGATACTTCATCGGTTGAGTGTTTGTAAGGTCAGGCAGAGTTGTGGTCGTTGGATTTCTAACAGTTTATGTCGTCAGAAAACAGGCGAGTAAAGGGTGGAGGGGGTGTTAGAGATACATGGAGGGGGGGGGGGGGGGGGGTTAGAGCTACACGGTGAAGAGTTGACTAAGTGACTCAAGTTGGCCAGGTGAAAATTGGCGACGAAAGTTAGCTACTTTGAGCTGGAAAGAAAAGCACAAAACAAAGCGGGGCCCTCGAAAGGAGAAACAAATGTACAGTTTACTTGTGTAGACACACACACATACACACACGCGCGCGCGCGCGAAAACACACACACCACACACCTAAAGAAAAGTTGTTAGAAGTGTGAAGGAGAATGACTTGCCGCCACCACAGTGAGCGGGAGCCGCCGAGTTGAATAACTTGTGTACAAGATGAGCCAGATCAAACACCAGCGCGGAAGAGACCAAGATTAAATACGATAGCAGTTAGCGGGAAGTTGTGCAGAAGATAGTTCAAAAAGTCCTGTGCTGTCGTGCAAACGATTGTTCATCCTGTCCGTCGTGCAAACGATTGTTCATCCTGTCCGTTCATCCTGTCCGTCGTGCAAACGATTGTTCATCCTGTCCGTTCCTCCACCTCTACCCTCTCCTCCTCTGTCCCCGACCTTGCCCCTTGCAACCTTTCCTGTTTTTTTCTGCTTGAAGAGGTCTTTCATTTGGCCATCCGGCCATCTCTTGTTGTTTTCTGACTTTTTGTTTTAGGTTAGCCGAGATAATCTTTGGTAGTCTGTGCCTCTTGCACTGGAAGTTGAACTGTCTACGTCTAGATATGAAAACACAGGACATAATGGAATATTTCTAGCAGCTACTGTCTTGATTTCGACAAAGGACTACTTTGATATTAAAGTGAAGGAAATGTTTTGCATGGAGATCCAGATCTGTGTGGAAAGCAAATTGAGAAAGACTGGGTTATTGAGTAAAGATGGCATAGGCCTGTTCATAGCTGAAAGGCAAATGCTCAACCACAACTGCTGCTGCTGCTACCACCGCCACCACAGCTACTGCTACAAATGTACTGCTACTTCAAGGATGCCAATAGATCTATTTTCTGGTTAGTTCAGTATTTGTCCAAATAGGGTTGCTTTTGCTTCCTTGTGGCTTTTTTCCCTAAAAAAAAAATCCCTAGAATAGAAACCCCTTTGAAAGTATGTTGAGGTTTGGAATTAACCATTTTGAAAAGCTGTGGTGAAATAGTTTACAAGTGCTTGGGTTCAGAACAAAACAACACTGAACCAGTCTGCGCCAGTCTAGGGTGAAGGCCCCTCATATCTCAGTATAGTTTTGTCTTGATATGAGCGATGATGGAGTTAGCCCATTTATGATAAACTGCAACCTATCTTGTGGCCTGGTGACATCTTTCCAAAACAGATCAGCAGACAATTCAGATCCACCTGTTCATTTTCTCCCAGTCTACAATTGTCATTACAGAAGAAAGCAAGGCTAGTGGTTGCATGCTGGATTTACTCTGGAGGAGTGATCTTTGAACTTGGTTGTTCAATGAGTGGAATGGAAACTGACTACAAAACAAGTAAAAAACAGTGGACAGAATCTCGTGAGTAGAATTTAATCAAAAGAATAGCCAGGCCAACATTTTTGAAAGTTGGTCAGTCATAAAAATTATACATATATAACAGTTTTGTAAAGGGGTATTGAAATTTTGTCAGTGTGAATCAGCACAAGGTTGTATGAGATGCATATGTGGGTTTTGAGTTTATAGTAGAGGCTGTATGATCAGTGGCTTTCCCACCCATGGTATTCCACTTTACAGCTTAGTCTTTAGTGATCAACTATGACTCTGACTAGGAGGCTTGACTCGCACAGTCCTTATGTGCTGCAGCCCTGGGGGCTGGTTGGCCTTTGGAGAACATCTTCAACGCTGACTGTCCTTATGCCTACTTGGCTGAGAGAGTGGGGATGTACTGTGGGCAAGGCATCTCCACTATAATCAAATTTCTGCCCAATTCCAGAAACAGCAGCTGCCTCCTCTTCTGTTTTGGAGGTCATCGTCGAACACGATGGACAAACATACATATTTGTGTGATAAAAAAATAATTGTGGATAAAACAGAATTTTTCTGTTAATTTTCAGGAATACAAAAAATGCAGTAACTGAAAGATATCTGTGTGAGTCATAAGATTTGCAGTGTGTTTTCATAGAGATTTCAATTATATATATATGTATGTATATATATATATATATATATATATATTATATATATATATATATATATATACTTGGAGCATATCATTGATACTTTGTACATTTTATGCCAGAAGAAGTCACAGGCTTTGATTAACATGCCAAAGGAACAGGAGTAAGATGAAAGAAAAAAAGAAAGAAGAAAATTAGGTTAAAGAAAAATGCAGTGAATATGATAGTCATTGTCAGCATGTGCATGTGTAGACATCACCAAACCGGTTTGGTTTGCTTAGATCTGGATGTTGGTAAACATAAAGCAAAATAAACAATAATGAATCATACTTTTGTGGAGTGCAAAGCTTGCATAGTGCATGTGTGCACACATGCACACACACACGCACACACACACACACACACACACATACACACTGTCTAATGAATGCCCTCTTGACATAAAACACCATCACCAGCTGGAAAATTATGGGCAAAACTGACCCCAACGTTGTTTTGTGACCCAAACCAGTATCCTCACAGTTGTCAACAACCATGTTGTAATAGGTGTTAAATTTCATGTCACAAGTACAATACCTCAGAAAAAAAATTGCCCAGTAAATGTGGCCATGATCTGAGGAAGACACAGCTAGCTGCATCAGCAGAAGCAGGCAAGTGTGATAAAACCCTAAACTAGTCTGGATAGTATGTTGCCTGTGTCAAAACCAGCTTTGCCTGAAGAAGTTTGCTCACAGCAAGAACTCAACACAGTCAGTACACACAACAGAAATAGATCTGTGTAACAGGGAGCAAGGTGTGTTGCATGAGCTGGATGATGGAGCCTCTTTGTGATCAATGGACTGTGACACTGGGTTGCGTTGCTTTAGAGACTGTGCTGAGATGATTGCCCCACCAGAGCTTGGGTACTGTTGATGAATTTGACTGTGGGGTGGCTGAAGACCATGTGGCAACTGTAACTGAAAGATCTGTGATAAAGACACCTGATCGACAGAGGAACAGAATATTTTGAAAAGTTGTGGTGAACAGTAATGATAATGCAGATACAGTCATAATTATGTGAATCAGACAATATTGGTTTGGAATGGTCATGTGCAAAAACCGACAGTGTGTACTGGTTCATAAAACAAAGAGAAAAACACATGCTGCTTGAAGAATGTGACAAACTCAGCACGCAACACAATCACACACTTTATTGCTGTCCAACGTTTTGTATTGTCTTGTCTGTTGCTGAGTAGGGTTGGTGTGACATTATGAGTCCGTGACAATTGGTAAGTTGTACACAACTTATACATTGGTCTATTGTTGACTAACACACAGGGAATGCCTTTTGCTCTACACTGTCTTGCCAAGTGATCTTAAATACAAATTGTACTGACATGGTTCCCATGCCATTAATTTTTTTAAAATTTTTTTTACATCACAGTTGGCTTTCTACATGATGTATTTAAAACACACGCGCGCGCGCGCACACACACACACACACACACACAGAGTTAAATTTGTTAAATTTGTCATGAAGTTAAATGCATTCCTTACAAAATTTTGTAAACATGTCAGATGTCTATGTGGGGATCATATTTCCAATACTCATATCATGTTTGAGTGCCCTATTGTAAAACCTTTTTTACCTACATTTTCTGAACAGTCTCTGGAAAATGTATTTGAAAAATCAAAGCTAGCCTTTGCCATTGCCAGATGTTTATTGCATAGTCCACTTGAATTGTTTTTTCATGTTTCCACATTGTTGAGTTTATATTTTGCTCCTGTTTAAAAGTATTATCCTTACTTTTCTAGGGTTGTTTTTTTGGGTTGTTTTTTTTTGGGTGGGTGGGTTTTTTTTTTTTTCTTTCTCTCACACAAAAATACCAACACTGATGCTATTTCTTAACCTTTTCTCCTTCCACTCCTTCCTCTCCCTTCTTTAACTTCCCTTACACTTTCTATTTCCCTCATCTAATATCACTTAGAGTGAACAGACGTTAAATTGAAGACAACAACAACAACAATACACACACAGCTTACGCACAAAGCAGATCAAAGTTTCATTCAGATGTCATCCTCTGAAGTCAGAGTATGGCTGCCTAGGCAAGGTACTTGAAAACAGTATGAATACAATGGACCTTCTCATCCAGTGTGTACTTGCAGTCTCACAGGGATTCCGGGGTGTGATGAGCAAGACTGAAGAGTGTGTAGTCTGAGTGATGCCCGGGGGGGGGTGGTGTTGCCTGTTTTGCAGCCTAACACCTTGGGGTCACCCGAAATGTTCACTGTCTCACTCCTCATGCCCAGCAATCAGTGTATGTGAGACTGACAGTCGGTTTACACTGTGGGTGAGAAGACCCTCGGGATTGTGCTGGGGAACTAGCAACAAGAAACCATCCACATGACATTGATAGCTAAAAAAAAAAATCTCACTAAATGGATACTTACTTTAATAAATCAGAAAATGAAACATATACCTGTGCATATGATGACTTATATTTTAATAAATCAGAATATGAAACTGTGTCTGTGCATGTGATGACTTAGTTTGGATAAATTGAAAACTGATGTGTGTGTGTGTGTGTGTGTTACAGCTATGGTTTTCTGCCGGGGGTGGCATGGCTTCTTCCCGAACATCAACCCTTAAGGACGATGCTTGCCGTCGCTCTCAGGCATCCTCACTGTCCGAAATGACATCACTGGCCAGGCAACTGGTATGTAGTCATCTTTATTTATTATTATCATCTTTCTCTTTGATTATTTTGTTTTTCATGGCTTGGCTAGGGCTCCAAGGTTCACCAATGGGGAGATCTTTGCGCATATGGTCGTTTTATCCCCCCAACCATTTAGTTGACAGCATTCCAACTTTGAACACGACAACTGTGTGCATGCATGTTTGAAATGTTGTCATCTCTTCCTACTGGCATGAAATGGCCTACTCTTCGGAAAGACAGAACAGGATTTTAATGTGTGCGCAAGGTGTTCTGCAGGCTTGCACACCCAGGGCCTCAGTTTATAGTCTCATCCAAAGGACTTTAACATTCAGTTTGGTTTTCTCATCAACTGGGAAAAAAGGGCAAGGCTGAGAATTTAATCCAGAACCTCAGGGTTTACTTGTTAGGCAGGTGAATGTCTGAACCATCCTCCTTACAGAGCGAGTATGGAATCATTGCTTCCGATGTCTTGTTAGTTGTTATAATTGGTATAGGGCTAAATAATTGAGTAGAGGTGGTCTGGATAGTCTAGAGATTAGAGGGTTGAGCTTGTCACCTGATGGCCGGCCTGTGTTTGAGGCACCTGTTTGAGGGGATTTTCCCCCTGGAGTTACTGTCAGTACTGACTCACTGCTTTGTATGTCCTTTGGATGAGACTATAAACAGAGGTCCTGCACGCAGGACATCTAGTGTACAGATTAAAACTAAAACCTGCTTTGCCTTTTGGAAGAGTAGGCTGTTTTGTGCTGGTAAGAGCAGATGTCTAAATTGACCTGAAGGCAGAAATTGAGTACCTTCATGGTGGGCAAAAACAGCCCTATAGGAACAAATTTCACTGTTAATTTGTCGTCCCCCCCCCCATCCCCATCTCCCCATTAAGGTAGCTGTATACTGACCGCTGCGATACAGTTCAGGAGTGGAATCTACCAGTCTTGCCAGGACAGTCAAGGGAAGAGTGTAACAACCTCCCTGCTCTTTCCAATTTGTATGTGCACAGTTCGGAGGCACAAGGCTGGTTCAGAGTCTCCTCCGACACACTTGACATTCAGTTTGATTTTCCCTGGGAAGAAAGGGCGAGGCTGGAAATCAAACCCAGAACCTCGTGATTGACTTGTTAGGCAGGTGAAGGTCTAAACGGCCCTGCCACCTTCTTTCTTGAAAGGGTAGTATGAAGTCATTGCTTGAACTGTCATCACTTTTAGTTCCTTTGTATCATGTACCGCTTTCTGTCAGTCATAGCAGATTTCTCTGTGTGAAATTTGGGCTACTTTCCTTGTGGCAAGTGCCGGAACTGGTGCAGCATAAGATATTTTGTTGTTGTTTTTGAATGATGTTCATGTCTGTGTCAACTGTACTCTCCCCAATGAGAAGTAGCTTAAAATTTTTTTTTTAGTGTGACATGATCAGCGTTAAACATGCACTCAGGGACCCATGGCAAAAATGGAGTTGTACCTGGGAAAGTTTTCTTAAAAAGAAAAAAAGAAGCAGGATGTCATAAAGAAGCAGGGGGGACGGGATAGCCCAGTGGTCGTAATCTGATGACTCGGGTTTGATTCCCGTTCAAGGGGATGTTTTCCCCTGGAGGGAACATCAGTGCAGACTCCACTCTCCCCAAAAGTCTTTCGGATGAGACTATAAACTGAGGCCCTGTGTGCGAACGCACACAGAACATCTTGCGCACATGTTAAATCTTGTTCCGCTTTTCGTAAGAGTGGGCCATTGTGTCCCGGTGGGAATGGATGACAAAATTTACAAAACCGCATACACATGGGGACTGGATGTAAAAAGCACATAAGAGCTTATTCCATTATCCTTGATATAAAAATAAATAAAGAAAGAAAGAAACAGAGAGAGAGAAAGAGAGAGAGAGAGAGAGAGAGAGAGAGAGAGAGAGAGAGAGAGAGTGGTGCTGTAATTGGTAGGTGGGCTTTTGTTTGAAGAAAAGGCTGAATGATATGCAGAGAGGTCTGTCTGGACTGAAAATGCAGTGCAGTACAATACAATTCAATGCAGTACAATGCAGTGCAGTATGATACAATGCAGTACAAGGCAATACAAAACAGTGCAGTACAACTCACTGCAGTACAGTGTAATGCAGTGTTGTTAGCAATGCACCACAGTACAACACAACACAACGATAATTTAAGGGGACTGGAATTTTAAAAAAACAACAAAAAACCCCAACAAACTCCTTCCTCAAACCAAACCACAAAGACAAGTTCTGAGTTGGTAAGAGCAGTTCAAACCATACAATTCTCCAAAGATTTGTTGTTGTTGTCTGGTAAAAGAAAGAACAGGAGCAGTTGAAATAATTCAATTATGACCCTGGCCTGCAACGGAACAGATGCCGGAGTGTGAAGGCTAGGGGACAATTGTGCATGTCTGGCATCATTATTTGGCCTGCTGGAATGTTCTGTGATATTGGAGTGGAGGCATTGATTCCCACTGTATGGATTTTTCTCTCTCCCTCCCTCCATTCCGCCTTAGATGTTGCACCCTGTGGCCTGTCATGTCAGTGCATCGATTCGTAGGCTCCCTGACCTCAGTTGTGGAATAATGTATGGGTTTTTGAACCGCACAAACCTTTTAAAAACAAATATTATTGATTTTTTAAAAAAAGAATAAAGTTTTGTAAAGCATCAAAAGATTAAAATTCTTTTCTTAATGTGTGTGAGAGAGAGAGAGAGAGAGAGGGGAGAGAGAGAGAGAGAGAGAGGAGAGAAGAGAGAGAGAGAATCAGAGTAATCATTTTCTTTTTTTCCTTCTGTTTTGGTTGCCAGAAATTGCCAGAAGCTGCTTCTGTGGAGAGAAATTTTCTTAGATCTATGAAAATAGATTTGTAGGCAGTGTGTTGTATAAGTTAAATAAAATTAAAAAAAAGAAAGATGGCAGGATGGTCCATGTTAGCATCTCAAAGTCATGATCTGATGGCTACTGACGGCATGACTTAAATCTCAGAGGTGTTTGTTCAGGGAGATTTTTCTCCTGAAGTTAACATCCGTGCTGACTTCATTCCCTTGAAAGTCCTTTGGGTGAAATAGTGAACCAAGGTAACCATTTATGAAAATAATCAGAACATCTTATGTACACATTAAAACCCTATCCAATTTTTATAGAAGAGGAAGCCTGCTGTGGTGTCGTGAGTGGTATGGATGACATGATGAATATACCCAGCATGCATCCTGTGGCCTAAAGGAACATGGGCTCCAACAGGTTCAACTTGCCCAGTGCTGGAAAAATTGGATTGAGTGCTAGTCAAGGAGGTGAGGGAGAAGTCAGGCCAGGGATGGATGGAGAGAGGGAATTCCTAGCACAGAATTTCCAGAAGGGAGGGAGGGATGCCATTGGGGAACTGTTTACATGCTGACCAATAGCGTCCCAGATTTCTTGGCCATAGGACTGAAGGGCAATAATTGGCTCAGACTGGTTTTCCGGTTTGTGGGAATCAGGATTAGCTTAGTAAAATGTGGTATACCAGGCCCCAGAAATGAAAGAGCTGAAGTCATCAGCATTTTGATTCTTGATGCAGCATCTGCCTGATGTGACCTTGTGATCGGTTGGTTGGTCTGTGCAGTACAGAAATAAATGAACATTCATTTATAAGGATGGAATTTACAGTTCAGTCCTGAATTTGGAGCTTTTTTTTTTTTTTTTTTATACAACAGAAGTGAGGCTTGTGTCATAGGTCTGAGCTGTCAATGGCATCTGGACATCGTGAATAGTTCAGTGCCATGATCCTTGTCTTTTCCTTGACCAGCATCAGTCTGAACAGGAGTTATGGTCATGGTCACCTAGGCTACAAAGAACATAGATGAATGTACAAAAAGAATCATGAGAGAGAGAGAGAGCCCAGATGTTGCTGTGTGGGTTTTCACAAGGGTCATTGAGGATTTTGACATATATTACATGTTGCTGCATGTACAAACTAGTTGGAGGCAACTACGCCTCTTATGGAAAACACTTGAGCTTAATTGAATTGGATTATTACAGGATATTGGAAGCATTTTATGACTAGGGCATATTGTCTGATTGTATGATATTTGAAGCATTTTACAAATCTGAATACAAATACTTGATTATCTCAAAATTAGGTACATATGCGTAATTTTTTTTGGCCAAGAATTTTTAAAAGGAAATGGATAAGTCAACATCAGTGAATAAAAGGAAGAAAAAGTAGACATCACAGAACACAGTGTGTGTGTGTTTGCGCGTACATGTTCCTACCATCCTGTGCACAAAGTGTGTACATGTCCTTCAGTGCATGGCAGATACTAAGCAGATGTCACCGAATCTGAACACAAACTAAGCTTGCACTAGACAAAACGGGTGAAGGATGCAGAGGAGTGAAAGGAGAAGATGGAAGGAAGAAAAAAGAAGAAAGACTAAGAATGCAAGTTTTGGTTCTGGGGTTCATGAATACAGAGAGGCAACAAGAAAAAAGTCTGTGATGCATGTCTTGTTTTATGCCCTGTGATCTCTTCACTTGCTCACCTTGTCTTGTCTGTGTGTGTGTGTGTGTGTGTGTGTGTGTGTGTGTGTGTGTGTGTGTGTGTGTGTGTGTGTTTTGTTGTACTTGGTCTGTCTGTCTGTTTTTCTTTCTTTCTTTCTCTCTTTCTTAGTTTCTATTCTTTTGTTATTTGTTTTCTTCTTCTTGATCCAATCAGCATTTTTTCTTTTTGTTTTTATTCTTTCTTTTCTTTTTACCCCTCTTTCTTTCATTTCCTTTCTTTCTTTTGTTTGTTTTTCTAAAAGACATGTGTATTTTGATACTGAGTTAGACCTTGTAGCTTATCCAACTTGTCTTTTGTTTGTGTGTGTGTTTGTTTTGTGTGTGTGTGTGTGTGTTTAAAGTTTGAGATCATGACCTCATGTTTGATTATTCTGTGTGTGTGTGTGTGTGTGTGTGTGTGTGTGTGTGTGTGTGTGTGTGTGTGTGTGTGTGTGAGAGAGAGAGAGAGAGAGAGAGAGAAGAGAGAGAGAGAGAGAGAGAGAGTTATTTTTCAAAGAAAATTTTGTTTAGGCTTTAAAAATGAAAGAAGTGTTTTTTATGTATGTATTCATTCATTGCTTTGTTTATCTATCTATCTATCTGTCTGTTTATCTTTCTGTTCAGAGCCAGAAGTCGTGGATAGAGAAAACATTCTTGAAGAGGGAGTGCAACAGGTTCATTGCCAGTTCCAGGGATCACAACAAGTAAGTGTCAGGCCTGCTGGTTTTGTTTTTTTCTCTGTTGAAGGCTACAGCCAGCCAAACCTTTGAAACTGTTTTTGAAACTGTCACTTAGTGTATTTGAAGTATACTTGGAAATACCAAAACAAACAAAAAGAAGAAAAGATTGTGTTTGTTTTGTTTCCAAATGAAAATCTTTTTGAAGATAATATGTTGTTTTGTTTCAAAATGAAAATGCTTTTGAAGATAGTGTGTTTGTCGTGTTTCAAAAAGAAAATCCTTTTGAAGATAGTATGTTTGTTTTGTTTCAAAATAAAAATCCTTTTGAAGATATGTGTTTGTTTTGTTTCAAAATGAAAATCTGTTTGTGGACTCTCATAATAATAATGATGTAAAAAGAAGTGCATGATTTTCAAGCCTTCAGAAAACACAGTTGTGGTCCTGGCCTGAAGTGGTGTCCGTCATTAGGGAATGTGGGCAAAGTGCCAAGGCCTGCAGTAAGTAGAAGGGTGCTGTGTGTCCAACAAGTCTGTTGAGTTGCCTTCTGCCATGACAAACTCTTAGCAAACAAACTGTACTCTCCTTTAAAGGAGAAAAAATCCTGAAGTCAGAGTATGGCTGCCACTATGGCAGGGTATTTGAAAAGTCATAGACGCCAAACTCCCATCCTGTGTGTACTGAGTTAAGGCCTCGCTGTGATTCCCAGGTGTGAGGAGTGAGATGGAGTGAATATTCTCTGTGATCACCAGGGCATTCAGCTGGGGAAGGCTTAACAACAACCCCCCCCCCCCCCAAAAAAAAAAAAAAAAGCAGATTTGGTAGCTGATGAGATAGGACCACCACTCACTCAAAGAAGGAGATAGTAGGGAAGAAAGGGATTTGTGGCTTGTGTTGGAGGCTGTAGGAGAGTGGCTGCAGTGGAATGATTGAGGGAAGGGGAAGCAGAAGAGCCTGGTGGCTGGTTAGTGCTGTACTTGTCATTGATGGGAACTGAGGGCACAGGTTCAAATCACACTGAGATGTCTGTTCAAGGGGATTCTTCCCCCTGGAGCTAACATTTGTACAGACTCCACTCTCTTGGAAGTCCTTGTGATCCAACAGTAAGCCAAGGTCCCGTCTGTGAGCACATGCAGAATATCTGCAGACGCCGTTGCCTTTTGAGGAAGAGCAGACCCATCTTTGGCCAGTAGAATGGATGACAAAACATTGAAACCATAAACTCCTTGAGGAGGAAAACAAAACAAAACAAAAAACAAAAAAGCCATCTGAGCGCTTTGATTTGTTGCTTTACAAGATTCAGCGCTATATAAATTCCATACATTATTATTATTATTATTATTATGACACAGCATACCCAGCATGCACATTTTTGCCAAGAGAGGGGTAGACTTTGCAAGGTTTATTTTCTCGCAGCACACTTGTCTGAAAAATGCAGTGCAGTGCCCCAACAACTCCTCAAGGAGTTTATGGGGAAGTCAGTCCATCTGTCAACAGATGAGAATAAAGATGTTTTCCTGGTTGGTAAGAAGGGGCAGCAGACAGGGAGGGAGGGATGGACGATGGCTGCAGAGGGCTACATTCTGCATGCAGTGGATGGATGGATGGATGGATAGACGATGCCTTCGTTGCTTTGGAGGAGGACTGTGTGTGTGTGTGTGTGTGTGCAGATGTTGCTGTGGGCGTGGGGAGGTCTGGCACGTGGGTCTGAACAAGATCAAGGAGGAGAGTGGGGAGGACAGCTTAGAGCGCTGGCACCCCATGAAGCACACCCTCACCCAGCCCACTGACGCCTACGGCACCATCGAGTTCCAGGGAGCCCCCCATCCCAGCAAGGCGCAGGTGAGCCAAGCAAGCTGTGTGTGTGTGTGTGTGTGTGTGTGTGTGTGTGTGTGTGTGTGTGTGTGTGTGTGTGTGTTGTGTGTGATGAGTGTGTGTCTGTGTGTGTGTCTGTGTGTGTGTCTGTGTGTGTGTGTCTGTGTGTGTGTGTCTGTGTGTGTGTGTGTGTGTGATTGAGTGTGTGTGTGTGTGTGTGATTGAGTGTTTGTGTATGTGTGTGTTTGTGATTGAGTGTTTGTGTATGTGTGTGTGTTTGTGATTGAGTGTTTGTGTATGTGTGTGTGTTTGTGATTGAGTGTTTGTGTATGTGTGTGTGTCGATTGGAAAGGAGGGGAGGGGGGTTGGCATAGATACTAAAACTGTTCATAGGAAAATGTTTTTGTGTATTAGTTTGTTGCAGTTGTGTGCTAAGGATTATGTTGTGTTGCATTGTGTTACATTGTAATGTGTAGAACTCTGTTTTGTTCTATTCTGTTTTTTTCTTTTCTACTCTTTTCTTTTGCATTCTAATTTCTATTCTGTTCTGTTCTGTTCTATTTTTAGTGTATTCAGACAATAGAAAAGTTCTGTCTTGTGGTGGCAATCTAGTTTTTGAATTGGTCTCAGGGCCATGTTGAGGTCAGTCAGTGTTTGTGCATTGAGAAGCCAGTGGAGAAGGTGGGATAGTGAGATGGTTGATCAGTTCTCAGGCAACTGACCTTTTTTCCTCTTTTGTTCAGCTAGAGATTCCAGGTTCACCAGTGGTGTAAGAGTTTTGCATATGCGGCCATTTACGGCCACCTTCAACAAGGTAGCCACATTCCCACTTTGGGGATGATGTCTATACACACCAGTGTGCAGGCGGTTTTTTAATCTGGCTGGTTTGCTTTCGTCCATTCTCCCTCCGCTGTGAATGGCCTTCTCTTCTGAAAGGTGAAAACCTGTGAACAGCATTTGCACAATGTGTTCTGCGTGCAGTCGCTCACAGGCTTCGGTTTATTGTTTTACCCAAAGCACTTTCAGGGGAATGGAGTCAGTACTTGTGTCAACTCAGGGGGAAAACCACCCCTCTTTGAAGGGGTGAATGGAGTCAGTACTTGTGTCAACTCAGGGGGAAAACCACCCCGCTTTGAAGGGGTGAATGGAGTCAGTACTTGTGTCAACTCAGGGGGAAAACCACCCTCTTTGAAGGGGTGAATGGAGTCAGTACTTGTGTCAACTCAGGGGGAAAACCACCCCGCTTTGAAGGGGTGAATGGAGTCAGTACTTGTGTCAACTCAGGGGGAAAACCACCCCTCTTTGAAGGGGTGAATGGAGTCAGTACTTGTGTCAACTCAGGGGGAAAACCACCCCGCTTTGAAGGGGTGAATGGAGTCAGTACTTGTGTCAACTCAGGGGGAAAACCACCCCTCTTTGAAGGGGTGAATGGAGTCAGTACTTGTGTCAACTCAGGGGGAAAACCACCCCTCTTTGAAGGGGTGAATGGAGTCAGTACTTGTGTCAACTCAGGGGGAAAACCACCCCTCTTTGAAGGGGTGAATGGAGTCAGTATTTGTGTCAACTCAGGGGGAAAACCACCCCTCTTTGAAGGGGTGAATGGAGTCAGTACTTGTGTCAACTCAGGGGGAAAACCACCCCTCTTTGAAGGGGTGAATGGAGTCAGTACTTGTGTCAACTCAGGGGAAAACCACCCCTCTTTGAAGGGGTGAATGGAGTCAGTACTTGTGTCAACTCAGGGGGAAAACCACCCCTCTTTGAAGGGAGTCAGTACTTGTGTCAACTCAGGGGAAAACCACCCCTCTTTGAAGGGGTGAATGGAGTCAGTACTTGTGTCAACTCAGGGGAAAACCACCCCTCTTTGAAGGGGTGAATGGAGTCAGTACTTGTGTCAACTCAGGGGAAAACCACCCCTCTTTGAAGGGGTGAATGGAGTCAGTACTTGTGTCAACTCAGGGGGAAAACCACCCCTCTTTGAAGGGGTGAATGGAGTCAGTACTTGTGTCAACTCAGGGGGAAAACCACCCCTCTTTGAAGGGGTGAATGGAGTCAGTACTTGTGTCAACTCAGGGGGAAAACCACCCCTCTTTGAAGGGGTGAATGGAGTCAGTACTTGTGTCAACTCAGGGGGAAAACCACCCCTCTTTGAAGGGGTGAATGGAGTCAGTACTTGTGTCAACTCAGGGGGAAAACCACCCCTCTTTGAAGGGGTGAATGGAGTCAGTACTGTATCAACTCAGGGGGAAAACCACCCCTCTTTGAAGGGGTGAATGGAGTCAGTACTTGTGTCAACTCAGGGGGAAAACCACCCCTCTTTGAAGGGGTGAATGGAGTCAGTACTTGTGTCAACTCAGGGGGAAAACCACCCCGCTTTGAAGGGGTGTCTTGGCGGTGGCTCACTACCTGCAGTCAGATCCCTGTGCAGTGCTCTCATCACTCCCCACTCCCACCCCATGGCTATCATTACAGTTTGGGTGGTTCTCCTAGGGGTCAGATCTGTTGTGCCTAGATTTGTTTTGTGTTCCTTTATATTTGCTTCATAAATCTTTTGGGGATTGTCACTGGGAGCACTTGAGTGAAAGTTAAACTTTTCTCTCTCAGGTCGAGAAAGTTGATTCAAAGATGAGTGTTTGCAGTTTTGGCTTTTAAAAATGGATCAGTAAATGAGAGAGAGGTAAAGCAAGTTTCATCAAATTGTACAGTTTAGGCACTCTCAGGTTTGCACTTATGCCTGTTAAAAAAGAATCAGTAGATGAGAGAGGTTTCATCAGATTGTACATTTTAGGTACTGTCAGGACAAGTCGTGCTAGGAATACTTTCTTGTTGCTGTAACTTGTTACAAGCTATAAATATGTAAAGCGTAGTGTACTGCGCGTCAGTTTATGATCTCACTTCAAACAAAATTGGCGCAGGTCTTGACAATCACTGTGGTGTAGTGGGATGCAGAGGTGAAGAATTGCATTGCCTTTGATCTGATATGGGCCGTGTACCTCCTCACTCTTCACGATGGGTGCATTGCCCTTATCCAGGGTTGTCAAACCACCTGACAGGTCACGTGATTCCTTTGTGTGTCCTGTTATTCAGTCAGCAGAGGAAGTCGTTAAAATGGCCATCCCACCTCCTGTTGGAGTGACAGTGCTGGAGGGGACACCCCCCCCCCCCCCTCCCTCCCCAACAGATTGTGAAAGAAAAATGCAAAACTTATGTAAAATCATGCATACAAGGAAGAATGTCTTTTCTGATGATTTGCATGCAAATTGGGGGACTTTGTTCTGTTGGTGTGGTGTGATATATTGTCGATGTCATCTCTTTGTTCTGTGGGTGTGATATATTGTCGATGTCATCTCTTTGTTCTGTGGGTGTGATATATTGTCGATGTCATCTCTTTGTTCTGTTGGTGGGGTGTGATATATTGTCGATGTCATCTCTTTGTTCTGTGGGTGTGATATATTGTCGATGTCATCTCTTTGTTCTGTGGGTGTGATATATTGTCGATGTCATCTCTTTGTTCTGTGGGTGTGATATATTGTCGATGTCATCTCTTTGTTCTGTGGGTGTGATATATTGTCGATGTCATCTCTTTGTTCCGTGGGTGTGATATATTGTCGATGTCATCTCTTTGTTCCGTTGGTGTGTGTGAGAGATATATTGTTGATGTCATATCTTTGTTACGTTGGTGTGGGTGTGATATGTTGTTGATGTCATCTCTTTGTTCTGTTGGTGTGCATGCGATGTGTTGTTAATGTCATCTCTTCGGTTACTGTGTTTGCTTCTTGACTTGTTCCCCATAATTTTTGTAGAACATCATATATATTACTCATATTATTCCAGTTTCTTTTCTTAAATTTCCCCCCCCAAATTTGTTGTTGCTGAAATTGTATGTTTTCCTTCTTATTTCTTGTGATATATATATATATATATATATATATATATATATATATATATACACATACATACATACACACACACTGTTTCATTTGCCACACCATTTATGTAGATGCATTTGATATATATATACACATACATACATACACACACACTGTTTCATTTGCCACACCATTTATGTAGATGCATTTTGACTTCAGGGGCGGTGTCTAAACACAACACCTATGTGCATGCAGATTGTTGTTTTTGGTTTTGTCATCAGTTCCTACCAGCACACAATGGCCTCCTCTTCTGAAAGGTGGAACATGTTTTTAACATGTGTACAAGATGTTCTGCCCGTGTTCATACACTTGGCCTCAATTTATAATCGCATCCAAAGGACTTTGACATTCAGCTCGATTTTTTCATCAAACTGGGAAGAAAGGGCGAGGCTGGGAATGGGCAGAGGTCCTAGAAATTGATCATGTCAAACCTGTCAGCTGTGCACCTCTCCTTTTCTCCCTCCCCTCTCCTGCAACTCATTCCAATCCACTTCACCCTCCACCTCTCTCCTTAGGTCGCCCGCTAAAAGACATAATGGGTTTGATGGCGGGCGATATTGTAAGCAGATGTGTGTGTGGTTCATCGTTATTTTTCAGTACATTCGTCTGAGCAGCCTGGATGCCCGGCCAGAAAACATCGTGCAGCTGTTGACCAAGAGCTGGGGTCTGGATCTTCCCAAACTGCTCATCACTGTCCACGGGGGTCTGCTCAACTTTGATCTTCAGCCCAAGCTGAAGAGGGTGTTCCGGAAAGGTCTGCTGAAGGCTGCTCGAACCACTGGAGCATGGATCATCACCAACGGTACCAACACGGGTACGTGCTCACAGTCCGAGATTTAAAAAACCAAAAAGGATTATGATCAGTGTGGAAATGTAGTTTGGTTTTGACCCTCTTGCGTTTACTGCAGCCAGTATTGGTTAGCTACAAGTTGACGATGTGTACCCAGTGTGGTCAACATTGGCCATAGCCTGCCTACAACGCTACAGTTAAGGTGACAGTGGTGAGGACAATGCTACAGTGAAGGTGACAGTGGTGAGGACAATGCTACAGTTAAGGTGACAGTGGTGAGGACAATGCTACAGCTACAGTTAAGGTGACAGTGGTGAGGACAATGCTAGAGTTAAGGTGACAGTGGTGAGGACAACGCTACAGCTACAGTTAAGGTGACAGTGGTGAGGACAATGCTACAGCTAAGGTGACAGTGGTGAGCACAATGCTACAGCTAAGGTGATAGTGGTGAGGACAATGCTACAGCTACAGTTAAGGTGACAGTGGTGAGGACAACGCTACAGCTACAGTTAAGGTGACAGCGGTGAGGACAATGCTACAGTTAAGGTGATAGCAGTGAGGACAATGCTACAGTTAAGGTGACAGTGGTGAGGACAATGCTAGAGTTAAGGTGATAGTGGTGAGGACAATGCTAGAGTTAAGGTGATAGTGGTGAGGACAATGCTAGAGTTAAGGTGACAGTGGTGAGGACAATGCTACACTTAAGGTGACAGTGGTGAGGACAATTCTACAATTAAGGTGATAGTGGTGAGGACAATGCTACAGTTAAGGTGACAGTGGTGAGGACAATGCCACAGCTACAGTTAAGGTGACAGTGGTGAGGACAATGCTACAGTTAAGGTGATAGCAGTGAGGACAATGCTAGAGTTAAGGTGACAGTGGTGAGGACAATGCTACAGCTACAGTTAAGGTGACAGTGGTGAGGACAATGCTACAGTTAAGGTGACAGTGGTGAGGACAATGCTACAGTTACGGTGACAGCGGTGAGGACAATGCTACAGTTACGGTGACAGTGGTGAGGACAATGCTACAGTTACGGTGATAGTGATGAGGACAATGCTAGAGTTAAGGTGACAGTGGTGAGGACAATGCTAGAGTTAAGGTGACAGTGGTGAGGACAATGCTACAGTTAAGGTGACAGTGGTGAGGACAATGCTAGAGTTAAGGTGATAGTGGTGAGGACAATGCTAGAGTTAAGGTGATAGTGGTGAGGACAATGCTAGAGTTAAGGTGACAGTGGTGAGGACAATGCTACAGTGAAGGTGACAGTGGTGAGGACAATGCTACAGTGAAGGTGACAGTGGTGAGGACAACGCTACAGCTAAGGTGACAGTGGTGAGGACAATGCTACAGTTAAGGTGACAGTGGTGAGGACAATGCTACAGTTAAGGTGACAGTGGTGAGGACAACGCTACAGCTACAGTTAAGGTGACAGTGGTGAGGACAATGCTACAGTTAAGGTGACAGTGGTGAGGACAATGCTACAGCTAAGGTGATAGTGGTGAGGACAATGCTACAGCTACAGTTAAGGTGACAGTGGTGAGGACAATGCTACAGTTAAGGTGACAGTGGTGAGGACAATGCTACAGTTAAGGTGACAGTGGTGAGGACAATGCTACAGTGAAGGTGACCGTGGTGAGGACAATGCTACAGTTAAGGTGACAGTGATGAGGACAATGCTACAGTTAAGGTGACAGTGGTGAGGACAATGCTACAGTTAAGGTGACAGTGGTGAGGACAATGCTACAGTTAAGGTGACAGTGGTGAGGACAATGCTACAGCTACAGTTAAGGTGACAGTGGTGAGGACAACGCTACAGTTAAGGTGACAGTGGTGAGGACAATGCTACAGTTAAGGTGACAGTGGTGAGGACAATGCTACAGCTACAGTTAAGGTGACAGTGGTGAGGACAATGCTACAGTTAAGGTGACAGTGGTGAGGACAATGCTACAGTTAAGGTGACAGTGGTGAGGACAATGCTACAGTTAAGGTGACAGTGGTGAGGACAATGCTAGAGTTAAGGTGACAGTGGTGAGGACAATGCTACAGTTAAGGTGACAGTGGTGAGGACAGACTTGTACTCGTCTGCCTCCTAAAGATACCCCCATGTCAGCCAGGACTAGAGAGAATCCGCAACTTCAAGATTTGATGACTTAACATGTACATTATAAAGCATGTCAACACCGAGTGACGCGAGATGCTTGTGCCTCAAAATGAGTAATTGTGCATGAAGCGTAGAGGTCAGGCAGAGCCCCACACGGATCTACCTGTCAGTTATCCGTCACAAAGAGAATATGCAGAGGCGGAGGAGCCACTTTCTGTTCTGATCAGACCTGACAACAAAGCCCCATGATTGAAGTCCACTTGGCCAGAGAAAAACACTGAGAGAGAATTCTGTACTGAAGTAAACTGGCTCTAGGTAGAAAGGAGTCAGAACTGTGGAAGATTGCTACTGTTCAGGTGTGCAAAAACATGTGCAACCTACGCATGCACTCACACATGCACACATCACACACACACAACACTGCCTCCTCCACACACACACACACACACACACACACACACACACACACACACACACCACCTCTGTCTCCTCTCTCATACACACACACACACAACCAAACACACATCACACACATATGTGTGTGTTCGTTCTTGTATTTAATGTCTGTTCACTATAAGTGATATGAGTCGGGGGGGAAAAAGACCTATACTATAGCAAAAACAATAGAAGACAGAGAGAAAGAGAGTCATGTAAGAGATTGGTGTTCAAACATCAATGTAACGCCTAAAAATGCAAATAGGGAAAAATATCAAAGAACTTTAAAGAAATGTGAAAACTGGGCTATGCACATGAGACTTCGAAATAGCAAAAAGAATGTTTTGATCTGACAGCATTGCATCTACATTTTCTTCAGAAGCATTTTTACCTAAAAAGTTTTTGGGTAAGAAACCATGACGCTTCTGACAAAACAATAAACTGTTCCAGAGCAAATTGATCACCACAAATGCACTGAAAAACATTTTTACAAAACTTTGTTCTGAGAGCATTAAGTCGTATTCTGTAAAGAAATGGTGGTAATTAGTCTTGCATAGAATATTGAAGAATACGATGTTTTTTGTCTTAAAATATGATTTAAAGATGCTATACTCTGTGTGTGTGTGTGTGTGTGTGTGTGTGTGTGTGTGTGTGTGTGTGTGTGTGTGTGTGTGCAAGTATATATCAATATGTTCATTATGTTTTGAAAGGTTGCATAGTTGATAATTATATATCACTCCTGTTGAAAGCTTGCACTCCATGTTTCCTCAGCACAGCCTGGTTAAACAGCCATAAGGAGTGAAAGGATTTAGGTATTGTGTCATTTAATGTTGGGTTGTTTTGGGTTTTTTTTTCAGGATACTGTTAGATATTTGAGGGTTTTAGGAGGTGTTGGTTTTGAATTTGAAGTGAAAGTTACTGGAGCAACTGAAAGTGGTTGAGGTGGCAGACAGCCCTGAGATGGCTTTCGTGGTCGGTAGGGCTGTAAACAATAGGGAATGATCGTAAGGAATCCATGTTTTCATCAGGTGTGACCAAACATGTCGGGGACGCCATATCGACAGAACCACCAAAGCCAAAAACAAGGTGGTGGCCATCGGCATCGCTCCCTGGGGCATCGTGGAGCGCAAAGAAGATCTGATTGGACACGATGTGAGTCCTCCCTTCATGTTGCCTGCTCCTGGCCAGAGAGGGGTGCACATGCTGCGTTGTTTGCGTGTTAGAACCGTGAATTGTTGATGGGGGTATGGAGGATAGGTGGAGAGAGTTTGCCTCGTGAAGAGAGAGGCTGTTAGAAGTGTGTGTGTGCGTATGTGTGTGTTAGTAAATGAGTGTGTCGGAAAGGATGGCTAAAATATGACGCTTACCTCACAGTTTTTGTTTGTTTGTTTTAGTCTCCAGTGTTTATTGATTTATTGAAAGTAGTTTGGGTCGCAATATTGAATAGTTAATATCTTCATTTTATGTTGTTATTAAAAAGGTATTTGAGTAGGAAATTTAACTTTATTACTATTATAATTATTGTCATAAACATTAGAGAAATCTGCCATGACTAAAAGTGGTATTTATTACTATTATCATATTGCAGCTTTAGTTTAGTGTTGTTGTTTTGTTTTTTAAAAAAAAGGTTGTGATTGTTGCTATAGCAACAGCAGCACCTGTCTGTAAGTGCTGTATCTTTATCAGTTGATTTGTTTGTCATGCTGGCAAATGCGTTCTGTTTTGTTGACATGTGCCACTACTGTTGACAATGTGACTCTGTTGCATGTGTTTGTTGAAATGTGACATGTTGCTTCTGTTGACAATGTGACATGTTGTTTGCATGACATGTGTTACATGTGACTTCTGTTGACAATGTGACATGCTTGTTCTGTGACATTGTGACATGTTGCTTTTGTTGACAATGTGAATCTGTTGACATGGACATTCTGTTGACCATGTGACATGTGTTACTGACTTTGACAATGTGACTTGTGTTGACATGTGACATGTTCTGTTGACAATGTGACATGTGCTGTTGACAATGTGACGTGTTGCTTCTGTTGACCATGTGACATGTTCTGTTGACAATGTGACGTGTTGCTTCTGTTGACCATGTGACATGTTCTGTTGACATGTGACATTGTTTGACCATGTGACATGTTTGTTGGACAATGTGACATGCTTGTTGACCATGTGACGATTGTTCTGTTGACATGTGAGTGTTGACCATGTGACATGTTCTGTTGACCATGTGACATGTCGTTGACAATGTGACTGTGTTGACCATGTGACATGTTCTGTTGACAATGTGACATGCTGTGTTGACCATGTGACATGTTCTGTTGACCATGTGACATGTTCTGTTGACCATGTGACATGTGTGTTGACCATGTGACATGTTCTGTTGACCATGTGACATGTTCTGTTGACCATGTGACATGCTGTGTTGACCATGTGACATGTTCTGTTGACCATGTGACATGTTCTGTTGACCATGTGACATGCTCTGTTGACCATGTGACATGCTGTGTTGACCATGTGACATGTTCTGTTGACCATGTGACATGCTGTGTTGACCATGTGACATGCTGTGTTGACCATGTGACATGTTCTGTTGACCATGTGACATGTTCTGTTGACCATGTGACATGTTCTGTTGACCATGTGACATGTTCTGTTGACCATGTGACATGCTGTGTTGACCATGTGACATGTCTGTTGACATGTGCATGCTGTTGACCATGTCGGTGACCATGTGACATGTGTTGACCATGTGACACGTTCTGTTGACCATGTGACACGTTCTGTTGACCATGTGACATGTGCTGTTGACCATGTGACATGTTCTGGTGACCATGTGACATGTTCTGGTGACCATGTGACATGCTGTTGACCATGTGACATGTTCTGTTGACCATGTGACATGCTGTTGACCATGTGACATGTGCTGTTGACCATGTGACATGTTCTGTTGACCATGTGACATGTTCTGTTGACCATGTGACATGTGCTGTTGACCATGTGACATGTGCTGTTGACCATGTGACATGTTCTGTTGACCATGTGACATGTTCTGTTGACCATGTGACATGTTCTGTTGACCATGTGTCATGCTGGTGACCATGTGACATGTGCTGGTGACCATGTGACATGTTCTGTTGACCATGTGTCATGCTGTTGACCATGTGTCTGTGTGACCATGTGACATGTTCTGTTGACCATGTGACATGTTCTGCATGTTTGACCATGTGCATGCTGTGACCATGTGCTGTGTGGACCATGTGACATGTTCTGTTGTGACCATGTGACATGCTGTGTTGACCATGTGACATGTTCTGGTGACCATGTGACATGTTCTGGTGACCATGTGACATGTTCTGGTGACCATGTGACATGTTCTGGTGACCATGTGACATGCTGTGTTGACCATGTGGCACGTTCTGTTGACCATGTGACACGTTCTGTTGACCATGTGACACGTTCTGTTGACCATGTGGCATGTTCTGTTGGCCATGTGACACGTTCTGTTGACCATGTGACATGTTCTGGTGACCATGTGACACGTTCTGTTGACCATGTGACATGTTCTGGTGACCATGTGGCATGTTCTGGTGACCATGTGACATGTTCTGGTGACCATGTGTGCCAGGTGGTGGTGCCTTACCACTGTGTCAGCAGCACCAAAATCAACTCCTCCGTCCTCAACAGCAACCACTCCTACTTCCTCCTCGCCGACAACGGCACTGTGGGAAAATATGGCGGTGAAATCCTCTTCCGCCGCAAACTGGAAAAATTCATTGCCCAGCAGAAAATCTGTATAAGTATGTGGTAGAAGGGTGGAGTGAAAGTAGGAGTGTGGGTTGTGAACTTGTTCATTGTGCGGTGTGTGTGTGAGGAGTTTCTTTGTTTGCCTGAGTGCGTGTGTGTGTGTCGCATGTGATGCTGCATGCACGTATAGAGCCTGAAAAAGCGTTTTAAAGTCTGTTATGTTTAAATTGTCATTTTGATGGAAAGGGTTTTCAAGAGTGAAAGCTGGCGGCAGTCTCCTGTAGTGTGCAGTGAGAGCAGCAGGTTTTGTGCTTGCTTGCAGCCAACGACTTCAAGGGGCGGGGTGTGCCGGTCATCAGCGTGGTGCTGGAGGGCGGAGCCAACACGGTCAGGGCCGTGCTGGAGTACGTCACCGACAACCCGCCCGTGCCTGTCGTGGTGTGTGACGGCAGTGGCCGCGCGGCCGACCTCCTGGCCTTTGCACACAAGTACACGCTGGAGGATGGGTGAGTGGGCTGCTGCTGGTGGCCGCGGTCTGTCCGTGGTGTAGAGTAAGATTCTGTAGTGGAGTGGAGTGCCATTTTCTGTAGTGTAGTGAAGTGTAATATAGTATAGTACAGTCTACTGCTTTCAGTCACAGCAGATTTCTCTCCATGAAAATCAGGCTGGTCTCTTTGGGAAGACTGCATTACCATAAAACCAGCGTGGCCCATTGTTTAGTACTACGAGAGTGGCTTTTATGGACAGAATTGGGCCAGGGACAGTTTGTCTTGCAGCTGTGGGTTCTTTTATCTGCTGTGAATGCGTGTTGCATAACGGGACCTTGGTTTATTGGGTCATCTGACAGGACTTCAGGTTATTGTGTCATGCAAAAGGCTAGCACCCAGACCACCATTCAAGGTCTAGTGGATAGGCGAGAAGTTCATGCTCAACAAGGATTGAGCCAGTACTTCTCACTTTCTAGGCTGGTGTGTCACCTGGAGACCACCAATCCACACCATTGTCTATGGTGTGTGTGAGAGAGAGAGAGAGAGTGTGTGTGTGGATGAGGGCTGTGAGTATGGGTGTACCAGCATGCAAGCAGGCAGAGTGATCCTCCTTTTCCATGGGAACTTAGTGCCTGTCTTGATGGTGGTGTGGTGTGTGTGTGTTCACAGGACGATGCCAGAGAGTCTGCGTGACCAGCTGATCATGACCATCCAGAAGATCTTCCAGTACACCGTGGAGCAGGCGGAGAAACTCTTCATCGAGCTGATGCTGTGTGTCAAGAAGAAGGAACTGGTGAGTGGCCCGCTTGTCCCCAGCAGACGCCTGGCTAGAGCCTGCCTTGCACTGAGGTCACTGCGTCTTTCAAAGCCGATGTCTGCCTGGCAGATGCTAGCTTGATGTCTGACCTGTCGTGTACTGTTGCTTCCTCCGCTCTCATTGTGGTGCCGCTGTTTTTCAGGCTGTGTGTATTGGGCAGGGTGACTGTGCTCGTGCCTTTCTTTGTCCGCATGCATTTTCCAAAGCACGTTTTGTATTACAGGAACAGCCCTCACCTGGTTTAGTTCATACCTCACAGACCGATTCCAAATAGTTGCAGTAAACAAGATTCAATCATCATCCGTCAAACTGGAATGTGGATCCCACAGGGATCAGTTCTGGGCCCTGTTCTTTTCACTTTCTACACAGCTCCACTTTCACATATAATAAATCGTCATCAGATCAGCCATCATTTTTATGCAGATGACTCTCAGATTCTGAGCAGTGATACTCCTGAAATTCTGCCTTCTCTCTTAACAAATATGGCCTACTGCCTTCAAGATATCCAAAATTGGATGATACAGAACAAGTTACAGCTAAATGCAGATAAAACCGAAGCCATGCTTGTAGGTACGAAACACAAACTCTCTTCCATCACAACAGCTTCAATAGAATTTGGCAATACGCCTGTCCCTCTATCCACTGTTGTAAAATATCTAGGGGTCATTATCGACAACACAATCTCTATGCAAAAATTCATCACCCAGGCCTGCCAGTCATGCTACTATCAATTACGGCGTATTAGTGCAGTTTGAAAGTACCTGTCCAATGATGCAACATCCAAACTAGTCATGTCTCATTCTCTCACGTCTGGACTATTGCAGTTCTCTTCTGGCTGGTCTGCCAGCATCATCTATCCACTCTCTTCAACGTATACAAAACTCTGCGACTCGACTAGTCCTGAGAAAGAAAAAAATCTGAGCATATTACTCCTCTCCTGCGATCTCTCCACTTGGCTGCCTGTGTCACAGAGAGTAAACTATAAGATCAGTACCCTCTGTTACAAATGTCTCCACAAAACAGCACCCTCCTACCTCTGTGAATGTCTTCATTTGTACACTCCTTCTCGTTCCCTCTGCTCTGCTGCAGATACCTTGTGCTTACGAAAACCGAGTTTCAACCAATCTACTGTTGGCCGTCGCTCTTTGTCTGTTTCTGGTTCATTGATCTGGAATGACCTCCCTCTCTCCCTTTTCCAAAAGTCTACTATGACTCTTAAATCTAGCCTCAAAACACATTTATTTCAAACCTTAGACTTTCCCCTCTTGTTTCATCTCATTTCTGTCCTTGCCCTCAACAGCCAAAACCCCCAGCACCCTGCCAAGATGCACAACCTTTGTACATGCGTGTGTATGTGCATGCATGCACGTGTGTGTATACATTCGAATTGTAAAAACTATTAATTGTAACTTGTTGCATGTGTTACAGTAGGATGAATGCCAGCGCTTTGATTTGTTTTTGCAAGATATAGCGCTCTATTAATTCCATGTACTATTATTATTATTATTCTCCAGAATGCTGTGTTTGTGTGTGTGTGGTGTTTGTGTGTGTGTGTGATCTATATTGTTGGCTATAGCTGGTCTACTCATCTGTAAAAAAAAAATGTACAGGTTTTTAGTGTGTGTATGTGTCCAAGAAGGAATGTGTGTGTTCACACATGTGATTCTGTTTTAGTCATCTTCAAAGAATGTGCTGGGGAATGAAAAATCCTCTTGACCACCAAGGGGTCTAATAATAATAATAATAATAATGACATATGGAATTTATATAGCGCTGAATCTTGTAAAAGAAACAAGTTGAAGGGCTTTAACCTCCTTTTGTAGTGAAAACGTCTTTGTTGTTTTTGCTCAGCTGGAGTTTGGAGGTTCAGCAGTGGTGAGGGTGTTGTGTGTGGGAGGGACCCTCTCCTTGTTTTGCTCACTGTGAAGGCAGCCACTTTCAGACTTCGGGATCCTTTCACTGGACACGGCAGCAGAAACTGACCCCTGCATTCTCACTTACTGTCAGATTCTGAGTTCAGTGCTGTGACTGCTGGGCGGCTCCTTTACCCTGTTCTATATAATATAATATATATATAGAGAGAGATCTATCTATCTATCTATCTATCTATCTCAGTTTTGTTGTTGTCATCATCTTCAGTGTCATCACATCATTACTGTCATCTTAACATCATTCTTATCAGTAATACATCAAGAAGAAGAACAGCAGCAGCAAGCACATCGGTGATCATACTTCAGCTGATATTGGTAATGAGGATGCTGGTGATAATGATGATGATTCTTCTTCTTTCTTCTTCGTCGAACACTCAGACAGCAACTCCTGAGGCTCTGACAAAAGCTGCCGTGGTACGCTGTAGGCCCTCCAGGGGTCTGAAGAGTTTGTCCCTCATTGGCAGGTCAGTAGGCCAGATATCGGCCAGTCCTCAGGTTTTGGTGTGTTGGACGGACGGGTCTGGAGGAAGTGTTCTTCCACTGTCATGGGAGAAGTGCCACAGGGGCACACACGCCTCAGAATCACCAATGTGGAACTTGGTAAAGATGTGATGTCTGAGTCTGCAGTGTCCAGTCCTCAGCCTCACAATTGTTACTTGGTGTTCTTTGGGAAGGAGGTAGATAGTCATCCTTGATGATGACACTACTACTTACTACTCTCCTCATTGTCATCGTCACCGCCTTACCTGTCTCATTGTCATGATAATGGTAGTGATAATAGTAACAATACTGGTACTAGTAGGAATAATATTATTATGCTAATACTGTCATCGTGTTGTTATAGCTTGGCATGCTGCTGTGTGCAGATCACAGTGTTCAGAATGGGGGAGGGGTCGCAGGATATTGACTTGGCCATTCTGACCGCCCTGCTGAAAGGTAACCCTTTGTACACACACACACACACACACACACACACACACACACACACACACACATACATACATGTATACATAGTTCCTTATTCTGGGTGTGTGTGTATGTGTGTGTATTTTTCTGGAGTCTGGTTTTGAGGGATTATCAACCCCCCCCCTCCCCACCATTTGCTGTCAGTTGTTAGGATTGAAAATTGCCTGTTTACCTTACTCCAGCCTGTTTACCTTACTCCAGCCTGCCAGTTTTCTCCCTTTATTTTCACCACATGATGTCTCTTTGAAAAGATGAGAAAAAAAGGAAAAATCACACACACACTGCGACACACACTCTCTCTCTCTCTCACACACACTCATCTCTCTCTCTCTCACACACACACCACACACACACACACACACACACACACACACACATGAACAGATGGTAACAGCAAGTGTGTGAATGATTTTTTGTTTGGTTGGAAAAATGGGCTAGTAGCACATCTGAGTCAGCAGCAGTTGTGTCAGAGTGTGAACGCTTGGCCTGCTGTCCCTGACGGCACAGCTGGTGGAGTGGTGCACAGGGTGCCTGCATCCTTGTTGGTGGATGGTGATCAGCAGGGGTGGAGTGGTGGACAGGGTGCCTGCATCCTTGTTGGATGGTGATCAGCGCTGGTGGAGTGGTGGACAGGGTGCCTGCATCCTTGTTGGTGGATGGTGATCAGCGGGGGTGGAGTGGTGCACAGGGTGCCTGCATCCTTGGTGGATGGTGATCAGCGGGGGGGGGGTCACCATCACAGGCCACAACCCCCTGAAGACCACCGCAGTTTCTGATTGGTCAGGTTTGGAAGAGAAGCAGGCGGGCAGAATCAGCATCAGCTGTAAGCCTCGTCACACACTGATGATGATGCCCTGTGTGCAAACTCATGCATGACACCCGTTCCGCTTTTCGGAGGAGTGGAGAAGCCATGTTGTGCTTGTAGGAATGTCTGAGAAAACCAAAGAAAAAGGCATGCACAGTGGTGGTGTGTGCAGGCAGCGTCCATGAAGCCTGAATGTGGCTGCCTTGGGGTGGGCAGAAATGGCTGCATAAGCAAACTGCCACCAGTGGTGAACCTTGGAGCTGAAGCAGAGTGGGAAAAAAGGAAACATCCCCAAAAACCCACTTCATCAAAGTGTAGCACCATGATGTGAAACAGTTTAGCTAGATCTTGAACTCCTGATGGGGAATACTCCTCCTTAATCAGCAGTGCGCAGACAAACAGACAGACAGAGAGAGAGAGAGAGAGAGAGAGAGAGAGAGAGAGAGAGAGAGAGAGAGAGTGAGCGAGCTAAGTAACCCAGAACTTAGGCAGGAAAGAACCTGGGTGTGGTGAAGAGGTGGTGATGCTGTGTGTGTGTGTGTGTGTGTGGCAGGCACCAACGCCAGCTCCATGGATCAGCTGAACCTGGTGCTGGCCTGGGACAGAGTGGACATCGCTCGCAGCCACATCTTTGTCTACGGCCAGGAGTGGCCGGTCAGTTCTCACCCTGTCTCGTGTGTGTTGTGTGGTGTTGTGCAGTTCACTAGAGCCAGATCTGTGTTTGCTTTCAGAAGTCAGTAATTAGTCCTTTTGTCGTAGCTTGTCATCAGTTTGTGTGGGTTCCTGATTTGAGGTAATGTGGACCTATCCAGCAAGCTCTTTGTGGAAATTGTGTGCCTCAAAATTCCACTTGTCCTCTCCATATTTTCTTGCATTTTTTAAAATCTTTTCTATCACTTTTTTGGTGCCTGCAAGAACAGAGCAATGATGATGACAACATGCTATAACAAAACAATAATGATAACATGCTATAACAACACAACAATGATGATGACAGTATGCTATAACAAGAACAACACAACAATAATGATGACAGTATGCTGTAACAAGAACAACACAACATTGATGATGCTGTAACAAGAACAACACAACAATGATGATGCTGTAACAAGAACAACACAACAATGATGATGACAACATGCTGTAACAAGAACAACACACAACATTGATGATGACACCATGCTGTAACAAGAACAACACAACATTGATGATGCTATAACAAGAACAACACACAACATTGATGATGCTGTAACAAGAACAACACAACATTGATGATGACACCATGCTGTAACAAGAACAACACACAACACTGATGATGACACCATGCTGTAACAAGAACAACACACAACATTGATGATGCTGTAACAAGAACAACACAACAATGATGATGCTGTAACAAGAACAACACACAACATTGATGATGACAACTTGCTGTAACAAGAACAACACAACAATGATGATGCTGTAACAAGAACAACACAACAATGGTGATGCTGTAACAAGAACAACACAACAATGATGATGCTGTAACAAGAACAACACACAACATTGATGATGACACCATGCTGTAACAAGAACAACACAACAATGATGATGCTGTAACAAGAACAACACAACATTGATGATGCTGTAACAAGAACAACACAACAATGATGATGCTGTAACAAGAACAACACAACATTGATGATGACAACTTGCTGTACTTTGTGTCAGGATGGGGGTCTGGAGCAGGCAATGATGGACGCTCTGATCAACGACCGTGTGGACTTTGTCAAGCTGCTGCTGGAGAACGGGGTCAGCATGCAGACCTTCCTGACCATTGACCGCCTGGAGGAGCTCTACAACACCGTAAGTCAGGCATGGCCGGTAGGGTCCGACCCCACCACACTACCTCTGTGCTGTGTTACAGATGTACCTGAAATGAAACCAGCACCAAAAAAGTTTATTATTAAAACAAATTGTTGATGTAAATTTAATCTCTTATTTCAGAACCACACTTGAATGCTTTTGGTCATAAGTGCTTAAAAAAGAAGTTTAAAAAAAAAAAAGACTTTTTATTGGTTTTTGTTGAGGTAGGTTGGTGCTCTGCCTGCATGTGACCCATGTGTCTACATGTTATTGCTGGAGTACCTAAACCATAACCCCCCCTGCTCCAAGTCAAGTTGTGGAGCAGAGGAGGTTGTTGAGGTGGGACCCAGGCTGGTGTGGCACAGCTGTGTAGAAAACAGCCAGAGACGTGTGGTGTGGCACAGCTGTGTAGAAAACAGCCAGAGACGTGTGGTGTGGCACAGCTGTGTAGAAAACAGCCAGAGACGTGTGGTGTGGCACAGTTGTGTAGAAAACAGCCAGAGACGTGTGGTGTGGCACAGCTGTGTAGAAAACAGCCAGAGACGTGTGGTGTGGCACAGCTGTGTAGAAAACAGCCAGAGACGTGTGGTGTGGCACAGCTGTGTAGAAAACAGCCAGAGACGTGTGGTGTGGCACAGCTGTGTAGAAAACAGCCAGAGACGTGTGGTGTGGCACAGCTGTGTAGAAAACAGCCAGAGACGTGTGGTGTGGCACAGCTGTGTAGAAAACAGCCAGAGACGTGTGGTGTGGCACAGCTGTGTAGAAAACAGCCAGAGACGTGTGGTGTGGCACAGTTGTGTAGAAAACAGCCAGAGACGTGTGGTGTGGCACAGCTGTGTAGAAAACAGCCAGAGACGTGTGGTGTGGCACAGTTGTGTAGAAAACAGCCAGAGACGTGTGGTGTGGCACAGTTGTGTAGAAAACAGCCAGAGACGTGTGGTGTGGCACAGTTGTGTAGAAAACAGCCAGAGACGTGTGGTGTGGCACAGTTGTGTAGAAAACAGCCAGAGACGTGTGGTGTGGCACAGTTGTGTAGAAAACAGCCAGAGACGTGTGGTGTGGCACAGCTGTGTAGAAAACAGCCAGAGACGTGTGGTGTGGCACAGTTGTGTAGAAAACAGCCAGAGACGTGTGGTGTGGCACAGTTGTGTAGAAAACAGCCAGAGACGTGTGGTGTGGCACAGCTGTGTAGAAAACAGCCAGAGACGTGTGGTGTGGCACAGAAAACAGCCAGAGACGTGTGGTGTGGCACAGAAAACAGCCAGAGACGTGTGGCGTGGCACAGAAAACAGCCAGAGACGTGTGGTGTGGCACAGAAAACAGCCAGAGACGTGTGGTGTGGCACAGAAAACAGCCAGAGACAGACGTGTGGTGTGGCACAGAAAACAGCCAGAGACAGACATGTGGCGGGGTTCAGTTCCTGTCAGGAGCCAGGATTTGTTCACCCTGCCGCAGGATTATGACGGGGTTTCTTTTTTCATTCTTTCTAGTTTGTTCCTTGGCTAGAGGTCTGAGGTTCTTCAGCTTTTTGCATATGCGACCATTTTTGTCTAGCGTTGTTAGCCGCATTCCAACTTTGGGCAGTGACATTGGCACTGACGTGAACTCCAGGGCAAGAGTCCCCTGTCACAGGTACCTCAGTGGTGGCTGGAACTGGCGCTGTCAGATGTTGAGCTCAACACTCTAACCGCTAGGCTTTCCTACCCCCAAGAAGGCAAAAGACCTTAGAAAATAACCACTCTGCAAATTTCCCCTACCCCCTTCCCCTTTGTTCTTGTATCGATGAGTTCTGCTCAGTGGAATAGACATTGAGGAAGGAAGGAAGGAAGGAAGCGGGTCAGGTGGGTTTTCCGTGTTGTATGTGCTGGTATTATGTGTGTTGCAGAAACAAGGCCCCTCCAACACACTGCTCTACATCATCAAGGATGTCCGCAAGGTAAAGAAGGAGAGTCTGGCCACTAAGGAAATGACATGACATGCTGTGTATACCAAGCTCACATGCAAAAGAGCATGACTTGAGAAAACATAGTCAGGAAATGGTCTTTCCACAAATAGTTGGAGCCAGTGCTTTTGTGGCAAAGTTTGTATAAGGGGCGTGTACTAGAAGGTTTTGTCGGGATTGTCAATGGTTAAGATGTGTTTGATTTTTTAGACAGTAGCTGTAAGTTTAAGGTGGCTGTTGACTTTTTCCATTCAGTGTCCGTGAAAATCTGAAGACTCCATGCATGTTGAAGAGAGAGAGAGAGTGTGTGTTTATGTGTATGAGAAAGAGACTGTGAATGAGAAAGACTCTGTAAGTGTGTGTGTTTATGTGTGTGTACATGTGCATCTATTCTATTCTTTTATATCGAGGATAATGGAATAAGCACTCATGTACTTTTTTACATCTAGTCCCCATGTTCATGTTCATGAGCGCCTTCCTGTGTATGTATGTGTCTATGTGTGTGTATGTGCTTACACATGCATTTGGTTTATGCATAATTGTATCCCATGTTGTCTGTGCACACGTGTTGATGTGTTCATGTATGCGTGCACACATTGTGCGCTGACTGGAAGTTGTGACTGACGTGCCTGATGTCAGAACGTGTCGTCGACTTACCGCTACACGCTGCCGGACATTGGCCTCATCATGCAGCACCTGATGGGGGGCGCCTTCCGCTCCACCTACTGCCGCCGCTACTTCAGGCAGCGGTACTCCGCCTTCAAGCAGAAAGTGGCTGCCGACAAAGGGGAAAAGGTAGCTGTCTTTGCTTCTTCTTCTTCTTCTTTTAACCCTTTGCTGGGCATAGCGTCCCAAAACGTCCGAACCTATCCTTGGGCACAACGGCCAAAAACGGCCGGCGTCGTGACCGTCACTTCAGTGCGTTCATACATTCGAAATTCCCGCCAATCTCGCTTCAAATCTCGTCAAAATAGAAGCAACGAGACTGCCCACGTGACTTCCGCATGTACATTGCAAATGGCGGCGGTTGGAATGTGTTTGTGGCATGTTTTGGAGGAAAAAAATCGCAATTTTTCCCAAGATGGACGCTATCTTCGAATCCGACATGTACGATCGTTTTTATGGCTTTCATGCCGAAAATATGACGCTGTGAGATGTGTATCCAGGCTCAAATATCGATGTAAGCGATCTGAGTAGTGTGTGCGCTTCTGAATTTGTTGATTGAAGCGAGAAAGACGGCTTTGACAACAACGAAGTTCGAGACATAAATCGATCGTCAAATCTAACTCGGCCGATGCGCGTTTTGAATTCTGCTCATAGAATTGGGGAAATTATCGCGGATTTCGAGTTTGGCAATGGTTCACAACTTGATATATTTTGTGAATTGATTGCTATTTGGGACTTTTGTTATGGTAGCGGCTCGAACTGTAAAGTTAACATGCATCGCGATCGTCGGCGATCGTTGGCAAACAAAATGGCGACCGTCAGAATGTTTCATGTTTTCGTGCATCATTCATAAAAAAAACTAAAAACACAACAGTAGGTTGAAAACTTTTCTTCTGTAATTGTTTCTGAATGTTTTACTTTTTATTTTATCAAAATCCATGCATGCATTCCAAAGCTATTGCAACACTAACTGTGACACATACAAACCGATCAATGACCTTGTGTGTTTATGCATTATAATTCTTTTTTAAAAAAATAACAACAACACACAATAGCAAATAGCAGTTTCTTTATTCATTTCTGCATTTTGCTGTTTTTATTTCATTAAAATCCATTAAACCACTGTGGAGTTATTGCATGTTAAATACACCCACCCACTCAGAGGCCATCCACCTCCATTTTGCTTGCCCAGCAGGAAGTGAACAAATGATTTTGCTGTGCCCAGCAAAGGGTTAATACCGGGTCTGGTTATTTGATTTTGGGGGGTGGTTTGGTTCTCTTGTTAGTTGTAGTTGTTGTTTGAGATTTTCCTTTAATGCTTCTGAAATTTAGTTCATTCGTTTGGTGCTACCCAAGATGGTGATCATCACCTGCATTTGTTTCATTAAAAAGAAATTGCACTTGCATAAATGATGGTATAAACTGGTGATACTAAGTCAGGTAGTGTTGCAAGAACCTTGTCACCGAATGTCGTCCCATTGTTCTCTCGCCTTGTTTCTTTTCTTCATGTGTCCCCTTCCTGTCTGTTCTGTGCCTTCTTAGTCCATTCTCCTGCCTTTTCCCAGGAAGACTTAAAAGAACAATTCTCTCTCACGCTAAAGTCAGATGCGCTGGGCCTGACTTGTCAGGCGCTTATCGGCAGTGCAACAAATTTTCACTCATGAAATGGTCACATATGCAAAAAATCTCAGGATTGGTGAACTTTGGAGCTGTAGCAGTTGAACAAAAAGAAAAGTCCTTTGGATGAGAGTTGAAACTTAGATCATTTAAGTCAGCACATATCTAGAAGATCTGGCATGCACCTAAAACCTCCAGCTCTCTTTTCAAAGGCTGTCAGGATGGAAGGCAATAAAAGGCAGGATGTCAAGTCAAGTCAAGTCAAAAACACTTTGATCATCCCATGAAGGGCAATTACAATACTGACAGGCACATTGATACCTATAGTTATCTCAAAGGACATAAGAAAAATACATTTCAAATTGTTATGAACATTCCAAGATAGCTTAAAAAGACAACAACACACAAACCAGGTGCGCGCACACACGTACAGCACATACACACACACACACACACCCACCACACACCAATGTAGGAATACAATGTTGTTAAAAAAACAAAACCAAAAAAGGATGGAAGACAGAATAAATGGAAGTTTGTCAGGATGGAAGACAGATTAAAAGGAAGGCTGTCAGGATGGAAGACAGATTAAAAGGAAGGCTGTCAGGATGGAAGACAGATTAAAAGGAAGGCTGTCAGGATGGAAGACAGAAGAAAAGGAAGGCTGTCAGGATGGAAGACAGAAGAAAAGGAAGGCTGTCAGGATGGAAGACAGATTAAAAGGAAGGCTGTCAGGATGGAAGACAGATTAAAAGGAAGTTTGTCAGGATGGAAGACAGATTAAAAGGAAGGCTGTCAGGATGGAAGACAGATTAAAAGGAAGGCTGTCAGGATGGAAGACAGAAGAAAAGGAAGGCTGTCAGGATGGAAGACAGATTAAAAGGAAGGCTGTCAGGATGGAAGACAGAAGAAAAGGAAGGATGGAAGACAGACTAAAAGGAAGGATGGAAGACAGAAGAAAAACTCTGATATCGGTGTTTAGACACCATCCCTAACTTCAGAATGTGATGATGACCCTAAGGATGGAAGCAGTCCCACGTGGAAACAAAACGTCACTAGTGATCAAGTTTGGAGCTCAAGCCAAGGAGCAGACTGGCAGAAGAGATTTCTGTGCACTTGGCCCTGTGGGGTGGGATGTGTCACGCCTGCTCTCCTCCTCCTCCTCCTCCTCTTCTTGGGACTTTGTGAAAGGCCTCAGCCAACATAGTCCGACTTGAGAGCAGCTGATGACCAGTCCAGCCTGCCTGCCTGCCTGTGACCCCTCTTAATGATAATAATAATATATGGAATTTATATAGTGCTGAATTTGTAAAACAAACAAATTGAAGCGCTTGCACTCAAATCATTTACACGCATGCAACTTTCCTCAAACAACATGGATGGGAGGATGCAGAGACCTGGGTTATTTTTTGCCCACGTCCTCACTGTGCCCGCCTCGCCTGGAGGCCGTGTGTGCATCTGGCATCATGTTCATCCCCATTGAGAGAACACCCGCATTAACATAGCTAGCGTAGAGAACACCCGCATTAACATAGCTAGCCTAGAGAACACCCGCATTAACATAGCTAGCGTAGAGAACACCCGCATTAACATAGCTAGCCTAGAGAACACCCGCACGCATTAACGTAGCTAGCCTAGAGAACACCAGCATTAACGTAGCTAGCCTAGAGAACACCCGCATTAACGTAGCTAGCCTAGAGAACACCCGCATTAACATAGCGTAGAGAACACCCGCATTAACATAGCGTAGAGAACACCCGCATTAACGTAGCTAGCGTAGCATAGAGAACACCCGCATTAACGTAGCTAGCCTAGAGAACACCTGCATTAACGTAGCTAGCCTAGAGAACACCCGCATTAACGTAGCTATCGTAGCGTAGAGAGCACCCGTATTAACGTAGCTAGCGTGGAGAACACCCGCATTAACATAGCTAGTGTAGCGTAGAGAACACCCGCATTAACATAGCTAGTGTAGCGTAGAGAACACCCGCATTAACGTAGCTAGCGCAGAGAGCACCCGCATTAACATAGCGTAGAGAACACCCGCATTAACGAAGCTAGCGTAGAGAACACCCGCATTAACGTAGTTAGCATAGAGAACACCCGCATTAACGTAGCTAGCGTAGAGAACACCCGCATTAACATAGCCTAGAGAACACCCGCATTAACATAGCTAGCGTAGAGAACACCCGCATTAACATAGCTAGCCTAGAGAACACCCGCATTAACGTAGCTAGCGTAGCGTAGAGAACACCCGCATTAACGTAGCTAGTGTAGAGAACACCCGCATTAACGTAGCTAGCCTAGAGAACACCCGCATTAACGTAGTTAGCGTAGAGAACACCCGCATTAACGTAGCTAGCCTAGAGAACACCCGCATTAACGTAGCGTAGAGAACACCCGCATTAACATAGCTAGCGTAGAGAACACCCGCATTAACGTAGCTAGCCTAGAGAACACCCGCATTAACATAGATAGCGTAGAGAACACCCGCATTAACATAGCGTAGAGAACACCCGCATTAACGTAGCTAGCGTAGCCTAGAGAACACCCGCATTAACGTAGCTAGCGTAGCCTAGAGAACACCCGCATTAACGTAGCTAGCGTAGAGAACACCCGCATTAACGTAGCTAGCGTAGAGAACACCCGCATTAACGTAGCTAGCGTAGAGAACACCCGCATTAACGTAGCTAGCCTAGAGAACACCCGCATTAACGTAGCTAGCCTAGAGAACACCCGCATTAACATAGTAGCTAGCGTAGAGAACACCCGCATTAACGTAGCTAGCGTAGTGTAGAGAACACCCGCATTAACGTAGCTAGCGTAGCGTAGAGAACACCCGCATTAACGTAGCTAGTGTAGCGTAGAGAACACCCGCATTAACGTAGCTAGCCTAGAGAACACCCGCATTAACATAGATAGCGTAGAGAAGCCGCAACTCTAGGTGAGCCGCTGCAACACTCATGTGTGTGTCAAGAACACGTCATGTAGTTTATCTGTTCTAGCAGCAGGGCCGCACTACTGGTGAGCTCGCTGCAACACGCATGTGTGTGTCAAAGTACACGTACCTGTGATCTCCTGTTTACTGCAGTCAGGGGGCACAGCAGCACTGGTGAGCTCGCTGCCATTAATGTGTGTGTCAAAGTACACCCTGTGTTTACTGTTATCTGCAGTCAGGGTGCAGCAAACACCGCGTTAAGCTCGCTGCCACACATGTGTTGTGACAAATTACACGTCTAGTTTCCTGCTATTTCTGCAGTCAGGCAGGAACACTCTGGTCAGCTCGCTGCACATCATTGTGTGTCAAATTACACGTCTGTTTTCTGTTTTCTGCAGTCAGGACCCCAACACTGTCAGCTCGCTGCCTAAAGGCAACCAGTTGCGCTGCCCCAAGAGACTACCGCTTTCGAGTACATCCACACCTTATGATCTGGCCGTGCTGATGAAACGACAACGCATGGCCCGTCTTCATGTAGCAGCACGCGAGGAGCCCATGCAAGGTGAGGTAGTGGTAGACAGTGGTGGTTGGCTGTGGTAGAGCCGCATGTAACTACTCAGTAGATGATGATGTTTCGGTGTGGTGGGTGTAGGAACTGGCATTAGCCTAGGGTCAGAGGCATCCTGACAGCCCGGCGTCTGGCCACCAGCCTGAACAGTCTGTCCCCACAGTTAACAACGTCAGGCTGACTCCCACCCCTCAAGGCCTTTGATGAGACTAGAATTGTGGCCTGTATAAAAAGAAGTATGTTCTTTCGAGCAGAAGGCCACCATAGAGCGGAGCTTACACCGTATTCTAGCGTTAAGCGAACTGACGGTTTTACACCACCCTGTGACAGGACGAAGTCTGTCGCAGATACATCCCCACAAGAGCTGGTACCCACTTGTACACCTGGGTGGAGTGAGGAAAATAGGAGTAAAGTGTCTTTCCCAAGGACACAACACCGAGCCGAGCGGGGATCGAACCCGCAACCTCTGGATCACGCGTTGACCGCCTAAACCACTCGACCACGGTGCCTCCTTGTGGTCCTGTATGTCAACGCACAAAGAGCATCTTGCTTACACGTTAAAACCAGTTCCACCTTTGGGAAGAGTAGACCATTGAGTGCTGGTAGGAACAGGTGACAACTTTACTTTTTAAAAGGCATGCACGGTGGTGTGGTGTTTTTAAAAGGCATGCACGGTGGCGTGGTGTTTTTAAAAGGCATGCACGGTGGCGTGGTGTTTTTAAAAGCATGCACGGTGGTGTGGTGTTTTTAAAAGCATGCACGGTGGTGTGGTGTTTTTAAAAGGCATGCACGGTGGTGTGGTGTTTTTAAAAGGCATGCACGGTGGTGTGGTGTTTTTAAAAGGCATGCACGGTGGTGTGGTGTTTTTAAAATGCATGCACGGTAGTGGTGTTCAGACATCTTCCCCAAAGACAGAATGCAGCTGCCTGAAAGGTGGCAACAAATGTGGCATACGCCAAATCTCACCATCGATGAATCTTGGGAGCTTTAACCAAGGAATAAAAGAAATATAGACATAGAAAAGGAGTAGTGGTAATTGTGGTGATGACTGTGATAGTGCAGATGATGGTGATGAGAATAGTGAGGATGATGGAGGTGAAGTAAGGGGCTTGTGATGAGGGAACATTTTGCAAACTACTGCTGCTTTGATTGAGATTCAGATTCAGAATATTTTATTGCCATTAAAGTCATGTAGACTTATTTGACACAACAAAAACATCGATTATAATTATTATCTATTTTGGCTAAAAGTGATGTACACTAAAAACATGTTGCATTCTACTTCTCTTTTTCTCTTTTTTCAGAACACCCATACACATATCTGATGATATCTGCTTGATATATGTCAACTGTGATTATGTCACTTAATTTATGTACACAGTTTTTGCGTTCTTTGTCTTTCGTTTTGATTTTCAATAACAAAATATTTCTGAGTTCATCATATAAAATATATTCATTGAGTAAATGAAATTCATCTTCTATTTTGTTACAGTATCTACATTTTCTGTCCTCTCTGGATATATTTTGGTGCCTCCCTTTGTCTATTAAAAGTTATGTTAAAAGTTTTTCCTGTTATTCCTATTTCATTTAACTTTATAAGAAGACCCTCGTGCCACACATAAGCTTTCTTAAAATCTACAAAGCAGCAATAAAGTCTTTTAGTTTTTACTGTTAGTGCACTATCTATTAAATTGTTAAGTAGGAAGATATGGTCTGTTGTTCTGCATGCTTTTCTGAAACCAGCTTCTTCTCTGACAATACTATTGTTATTTTCTAAATATTCAGAAATTTTATGATTCAGTATTTGACAAATAAGTTTTCCAATAGTGTTTTTCAATGTTATTCCTCTGTAGTTTTCTGGGTTGTATATGCATCCGCTTTTATAGATTGGGACATTCACTACTACTTTCCAGTCACAGGGATATATACCTGTTTCTAATACTAAAATGAAAATATTCCGCATTGTCTCTATAACATTAGATGAAACTGATTTGATCATTTCGTTTTAATTCCATCTTTTCCAGGTGATTTGTTATTTTTTAGCCTTTTGATTGTTTTTGTAATTTCCACCATTGTAATTTGCTTATCTAGGAGTGGATTATTAGATACTTTTAAATCATTGAACTTGCTATGTACTTGCTTTTTGCCGTCTGGATCTATTTGCGGTTCTTTTCCAATAACTGTTTTAAAGTGTTCAGTCCATTTACTGCTAAAATAGCTTTTCTTTCGAGTGTGCGTGTGTGTGTGTGTATAAAGGGGTGGTGGTGGATGTTGTTGTTAGTGATAAAGAGGATGGTGTTAGTGGTGGTGGTGATGGTGACAATGATGCTAAAAGTGGGATGGTGGTGAAGAAGATGATTGTGCACTTTGAACACTTAACTGTTTTATTATAGGAGTCAGTTCTAGATGGACTTTTCATCTTCATCATCAATGTCATTCTTATCACCATTGTCACCGACATGGTCATGATCATCATTATCCTGTGTCCTTGGCAGGCATTGGTGGCGTGTACACTGTACCGTGCCCTGGCACACGAAGCCGACCAAGATGATTTGGAGATCGAGCTGTCCCAGGAGTTCAGGTCATACTCCATGTAAGTGGATGTGTGTGTGTGTAGTTACTCCTCTGTTTTTTGTGTTGTTTAGATAGAGATAGATCCCCAAGTCAGAATGCGGCTACCTTCATGGTGGGGAAAAACGGCCATGTACCAAAAATCTGACCATGGTGAACCTGGAGCTCTGGCTGAGGAATGGGGGAAAGAAGAGGAGAGAATTAGGCATGGAATGGGGGAGATGCTTTGTGAGCGTGACTGTGGTCACTCTGTATGGGCACACAGGGTTATTTATACACAGCTGTACAGGAACAAGTAGTTATGTCACACAGTGTGCTGGTTTGTGTGCATGACAAGCAGTGTAGAGGTGTGTGTGTGTGAGTGTGTCTTTTTTTTTATCTATAAAATTTAATCTTTTATTTCGAGGATAATAGATTATGCATTGATGTGCTCTTTTACATCTAGTCCCGGTGTGTATGCAGTTTTGTAAATTTTGTCATCCATTCCCACCAGCACACAATAGCCTACTCTTCCGAAAAGCAGAATGGGTTTTAACATGTGTGCAAGATGTTCTGCGTGTGTTCGCACACGGGATCTTGGTTTATAGTCTCATCCGAAGGACTTGGGGATGGGGGTGTGGAGTCGGCACTGATGTTAATTCCAGGGGAAAAATCCTCTTGAACCAGAATCAAAGCCAGGTCAGCAGATCACGAATGCACTGCGCATCACTCTAACCACCAGACTATCCCGTGTATGTGTATGTGTGTGTGTGTGTGCGTGTTATTTCTTCTAAATGTTAAATAAAGGAAAGGTGATTGGGGTCTTATGATCTTTTCGAAGATAGCATACACAACCTTCATTGATTGAATTGATGACCTTTCAACTAAGATTTTGGCAGAAATTTTTTTGCTTTAAGTCATGACACTTGCCAAAATCCATCAGAAACAAACTGATTGATGACACAAAGCCTTCTCCATCTTCAGTCAGCCAGACACAAAGCCTTCTCCATCTTCAGTCAGCAAGACACAAAGTCTTCTCCATCTTCAGTCAGCCAGACACAAAGCCTTCTCCATCTTCAGTCAGCCAAACACACACAAAGCCTTCTCCATCTTCAGTCAGCCAGACACACACAAAGCCATCTTCAGTCAGCCAGACACACACAAAGCCTTCTCCATCTTCAGTCAGCCAGACACACACAAAGCCTTCTCCATCTTCAGTCAGCCAGACACACACAAAGCCTTCTCCATCTTCAGTCAGTCAGCCAGACACACACAAAGCCTTCTCCATCTTCAGTCAGTCAGCCAGACACACACAAAGCCTTCTCCATCTTCAGTCAGCCAGACACACACAAAGCCTTCTCCATCTTCAGTCAGCCAGACACACACAAAGCCTTCTCCATCTTCAGTCAGCCAGACACACACAAAGCCTTCTCCATCTTCAGTCAGTCAGCCAGACACACACAAAGCCTTCTCTCTGTCTCTGCTTTCAGGGAGTTCCAGGTCCTGGCACTGGACCTGCTGGAGCACTGCTACAAGATGGACGACGACTACACCCAGCAGCTGCTGACCTACGAGATCAAGACGTTCAGTGAGCAGACCAACCTGGGGCTGGCCTTCAACGCCAACCATCGGCAGTTCATCGCCCACACGGCCTGCCAGGTTCTCCTCAACGATCTGTGGATCGGGGGCCTGCGCATGAGGAAGAACTCCAGCCTCAAGGTCAGTGGCTCCCCATTTTTCTCGTCTTTGATGTTTCCTTCCAGAAAGGTTTTTGTGTGGATGTTGCTGTTGTTGTCGTCATTGGAAATGGACGTTGTTGTCTCTTTCCACAACACTCCCCCTTCCTCCCCTCTCCTCCTTGTCCTGCCGGTCTGTCCTTCCCCCTTTGGCTACTTGTGTGGTGTCAGCACGTCATCGCTGTGGGGTCCCTGTATGGCCTTAGCTGAGCTTAGCACGCTGGCTGTCTGTCTGTCTGTGTCAGCAGAAGGGGAGGTAACTGCGCTGGATGTTATGTCTTCAACAGCTCCAGTCTCCAGTGGGGGGGAGGGGGGGGGACTAGCCACGCCTGTTTTCTTCATTTAGCAGATGTAGTTCTGCCTGGCTGCATTTTAAAGTGTCGTACCCCTGTCAGCAGTGTCTCCACTGAGTATTGGTTCAGCCAGTCGTCAGTTGCCATTTCAGTAATGTGTCCCCTCCCCCCCACACACACACACACATTCATTGTGGGCCATTGTGATGCATTTGTGGTTGAGCCCAGTCCATTGATGGCTAGTCTATATGGTGAATGGATGTTTCTGTTCTGTTGACGAGAGAATGAGGCAGTTGAAGGGTCGTGACATTCTCATGGTTTTCGTGTTCATGTCTTTAGCTAAAATGATGTGGAAACCGGTGCCTTTGGTATTCACAGTAGAGGTTTTGACAAATTTGGGTTACGCTGTGGTATACCAAAGACTAAAAATTCCAGGGTAGTTAACTGGTTGTTATTGGAACAGAAGTATGTGTGTGTGTGTGTGTGTTTTGAAATAAAATAAGCATATATCATATTCTGCTGTATTGTGTAAGACAGGAGACATATATGTTTGATGTGAGCGCTTTTCTTTATATATATATATTTTTTTTTTAACAGTTCTTTAAAAAAATATATATAAAAAGAAAAGCGCTCACATCAAACATATATGTCTCCTGTCTTACACAATACAGCAGAATATGATATGTGCTTATTTCAAAACACACACACACACACTATAACCACTATAGGTATCTCTTGTAAATTTATTTGCGCTTTAGAAATGCTCATTATCGTTGTTGTTGTTGTTGTTGTTATTATGTGCTGTGTGTGCATGTGTATAAATGCGCATGGTATGAAAGCGCATTGAGTCATTGCTTTGAGAAATGTGCTATATAAATGCTATTCATTATTATTATTATTATTATTATAAAGAACTGTTCCCCGTGGGACTCCCGGGGTATGCTTGCAAAGCAAGCATGGCAAGAATAGGATCCCTGCCCTCCAACCAGGCATGTCGTAAGAGGCGACTAAGGTGGAACCCTTCCTCCAGGTTGGGGGTTGGGCACAGGGCTAACAACCCTGTCCCGTAAAAGAAGAGAAGTTACGGAAACAGCAACAGAGAACATTTCTACTTTTTGCGTGCGAAGGACCTCCCGGGTCCAGTGAGACTCGTATGAATGCTGATGGCCAAAGCCGAGAGGAAGCTACCAGCAGGATAAGGGAAGACCTGAACACCACCAAAACTAAGATCAGACTAGGACATTGGAACGTGAGAACGATGTATGAGACGGGCAAGCTGGCACAGGTAACATTAGAGATGAGAAGACTCAACCTCCATGTCCTAGGAGTAAGTGAGAGTAGATGGACTGGATCTGGGAGAATGAGAACCACCACCGGAGAAACCGTCCTCTACTCTGGGAGAGATGACGACCAGCACCACGAGGGAGTTGCCATCATCCTCAAGAAAGGCGTTGAGCGATGCCTTATGGAGTGGAAGCCCGTCAACAGCAGACTAATGAGTGCGAGACTGAAGGGAAGGCACATCAACATCACCATCATCCAGTGCTACGCACCAACCAACAACAGCAACGATGAGAGCAAAGACAACTTCTACCACCAGCTGCAGACAGAGACAGAGAAGGCCCCACGCCATGACCTCATCGTCATCATGGGGGACCTCAACGCCAAGGTCGGAAGTGACAACACCGACTATGAGAGAGTCATGGGAAAACACGGGGTGGGGAACAGAAATGACAGCGGGGAGAGACTTGTGGAGTTCTGCGCCATGAACAACTTAGTGATAGGAGGGACCCTCTTCACGCACCGGGACATCCACAAGCTGACTTGGGCATCGCCGAATGGAGAGACATGAACCAGATTGACCATCTGATGATCAACGGTATGTGGAGACGATCTCTTCTGGATGTGAGAACCAAGCGAAGTGCGGATGTCGGGAGCGATCATCACCTGGTGACCGCACACATCCAGATGAAACTGAAGAAGAACACAAGACCAACCACTCAAGCGTGATTTGATACCCAGCGACTGAGAGACACCAACGTGGTCTGCATTCATCGACAATCTGAGGAACAGATTCCACATCCTGCAGAACATGACAGAACAGCATGACATAGATGCGACATGGAAGCAGATCTGTAAACTGTACACTGAGAGCAGCAAGGACAACATCGGCCATCAAAAGAAGAAGACCAACAATGACTGGATCCAACAAGAGACCCTCGATGCCATCAAAGAAAGGAGAGAGATCAAGAAGACACTTCTGCAAGTAAAGTCTCCACGCAGATGCAGGCAAGAAGACATGGGAACCATCATCACCAGACAACGGTGGAAGTGGATTGGGCACATCCTCCGAAGAGACCCACAGTCAATCACAAGAACAGCATTGCACTGGACCCCAGAAGGAAGGAGAAAGAAAGGAAGACCAAAAGCAACGTGGAGGAGGACTGTAGAAAGTGAGATGAAGGCCATGCAACACGCTTGGGGATCAGTGACTAGGTTGGCCCAGGATAGGCAGGAGTGGAAGCGCTTTGTTGCAGCACTACACACCGCTGGGTGTAATGGTTGATGATGATGGTAAAGAACTGTAGAATGTTGGAAAGCGATCTATGAATAGCTGTTTACAAATTCCTTTTTCCTCCTTCACACTCTCCTCTCAGTCCTTTTTCTTCCTCCTCTCAACTCCTACAATCACTCTTCAGCTGATCTCTGTATTTCTCCACAATCCCCCTGACCTGGAAGCAGGCCGTTTTGGGGGTGTTTTTGTCTGACTCCACGAAGGTGCCAAAGTCTGTCTTCAAACCCATTATTTTCCATTGTTAGTTAAGTCTCAAGTCCTGTAAGAACCCCCCCGGCTAAACCCACAGCCCAAACACACCAGGTCAGTGTTTGTGTTCAGCATGCCAATGACGCCCCGCTGTGCAGGTGATCCTGGGTCTCCTGGTGCCGCCCTACCTGCTGGCCCTGGAGTTCAAATCGCGGGAGGAGCTGCAGCTGATGCCTCAGACCATGGAGGAGCACCTGGACGAGCTGGAGGAGGACGGGGTGGAGGAGACGCAGCGACGCCTGTCTGTCTCCTCCTTTGACGAGAGTCAGGTGAACGAGGAGTTTCACGTAAGGCAGGCAGCAGCAACAGCAGCAACAGGCAGCGTCTCTGGTTCTGTTGTCCTCCTCTTGCACTCCGACTTCCGCCCCCCCCCCCCCCCCCGGCTCATTCATCGTCTTCCCTCCTGTCAGGTTGCACCTCTTTGGTCCACTGAACCATCCTCTCCCTCCCTCTGTGTGACATAATTCTTTTTTTTTGGTTGAGGATTTTTCAAAATTCATTTGGGGTGGGAATGTTTGTGCATCTGTTTTGTCAGTTGTGGGAGATTTTCTTTTTTTGTTTGAGGTTAGAATCTTTTTTTATATTTATTTTTTTTTGAGGGTGTATTTTTTTGTTTTTTTTTTTTTTTTTTTTTTTTTTTTTTTTTTTTTTTTTTTTGTCTTTTGTTTTATCAGTTTAGTTTTTTTGGCGGGGGATTTTTTATTCTTTTTTTTTTTCTGGAGCAGGTTATTTCTTGGTTTTTATAGTTTTTCTTCTTTTTCTGGAGCGGGTTATTTCTTGTGTTTTTATAGTTTTTTTTCTTCTTTTTCTGGAGCGGGTTATTTCTTCTGTTTTTTATAGGTTTTTTTTTTGGGGCTTAAATTTGTTTTGTTTTTTTATTGTATTGTATTCTATTGCTTTATTTTGCTTATTCATTTATATTAACTGTATAAATTCCATATATTATTATTATTATGGGTCAAGATTTGTTGGGGAGGAGAAGGCGTAGGAATATCAGACAAGAAGGAATGTCTTGTTTGTTACGGTTAGTTTTTGCTGACTAATTTCTGGAAGGTTAGGTGCTACAGAAACCCAGAACTATGTGCAAATCCTGTTGGCAGGAAGTTGGTATTGCTGTGAATGTTTGGTCTGGTCCTCAGTGTTTTGGAAGACTTGACGGTCGGAAAGTCCAGTTTCTGTGTGCTGTTGTTCATGGCTGTCTTGACTTAACGCATCTGATTGGCTGGAGCTGCATCCATTTTTAGCGCCTTCCCTCTCCCCTCCTTAGAAGGTCTGAATTAGTGATGATTAGGATATCTGTTTACACTAATGTCCCTAACCTATCATCATCGTTATCGTCATCATCAACACAGCACAGTGAAATATGTCTTGTCATTTTTGTGATTAGTTGTCAATGGTTATGGATTCAGTGTTGTACTCCCCTTGCCCCCCCCCAAAGATGTTTTAGTATTTTTGTTGTGTTTTTTTCCCTTTTACAGTGCTCTTTTCTCCATTATGATAACAATAATACAGTGGGGATGCCAAGTGTGCCGTTTTTGCAGTATTTGTTTTTTCATTTATCTATTTATTCATTCATTTATTATTCGTGTACTTATTTGTTGATTTTATTCATTTGATTTTTTTAGGGTTTTCTTTTTTTTGGGACCTGGATGTGATGTTGCATGGCTGCCTGCCTTTTTATTTAAAAGAAAAATTTTAGTTGGCCAATCTTGAATATGTAAGAAAAACCTGAAATAACATTTAAAACGTGGTTCTAAGTACATTGTGCATTTATGTATGTATGTGTATGTGTGTGTGTGTGTATAGATAATGTTGTGTGTGTGTATATATATATTTGTATCTCTCTCTATGTGTGTGTATATATCTCATATATATCTATCTATCTATATATATATATATATCTATATCATATATATATATATATATGTATATATTATTGTTGGTTTTTTGTTGGCATGCTAGTGTGAACACTTTTAAGAGCAGTGAGGTGTGCGCACTAATCATGATACCTGTCCTTACAAAACCAGTGGACTAGTATGTGCACCTAACAGCAAGTGTTCATGACTTATACATTAAGGACGGATATTTCTGGGAAGTATTTTTCAACCTAAATGCATGTGTGTGCACATGTGTGTAAATTAACACACATGCTGACGTGCAAAAATGAATGCAGGTATGTGCTTATGCACACACACACACATATGCATGCACAGATGGATGTGTACTTGCACACACACCACACACACACACACACACACACACACACACACACACACACACACACACACACACACACATGACATCAGGCATGCTGGAAGATGAGGACCTGGTCAGGTCAACAGTAAGTATCTGCTTTTTAAATCAGATCTCCAACTGAAAAAAGAAAAATATCTGCTATTTTACATAGATCTATAATCTGATGTGTTTTTGTGTGTGAAACAGTTGAAGCAGAACTCGATAGACAATTAGTTATGGTTATGATTACAGCGGGTTTAAAATTGTTTATTTAATGTGTACAAATCATCTAAAATATCCTAGAAAAATACAACCTAGTAGGGCATAACTTTGTAGAGCAGTGGCCTGACTCCATTCACAACCACTGAAGTGAATGACAAATGGTGGCTATCAGGATCAACTCTTTTTCTTGAAACAGTTTGTTACAAAGGTAATACCATTCTTGTCTGATTTGTGTTCATGTTTGCTGTGTACATGGCTGTTTGGCACAATGCCATTTTAGAGGTAGATGTTTTTAATGCCAGACTGCACATTTAGCAGCATGTAGTAGTCTCTTTTGTCATGTTTCAAGTTGTGTTGTTGTGTCGCACATTTCAAACCCATCTGGTACGTACACAGTTTTTACAAAACACATTTTGGCCATTTTCTTTATCACTCAGAGCACATGTGAATGTCGTTTTGCAATGACAGCTTTAGAATTGGATGGGGTCCAGTTTCTCAAACTTGTCAGATTTGATTTAGCTGATGTCTTGTATGGTGACAGTGAGAACTGTCATCAGCAGTGGTGGAGTTGTAACAATGACGACAGTATGATCATTGTCCATTTTTGTGCTGCCTTCCTTACAGAAGCACGGCAGAAGAGTGCGGAGGGTAAGTGGCCGAGAAGACTCCAACCAAAGATCGGTGGCTTTGTGACAGACAGACAGATATGTGTAGACAGTGGCCTGACTCGATCACTGGTGGATGACCAGTCCTGGATAAGAGATCCTCTTTGTGTTGAGTTGGCATTTACTCCACACTTTGATAGCTCAGCCCTTTGTTTTCTCCCCAAGTTTGTAAGCCCAGAACTTTTGCTATAAAAAGTTATATCAAGACACTGAAGAAACCTCCCCCACTCAGAAAAACACTGTCAAGCAGTCTACATTATACATGTTCATTTTCTTTTCATTGATAAAGAGGAAAAGAGCTGAATCATCTTTGATAATGATGCAGCTTGCCCTGTCTAATGCTTCATTCAGCTGTCAATCCAGCCACAGACCATGGGTTGGTTTTTTTAATCTGTGATAATGCAAGTTGTAATATTGTGTCCATGAAAAGGTTCCCATGATCCAAAGTCTTGATCATTGTCTTTTTATCCAGGATAAGTTGTCAGTCAACCAGTGATCCTGTGATGGATTTGTATGGAATTCATTAATACTGCAGCCAGTGATGGATTTGTATGGAATTCATTAATACTGCAGCCAGTGATGGATTTGTATGGAATTCATTAATACTGCAGCCAGTGATGGATTTGTATGGAATTCATTAATACTGCAGCCAGTGATGGATTTGTATAGAATTCATTAATACTGCAGCCAGTGATGATCTGGACACAACACAGGTAGTCCTCCGATAGATAATTGGAGCAGGCTTGGGTGATGCATGTGTGTCATCACTGTTGATGGCGTTTGTATTCATGGTGAGAATGCAGAGCGTGGTGATTGTAATCATTGTGAAAATGTTGACCGGTTCCTGCTTCTGATAAGATGTCTAACATAACAAGACAAGCTCATCTTTTTACATGGATCAAGTAGAACATGGTGTATGAGGTTTTGGGTTGTATTTGAGCATGGGCGCAACACAAGATTGTAGCTTCACGATAAACCGGGGCAGCACAAGATTGTGGCTTCACGATAAACTGGAGCAACACAAGATTGTAGCTTCACGATAAACCGGGGCAACACAAGATTGTGGCTTCACGATAAACCGGGGCAACACAAGATTGTAGCTTCACGATAAACCGGGGCAACACAAGATTGTAGCTTCACGATAAACCAGGGCAACACAAGATTGTGGCTTCATGATAAACCGGGGCAGCACAAGATTGTGGCTTCACGATAAACTGGAGCAACACAAGATTGTAGCTTCACAATAAACGCCAATGTGCAGGTTATGGGAAAGTGTTGAATCAAAACAAGACCACATTATGTCAGTCATGGTGGTGAGGTTGACAATGATAGAGGATGATGGATTGCTGTAAAGATAGGTCCCTCAGGGGGGAGGAAGGAAGGAAGGAGAAGAGGTATACATGGGGGTGGCTAAATGGAGGATGCTAGGACCTCAGTAATAGATCCATCATGGTAAGCAGCTGTTCTAGATCTCAGTGTCACTGCCTGACATTTCTTTCCACTAAAGAGGGAAGTATCTGTGTACATTTTGAATTCTGATCATGAATATCAATTTTGACAATATGTTGATCAGATATTGATTACAGCTAGTGGTGCACAGGTCAAACTCTTGACAACAGGGGCATTCATTCTGACAGCAACAAGGGCATTTACTCAAAATCTGCGTAAGAAACTTGTCAGTGTTCTGCCTTGTACTCACTCCAGATATTGATGTGAGGAGATTTTTTAAAATTTGATGATAATAATGTATGGAATCTGTATAGTGCTGAATCTTGAAAGGCAACAAAGTGCTCACATTCAAATCATTTGCATGCATGCAATCGTCCACAAGTAGGATTAATTCACATCCAGCAGATACAAATTCACACACACACTCACACACACACCTAACAGAAGGTCGCACTTGTAGACTACTATCACCAAGGCTCATAAATGTCTACACTTAAGCAGGGTGATAGAGATGGGGGTTGTTGTTGAAGAGTGTGGACAGATTATGAGGGGGAAGGTCTCAGGCAGGAAGTGTTTTCAGGCTGGATTGGAAAGCATCAAATGTAGGCTTTTGGCAAAGGAAGGGATAGAGGGAGGTCATTGCAGGTGGATTGTCCAAAGGAAGGGAACAGGAAGGAGTGTACAGGCGGAGACAGTGACCGAGATAAGAGGCTGCAGAGTTGTGGAGACATTTGAAATCAGGTTATGTGTTGGTGGGTGGAAAACTTGTTTTCATTGAAAACAGGCTAGTATTAGGGGTGGGGGGTCCAAGAGTTAAAAAGACGTTTTTGATGTGTATATATATATATATATGTAGGGAGCAAGAGGAATGGTGTACATGTTTGATTTGGACATCCACATATTTCTTCCCACGAATGGGAGCAAGGAGTTTTCATAATCATGGTAAGCTGTACATAATGAGAGCAGTTAGCAAATGACACTAGTGGATTGTTGCTGGTGGTGGTGGTGGTGGTGGTGATGATGATCAACATATCGATTCTTTGGAAACTATGTACAGAGTACTGTGTAATCATTTTATGAAAGTGAAAGATGACAAGGTGGTGTCAAACATAATGGTGATGGTGAAACTGCTTTAACTTCGTGGTGAAGGGTGATTTAAAAACATCCAACACAAACCAAAACCAGGACAAAGCTGATGACTAATGTATATGTACAGCACAGGAATGAAAATGGATGTGTAACAAAATGTAGGCTATTTTAAAAAAAATTAAAAACGAGAATGGTATTGGAAGAAAAGTGTTAGTGTGGTGTTTTTATGGAAGCATTGCCTTTTGGGTTGTTTTTGTTGTTTTTATCCCTGTGTGAAATAGGTGACGTTTTTGCCAGATAATATTCAGCTCATAGCTAACAACAGATTAGCATTGTGTCCTTAAATCAGAGATTTACAGTGAATTTAAGAAAACTACCAACAGATTTTTGTATAATACAGAGTGGATTTAAGAGAACTACCAACAGATTTTTGTATAATACAGAGTGGATTTAAGAGAACTACCAACAGATTTTTGTATAATACAGAGTGGATTTTTTAAAAATCTACTGAAAGAATAGAAAATCAGAAAGTGGTATTGAGGTGTGTCCATAGAAGAAAGTAGTGTAGAAATCCGAGTCTACATGTAGGACTTTTTTTTTTCTGTCAAAACCTGATTTTATCAAATGAGCACTTGTCATATGTATGCCTGTGCATCAGTACATGATTTCACATGATAAATGTCGCTACTCTTACTTGAATTAACAAAAGAACATAAAACCACAGGCCTTGCATACTTGAGTGTTAATTCGTGCTTGTTAAACATTTACAAAATCGCATGTACATGGGGACTGGATGTAAAAAAAGCACAATACTTATCCATTATCTTGGAAATAAAAGAATTTAAGTAAATAAGGTCTTTTTTTAAAGTGTCAAGTTTACACATCTGGCATGCAAACTGATGACTCCACAAATGCATATTGCCAAACGATGATTTGGCATGTATGTACTTATAGTATGACATGAAATCTGATTTATTTTGAAATGGTTAGTGTTTAAAAAACACTATTTACATATAGTTTTTATTTTGGAGTTACAGCTGGAAGTTCTACAAACTGAAATCTACAGGAAGATATTAAAATTGCCTGTGTCGATTTCTACCATGATATCAAAGTATGTATCATATTTGAGGAACTGGGGGTTTGTGTTTGTTTTGTGCGCCATTGGTGAAGAAGTAGAGAACATTGTCCACGTTTATGAGATACGATTCCACACAGTAATCAAATGGTAATGATTAGTATGTTTCAGAAAGGGAGGGATAAAAGTTCACAAGTGTGTGTGTGTGTGTGTGTGTGTGTGTGTGTGTGGCTGCTTGTGTGCATGCACATGCACATGCATGTTTTGCAGGAGTTGATGAGTGGAGGGGAGGAGGACGTGGGGGAGATCGCTGTGATAAACGCGGCCAGTGGTACCAGCAAGAATGAAAACGGAGCGTTGCCAGCAGACCTCAACGCCATCTCGGCCAGCATCCCCACCGGCAAACGCAAGAAGAGTCAGCTGAAGATGGGCAAAAAGATCTACGAGTTCTACAACGCCCCAGTCACCAAGTTTTGGCTTCATACGGTGAGGGGTGTTGCTTTGGTGTAGCGGAGTGTAAGGATGTGTGGTTTGAAGCCTGCACACAGAGAGAGAGAGAGAGAGAGAGAGAGAGAGAGGGAGGTTGGTTCAGCATCGTTGAATGGATCCCCCAGTTGATAAAGCTTTGCTGAGATGAAGGGAATGGCAGCTGACTGCCTCGGAGGGAAAGAGCGGGTCATTTCATGTGTGCAGCAGTGCCTGCATGGCCGCCCTTGGTCCACTCCTAGATCTGTTGATGTGCTGCACCACTGGGTTGTCTGATAGTCCATACACCATGCCTGTCTGAGGTAAGGTGACATGCTACCTGTGGAAGCCCAGCTGAAGCTAGCAGGACTTTTTCCTGGCCACCACACAGACGCACAAAGCATCTGGGAATTAGGTGTCTTTGTCTAGTGGCTCCAGGCAGCAGAATCATTCTGGCATCCATTTTTCCCCCACAGGGTTTGTGTTTGTGTTTTTGTGATCCACATTTTCCTGAATTAGTATGGGTGACCCTGTTGGTTGTATAGAATATTGAATCAAACATTGTGAAGGAGAGGAGTTGGGACTGGGAGAAGATAGAGTTCTCTTCATGCTTTCCTGGGGGTTGGGGGGGGGGGACCATGTATTAGAAAGAATTTTTTCCTGTTTACCTTGCCTTCATGTTTTTCAGTGATGTGACTTTTTGGGGGTTGTTTTCTTCAGAACTTTGGCTAGGACAACTCTTCTCTTGCTATGATTTGGTGGTGGTGGTTGTTGTTGTTGTTGACATTGTGTGTAGGCAGGCTGCATGGTGTTGTGTTGGACAGTTGGAAAGACCAGTGCCAGCCAGACTGCTGATTGTGATACTTTGTGTTTGTTGTGTGGGAAGCTGGCTGGCTGGCTGGCTGGCTGGCTGTGGCTGGCCACACAGGGCTGTCACTGCTAGGCCTGAGTCCTGATCAGGTTATTTATTCATCACCAGAATAGACATCGTCTTGATGAGGACGATAGTGATAGTGATAATGACTGACAGCAGTGACAACCAAGATGAATGTGATGAGGGCAGCAACAGTTATGACAATGATTCTTTGGCCCAGGCCAAAAGCTGTGTCAGTTATTATTGATGCAGCTAATTGCCAAGGCCTTCATTAAAATGTTGTTATGTTGTAAAATGTTGTGTTGAGATTGCCTTCAGCCATGACAAGCTCTTAACATAACAACCCGCACTCTCCTTTATAGGAGAAAAAATCCTCTGAAGTCGGAGTATGGCTGCCTATATGGCGAGGTGCTTGAAAAGAGTCATACACGCGAACTTCTCATCCAGTGTGTACTTCCTATCTCTCAGTGGTTCCCAGGTGGGATGAGTGAGGCAGAGTGCATGTTCTGGGTGACCCCCAGGGTGTAAAGCTGGGGAACGCACAACAACAACAACAACAATGATTCTGATGATGACTTATGACAATGATGTTTATTACAGGGATTGTGATGACTCCTTTTAGTGATGGTGATAATGACTATAACAATAACAGCTAAGATGACGATGACTTTAGACAATGAGGTTGTCAGCTATGATGACAATGTGGTGATGATGATGATGACAGCAGTGTTTGTTGTGACACTGCTGCTGATGATGACCCACAGCGGTGGTGATAATGCTGACGATGGTGGTGGTGTGACAGGCGGGCTACCTGACGTTCCTGATCATCTTCATCATCATGGTGCTGCAGTCGCTGTCAGACACCCCCCAGTGGCTGGAGCTCTACGTCATGTCCTACGTGGCCACCCTGGCTGTGGAGAAAGTCCGACAGGTACGTGGACCGTCTCTTCCTCTGCGAGTGGGAGGGAGTGGGCCTGTGCTCTGTCACAGTGGGGTTTACTTTTGGACTTTGTCTTTCTGTCTCTTGGGTTCGATCCCCGCTCGGCTCGGTGTTGTGTCCTTGGGAAAGACACTTTACTCCTATTTTCCTCACTCCACCCAGGTGTACAAGTGGGTACCAGCTCTGCTGGGGAAGTATCTGGCGACAGACTAGCGTCCTGTCACAGGGGTGGTGAAAAACCATCAGTTCGCTTAACGCTACAGAAACCGGGAAAAGCTCCGGCTCTATGGGCCTTCTGGCTCAAAAGAACATACTTTTCTCTCTTCTGTCCTTTGGAGGAGACTGTGAACCGAGACCCCTTGTTGGAATGCACGAAGAACAGCTGGCACACACGTCAGAAACAGCTGGCAGACACACGTCAGAAACAGCTGGCACACACGTCAGAAACAGCATCAGAAACAGCTGGCACACACGACAGAAACAGCTGGCACACACGTCAGAAACAGCTGGCAGACACGTCAGAAACAGCTGGCACACACGACAGAAACAGCTGGCACACACGACAGAAACAGCTGGCACACACGACAGAAACAGCTGGCACACACGACAGAAACAGCTGGCACACACGACAGAAACAGCTGGCACACACGTCAGAAACAGCTGGCACACACGATCAGAAACAGCTGGCACACACGACAGAAACAGCTGGCACACACGTCAGAAACAGCTGGCACACACGACAGAAACAGCTGGCACACACGTCAGAAACAGCATCAGAAACAGCTGGCACACACGACAGAAACAGCTGGCACACACGACAGAAACAGCATCAGAAACAGCTGGCACACACGTCAGAAACAGCTGGCACACACGTCAGAAACAGCTGGCAGACACGTCAGAAACAGCTGGTACACACGACAGAAACAGCATCAGAAACAGCTGGCACACACGACAGAAACAGCTGGCACACACGACAGAAACAGCTGGCACACACATCAGAAACAGCATCAGAAACAGCTGGCACACACGACAGAAACAGCTGGCACACACATCAGAAACAGCATCAGAAACAGCTGGCACACACGACAGAAACAGCTGGCACACACATCAGAAACAGCATCAGAAACAGCTGGCACACACGACAGAAACAGCTGGCACACATGTCAGAAACGGCTGGCACACACGACAGAAACAGCTGGCACACACGACAGAAACAGCTGGCACACACTGGCACACACATCAGAAACAGCTGGCACACACGACAGAAACAGCTGGCACACAAACGTCAGAAAGATGTTCTGCTTTTCGGAAGAGTAGGCCATTTTGTAAGGGTAGGAACAGATAAGAAATGTAAGAAAAACACATGCACACAGGTGTCATATTTAGACATCATCCCTGAAGTCAGAATGCGGTTACCTAAATGGGGGGGGGGGGGGGGATGATGGTCACACGTGTGCAAAAATCTCACCATTGATGAACCTCAAAACTAGCCAAGGAACCTCCCCCCCCTCCCCCCCAAACAAAACCAACAAATGAAAAGAAAGTGACGCATGGTACATTTGGAGGTCTTCACCTCAGTGAGCTCATTTATTTACAGTCTTTTGAATAAATGAAACTATAATTTATAAATCATTTATTTACAGTCTTTTGAATAAATGAAACTATAATTTATAAATCATTTATTTACAGTCTTTTGAATAAATGAAACTATAATTTATAAATCATTTATTTACAGTCTTTTGAAGAATTGAAACTAAATTTATAAATTATTTATTTACAGTCTTTTGAAGAAATGAAACAAAATTTATAAATCATTTATTTACAGTCTTTTGAAGAATTGAAACTAAATTTATAAATTATTTATTTACAGTCTTTTGAAGAAATGAAACAAAATTTATAAATCATTTATTTACAGTCTTTTGAAGAAATGAAACTATATTTATAAATACTTTATTTACAGTCTTTTGAAGAAATGAAACAATAATTTATAAATCATTTATTTACAGTCTTTTGAAGAAATGAAACTATAATTCATAAATCATTTATTTACAGTCTTTTGAAGAAATGAAACTATAATTGATAAATCATTTATTTAGTCTTTTGAAGAAATGAAACTATAATTTATAAATCATTTATTTACAGTCTTTTGAATAAATGAAGCAGTAATTTATAAATCATTTATTTAGAGGTGGGGTGGCGTGTAGCAAACTTAAAGATTTGAAAAAAAGATGACCCCCCCCCCCCCCCCCCCTCACCAATTAACAACCCAAGACCAAAAAACCCATCAAACCCTCCAACAACAACAACAACACAGATCAAGCAGAATACTCATTTTGGAGTCTGTTTATTGCAGTATCTAATTTCAGACTCTTTAAAAAAATGAAACCAGTTTACTCATGTTAAATTAATGGCCTTGGAAATGGAAAGGACCGCAGAAGCATTGACGAAATGACCCCCAGAAAAAGAGGAGGAGGATGTGTACTGTACAGAAGAATAGGACCAGAAAGAGAGGAGGAGGAGGATGTGTACTGTATAGAAGAATAGGACCAGAGAGAGGAGGAGGAGGATGTGTACTGTATAGAAGAATAGGACCAGAGAGGAGGAGGAGGAGGATGTGTACTGTACAGAAGAATAGGACCAGAAAGAGAGGAGGAGGAGGATGTGTACTGTACAGAAGAATAGGACCAGAGAGGAGGAGGAGGAATGTGTACTGTATAGAAGAATAGGACCAGAGAGGAGGAGGAGGAGGATGTGTACTGTATAGAAGAATAGGACCAGAGAGGAGGAGGAGGAGGATGTGTACTGTATAGAAGAATAGGACCAGAAAGAGAGGAGGAGGAGGATGTGTACTGTATCAGAAGAATAGGACCAGAGAGGAGGAGGAGGAGGATGTGTACTGTATAGAAGAATAGGACCAGAGAGGAGAGGAGGAGGATGTGTACTGTAAGAAGAATAGGACCAAGAGGAGGAGGAGGAGGATGTGTACTGTATAGAAGAATAGGACCAGAGAGGAGGAGGATGTGTACTGTATAGAAGAATAGGACCAGAGAGGAGGAGGAGGAGGATGTGTACTGTATAGAAGAATAGGACCAGAGAGGAGGAGGATGTGTACTGTATAGAAGAATAGGACCAGAGAGGAGGAGGAGGAGGATGTGTACTGTATAGAAGAATAGGACCAGAGAGGAGGAGGATGTGTACTGTATAGAAGAATAGGACCAGAGAGGAGGAGGAGGAGGATGTGTACTGTATAGAAGAATAGGACCAGAGAGGAGGAGGATGTGTACTGTATAGAAGAATAGGACCAGAGAGGAGGAGGAGGATGTGTACTGTATAGAAGAATAGGACCAGAAAGAGAGGAGGAGGAGGATGTGTACTGTATAGAAGAATAGGACCAGAGAGGAGGAGGAGGAGGATGTGTACTGTATAGAAGATTAGGACCAGAAAGAGAGGAGGAGGATGTGTACTGTATAGAAGAATAGGACCAGAGAGGAGGAGGAGGAGGATGTGTACTGTATAGAAGAATAGGACCAGAGAGAGAGGAGGAGGAGGATGTGTACTGTATAGAAGAATAGGACCAGAAAGAGAGGAGGAGGAGGAGGATGTGTACTGTATAGAAGAATAGGACCAGAGAGGAGGAGGAGGAGGATGTGTACTGTATAGAAGAATAGGACCAGAAGAGGAGGAGGAGGAGGATGTGTACTGTATAGAAGAATAGGACCAGAAGAGAGGAGGAGGAGAGGATGTGTACTGTATAGAAGAATAGGACCAGAAAGAGGAGGAGGAGGATGTGTACTGTATAGAAGAATAGGACCAGAGAGAGAGGAGGAGGAGGACAGAGAGCAGTGGGGGAGATGATCCACCTGTAGATATTCTCCAGACAGTTCTCTGAGGACAGCCTGTGATATACATAGTATCTTTCAGAACAAATTTATCTCTGAACCTTTCAAAGCAAAACTAACCAGTCAGCTAACTAGCCCCCCCCGCCCCCCTACAAACACACACTTCCCCCAAAATACTGCCTGACAAACCAATAACCCACCCAACCAACCAATCAACCAACCAATCACCCAGCCAACCCTCTGTCCAGCCGACTGTTCAACCAACCAACCAATTGGTTTGACATAAATGATTAGTACCTTCTGCTTCAAATGTCTCCACAAATCTGCTCCCTCTTATGTCTGCAACTGTCTTCACCTGTACACTCCATCCCGTTCCCTTTGCTCATCTGTGGATACTCTGTGCTTTCAAGCATCCAGATTCAAGCCAACCACTGTCGGCTGTGGCTCTTTCTCTGTTTGTGGTCCGTTAACCCGGAACGATCTTCCTCTATCCCTTTGCCACAAACCTACACTTAATACTTTCAAACCCAGTCTCAAAACTCACTAATTTCCTGTCTAAGATCTACCCCCCTCATAGTCTACCCATTATCTTTAAATTAACAGTCACTCCCATCTCCATCACCTGACTTAAGTGTGCTGTGCTCATGCACGCATGTATTCAAGTGTGTGTAAATTTGATAGCTAACTTATTTATGTGCAACTGCATGCGTGTAAATGATTTGAATGTAAGCGCTTTGATTTGTTGCTTTACAAGATTCAGTGCTATATTAATTCCATAGATTATTTAACAAAAAATTTTTTAAATGTCAGTCACATGTTGGTTTTTGAATCTGCATTCCCATTCAAACCCTGTCAAGAGATCTTCATCACTGTAGCAGCAATAAATGGTGAGAAAATTGAAAGGCTGCTAGAGTAAATGGTGAGAAAATTGAAAGGCTGCTAGAGTCACCTGGTTGAATAGTAGAAAAAAGATGTTTCAGAAGGTAAGTTGGTCTTTTTAGCTGTCAGCTCCCAAAGACTAGCATCCAGACCACAACTGAAGGTCTAGTGGATGGGTGGAAAGTTTTGGGTTCCAATAGGGATCGAATGCAGCAGTGTTGGTTTGCAGACAGGTGTGTAAGTTGTAGGCCACTGTTGGCTGCACTCCTGTCTGCCAGCTGGCTGCTACAACGACAACGACTGAAGGGGGGGGGGGACTGGGTGCTGATGACATGACACTGACCTGAAGATTCTGCAGATAGTTTTTTCCCCTTTCTATTGATAATAGATGAATAAATGACTTTCATAGCACAGTTTAGGTCAAACACCAATCATTTCTCATATAATATATGCCACATTCTTTGAATCACATGTACACATACCCTGACTGATGTAGAGAGACATTCAGGAACGGGAGTAAAGGTTGGAAATGCTGAATTAAACACCAATCATTGTTCATACTTACTACATTTATTCCATCTCTCTCACACACACACGACTGATGTAGACAAGACATACCTAAAGAACATATTCAGGCCCAACATGGGTGACCGTTGACTAAAAAAATCTTGTGAATTAAATTCTGAGTTAATGTAGGGAAAAGTATATATTTTCTTAAAGGAAAATGAATCAGCAATGTAGATAAAAATGTTCCATGATGATTTAAGAAACGTATGACATATACAAAGAAAGTACTTTCGCAAGGTCAGGACACATGATCAACGCTCTGGAACAGCGCTGATGGCAGCGTGATGGTGTGGTTTATCTGACAATGGCAAATGTGGCAGGCTGAAGGTCAGGTTGAGTGATGAGCTGCTCCAGCAAAGATGGGAAGTATGAAAAGCTGCAGCCCGCAAAGTTCCAACAGGTAGACAGACACTGCTGGATCAGTGGTCGCCGTACCCTCTGTTCCTTTCACAAGTTTTTCAGTAAGGGACTAGAGGGTGTCCTGGATGACTAACGCACATGAAGGTTGAGCGCTTTGATTTGTTGCTTTACAAGATTCAGCGCTATATAAATTCCATAAATAATAATAAATAATAATAATAAAGGTTGTCTCATGTCTGCATTGTTTTGTGTTGTACACCACTGTTAGTCAGTTAGGGCAGATGGGAAATTCAGGCTGCCCTTCATGGTGAGAGTGTGCGGTGACACAAGAGCAGTGCGCTGTGCCACTCGCTTATCAAACAGATCTGTCCTGTCTGTGTCTGTGAACACTATGGGATAAAAAGACTTTGTCAGAGTATCAGACCGTCTGTCAGCTGTGATGGTGATGCTAGTAGTAGGAGCCCAGCCAACTGTGGTGGCCGTGGCCATGCAGTCACCTAGTGGAATCTGGTCAGAGCAGTAGGACAGCAGTCACACTTCATCAGTGGTGTGATGTGTGTGTTGACTAGAAGCCACGAGCAGTTACTCCCAGAGTCAGGTAATACTATAGTTGCTTACTGGCTGTACCATTCTGCCTGGGCAGCAAACGGCAGTGGGGTGGCCTTGTTACTGAAGATGGATGTCACTGTTCTCTACATGATAAGCTTGAGCAATTCTTTGGTCAGTATAGGTCTTTACGCATCAACCAGTACATAGAAAACAAACACGTTCAGGAGTTTTGGGACTGAAAGCAGTCCATCAGAAGTATATTTTCCAAACAGGTTGACCTACACTTTTGTGACTGATGAAGGATCAGTACTAGATGGGGGGTTTTCTGGACCCAGTCGTGACAGTAGCTTGTGGTTGTCTTTTTCTTTCTCTGGCCACGAAGAGTGGAATGTTCAGTCGGGGGCAAGCAGGCGAAGACACAGACTTTGGGGCTGTGGGTCTCTGGGTGGCGCTGGGTGGTGGAGGGCAAGGAACTGCTGCTGCTGGGAATGAATGCGACATGTGTTCTTGTTGTTTTTTAAATCATCTGTATAGCCTGTGGAAGGGCACACCTCAGAACTTTTGTGTCCAAGGAACTAGTTACTTAGAGAGCAGTGAAGATGATGCTCTCACTGAAAAGTGATTCCCTTGTTGAACATTCCTTTGGAAGTGTAGTGTCTAGTTTTGTTTCTTTTTCTTAGTGCTTGTCTTTGTGCAGAAAGTTCCTGGGGGGAATACTGTTTGAAAGTTGCTTACTTCCATCAGTGCCTTCCTGGAACACTGAAGAGAGAGAGAGGTTTTCGCTGAAGAGCTGTTGTCTGCAGAATGTTCTGTTGATATTTCACAGCGTGAAGCTTCACTCAGTCACTGTAGCGTCCATTCTTGATCTGCAGTGGAGGGAGGGGGTTGAGAGCCAGAGCATCCTCAGCCTGCCCTTCCCCCCCCTGTGGACTGGGGGGGCGGAGTGGTGAGGGGGCCACTTGGGGGGGGGGGGCAGGCCGCCTTTCCTCAGGCGAGTGGTGGCGGTGGCGCTGTGGCTGTCGCTGCACACCAGGCCGCGGCGCAGCTCCTGGCGAAAGCGCTGGCCAGTGATGCAGTAGAGGAAGAAGTGGACGGCGTGGTTGAGGTACAGCAGCAGAAAGCAGACGGTTTTGACCAGGAACTGGCCGGCCGCCTCCTGCGTGCTGGTGGGGCGGGGGGTGGCCAGGCTGTAGAGGGGCTGGGGGGTGGTGAGGACCAGCCAGCTGAAGGACACGCCCAGCAGCATGGGGGCCAGGCGGCGGTGGAACTGCGGGGAGTGGCGCCACGCGGGGCCCTGTGGCGCTGGTGGTGGTGGTGGGCAGCAGCGGCTGCTGGGGCTTCAGCCAGGGTTGAGCCGCGCCCTTGGTCTTCGCAAGTGACTGGCAGTGCTGGGTGGGGCTGGTGAGGGTGGAGGTGCGGTTGGAGGAAGAGCGAGAGCCGCGGTGGCTGTTGTCGTGAGTGGGGGGGGGGATGGCGCGGTGGTGCTGGAAGAGCTTGAAGAGGATGAGGCTGTTGAGGCAGAGCAGCAGGGTGGCGGGCACCAGGCAGTACAGCACCAGGTGCACCCAGGGGAACACCGCGCACACCAGCGTGCGGTAAGCGTAGCTGGAGCACTGCCACCCTGAAGAGCTCAGCGAGCGCCTTGCAGAGACCGGCAGGAGCTGAGCCGTCCAGAAGACGTGGGAGTTGAGGAGAGCGAGGAGGACCAGCAGGGCCCCCACCACCACCCGGGTCCTGGCCACGCTGCACACCTCCGTGGCCCTCAGGGGCAGCCACACGGCCAGGAAGCGCTCCAGTGTGACGGCCACGGTCAGCCAGGCAGCGGCCATCAGGGAGAGGTGGGTGAGGAAGATGAAGAGCTTGCAGGTCAGGTTGGAGACGTGCAGCAGCTCAAAGTCCCACACCACGCGCACCCACGTCTTGAGGGCCGACACCAGCAGAATCACCGTGTCGGCCACTGCCAGGCAGGCCAGATATCTGCAACACAGGGCTTTGTGTCAGTGTGTCCCGTTGATGCTTGCTGTGTTGAGTTGGCTTACTGGGGCGTGGTCCTGTCTATATATAGTGTAGACTCTTCCTGTGCGACAACAAGTTTTATTGCTGTTTTAGTTTTGCATTGGGAATGTCCAGTATATAAATGGAAGAAAAAGAATGTGACAAAATAGCACTCTTGAAACAGGGAGAGAGAAAAAAGATGCTTGAAAACGAAGTTGGAACCATGAGTGTAAGCTGTGGTGATGGTTGTGGAAAAGTGAAGGTGGGTTTAAGATGAAAGGCACTGCTACTACCAGGCCTGGCATTTCTCTGCTTTTCCGCCAAATTTCGCTGTCGTCAGTACTTACATTTCTGTGGGGATTAAATTTTTCCGTCGTTTTAACATTTTTTGGGCTACAGACTAGATTGCTTGTGGTGCAGGAGTATTTAATAATAATAATTTTAAAAATTTAAATATATGGGATTTATATAGCACCGAATCTTGTAAAACAACAAATCGAATTGCTTGCACTCAAATCATTCACACACATGCATCTTTCCTCAAATATGAATAACAGATTTCCAATTTATGCACGCACACACACGCACACACACACACACACACACGTGCACGCTCGCTAGCCCGCTCGCAAACACGCTTAGGTGATGATGAAGGAGATGAAAGATGCTGTTGAAAAATAGGGACAGATATGAGGGGAGAGTCTCAGGTAGGAAATAAGTGTGTTTTGAGGCTGGATTTGAAAGTATCAAATGAAGGCTTTTGGTGAAGTGAAAGAGGGAGGTCATTCCAGGTGGATGGACCAGAAACAGAAAGAGCGACGGCCAACAGTGGTTTATTTGAATCTGGGTGTTAGAAAGCACAAAGTATCTGCGGCTGAACGAAGGGAATGGGATGGAGTATACAGGTGAAGACAGTTACAGAGATAAGAGGGTGCAGATTTGTGGAAACATTTGAAACAGAGGGTATTGATCTTATACTTCAGTCTGTGTGAGACAGGCAGCCAGTAAAGAGATTCGCAGAAGAGGAGTGATGTGTTCAGAGTTTTTCTTTCTTAGGACTAGTCGAGCTGCAGAGTTTTGTATGCGTTGAAGAGAATGGATGGATGATACTGGTAGGCCAAGCAAAAGAGAATTACAGTAGTCTAAACATGAAAGAATGAGAGATGTGACAAGCTTGGAAGTTGCATCAGCGTTTGACGTAAATCTACACTGAGCAAAAATGAGGATGGGTCTGTGTGTCGCCACTATTCAGTGTCAGCTGACCTGACGTTTGCCATTTTCCTTCAGCTTCTGACAGAGGGGTTTGGCCTGAAGGAAAAGCAAACTGAGGACTAGCGCCAGGCCGGCATGCTTTCCAGGACACATCGCTGTTTTACAAACAGCCAGTTTCAGCTGCTGGAGATGATGAATTGTTTGAAAACATTTCTGATTTATAAACAGCCAGCTTCAGCTGTTGGAGATGAATTGTTTGAAAACATTTCTGATTTATAAACAACCAGCTTCAGCTGTTGGAGATGATGAATTGTTTGATAACATTTCTGATTTATAAACAGCCAGCTTCAGCTGCTTGAGGTAAATTGTTTGAAAACGTTTTGATTTATAAACAACCAGTTTCAGCTGCTTGAGGTAAATTGTTTGTAAACATTTCTGATTTATAAACAACCAGTTTCAGCTGCTTGAGGTAAATTGTTTGAAACGTTCTGATTTATAAACAACTTTCAGCCACTTGACATGAATTTTGTTTTTACCACATACCCTTTCTATACACATAAAAAAGATCTAAACATGAAATTGTTGAAGACAAAGGAAAGAAAACAAAGATAAATTATGTTCCCCCTTCCCCCCGAAACAATAAAGATCAAAGGAGTTCTAACTCAAATATTATAAATGAATGCGGAGAAAAAGGAAAGTTGGAAAATGGAAAAAAAAAAAAATATAGAAAGCAAAGGACTTTCAGGGGTGCATAAGCTAAAGCAAGGAAACCCTGGGTGACGCTGGTACAAGAAGCGAAGCCCCAATGCCTCACCTGCTGGCGGAAGTCCTCCTCATGCCCCTCCTCAGCAGCACCCACAGGCTGACCCCGTTGCCCACCACCCCCACCCCCACCACCAGGGGGAAGAGCCAGGTCACCAGCCACAGGGCTGTGTGGAACGAGGCCTGGCCCTGCAGGGCCTCCGCCAGCGAGGGGCCGGGGGCAAGCAGGGCGGGGGGGCTGGCCAGGGCGCTGTTCACGTGCTGGGGCGAGGACACGGCCAGGTGGGGCAGTGCTGAAGCGTTTGGCCAAGGTGTGGTGTGGGCCCAGTCCATGGTGACGGGCCGACCTCCGGGTGTTGGCTGTTGCCTGCCTGGCTACACCACAGGGGGGGGTCTCTACATGTGCTGAAAGTGGGGGAAAATACAACACAACAAACACCCCCCCCCCAAAGCGGGGACTTGAGAAGGTGTGTGTGTGTGTGTGCTGGAGAGTGGAGTTGAAGAATTTCTGAACGGTTGAGGGTTTCAGGTGTACAAGTGTTGTTCTGATAGAAGAGTTTAGGATGTCTGCAGTATTGGTTTTGTATGGTCTGTCTGAAAAAGGAAAGTGTTGGTGGCCAGGTATTGTGTAAGCTGTCTAGAAGGAAATTGCAAGTCTGAGGCTTCAGCACATTGACCTTCACAAATGGAAAGAACTTGTATGTTTTTGGTCCCCAACACACAATGACCTTCACAAATGGAAAGAACTTGTATGTTTTTGGTCCCCAACACACAATGACCTTCACAAATGGAAAGAACTTGTATGTTTTTGGTCCCCAACACACAATGACTTTCACAAATGGAAAGAACTTTTATGTTTTTGGTCCCCAACACTCAATGACTTTCACAAATGGAAAGAACTTTTATGTTTTTGGTCCCCAACACTCAATGACTTTCACAAATGGAAAGAACTTTTATGTTTTTGGTCCCCAACACACAATGACCTTCACAAATGGAAAGAACTTTTATGTTTTTGGTCCCCAACACAGTATCTCAACAACCTCTCTTGGTAAGGTGCTTGGGCAGTGTAGTGGAGTATGTTGGTTGATTTTCTTTTTCAGTGGAATGTAACGTTTGTAGATATCTTAGCTTGTAATTGTCTCTCACTGACACAGTTTTTGCCTATTGAGCATGCCAATTAGAAGCGTCACAAAATGCATGATAAGCTACTGTGTTGGTGTAATGTTCATATGCAGCTATGTTAGCTGCACACTTTCGCCAGCGCTGTCTGAATGAACACGGAAGATATCCATTTTTGTCCCTCACAAATTCAGAAGACAGGCGCCATCCACACAGGCTTCCTTTCCACAAGCAGGTTCATTGTGAGGGGTTGGAGCTGCTATTGAAAGAAATTGGGAGTTATGGAGGACTCGGATGTTGCTTTCAGAGAAAACACAACGAACAAACCAAACTTTCCGCGCCTATTCAGCTTAGGAGGACAACAGCTAAGGTCAAAAGTCACTGTAGAATTTCAGACCATGCATTTTTTCTTCACTTTTGTTAGTTGTTATTTCCCTCCCCACCTCCCCCCTCTCAATTAAATAAAAAGTTTTTCTGGCATGAATAATCTCTTTGCATTTTGTTACCTACTTAGTCATTTTCCTTGGCATAACTGCAACTTGGGAAGGCAGAGGTTTGTTTCACTACCGACTTTCAGAGCAGTAATGTTGGACTCTTTTTTGTTGTTGATGCTTTAACTGGTCTTGTTGGCTTGTTCACAGTCCACTTCTGTTGGCTTGTTCACAGTCCACTTCTGTTGGCTTGTTCACAGTCCACTTCTGTAGCTTGTTCACAGTCCACTTCTGTTGGCTTGTTCACAGTCCACTTCTGTCCACTTCTGTTGGCTTGTTCACAGTCCACTTCTGTCCACTTCTGTTGGCTTGTTCACAGTTCACTTCTGTCCACTTCTGTTGGCTTGTTCACAGTCCACTTCTGTCCACTTCTGTTGGCTTGTTCACAGTCCACTTCTGTCCACTTCTGTTGGCTTGTTCACAGTCCACTTCTGTCCACTTCTGTTGGCTTGTTCACAGTCCACTTCTGTCCACTTCTGTTGGCTTGTTCACAGTCTTCAAACCGACCTCTCTTTTGCCAGACTTTGTAGATAAGACAGTGAGTTGTTTGGTAGAGTTGACCTGATCAAACATCAAGTAACTAGTCACTCAGACAGCACTGCATACCTTACAACGGCCAGCAGTGTGACAGTCTCCCTAGTCATCCAGGAAGCCAGGCGTGAAGCAGAGTCATGTGGGGGGCTCAGCTTTGTGCCTGTGTCGTCGCCGACAGTGGGAGTGGAAAGGCAGCCGGGGCAAGCAGTGAGCTGGACTGGCAAGCTGTGGAAGTGTCTTGTGGTCCCATGACCTCTGGGCCTTATCAGGGCCGGGTCAGGGCTGGGAAGATGGTACAGGTGTTTTGAGGAAGATAGCCATTATCTGGAAAGAACACCGGGGTTATCTTAGACAGTGGAGGTTAAAGGGTTTGGATGAAGACACATCTACTGCTTTTTATGCCAGAGGTTGACAGTGACATGTGTAGTTATTCACCTTCATGCTAGCCTGTATCCCTGTAGATGTCCAAGTTTTTCCTCTGTGTGTGTACATATGCAGACTAAACACATACACACACCTTACTGCAGACATGAATAATCAGTGAGAAATATGCACGCACACACACACATTCTTCCTCTAAACTGGATTTTACACCATTCATGAAAGAAATTGGGAATTTCTGAGAATTCATATATTGCGTTCAGAAGAAACCAAATTCTAAAGGGCCAAAAAGGGTTACCTCCCTCCCCCTTAAGAAAAAGACCTCCCTCCCCCCTCAAAACAACAAACCCCCATTTCCATTGCTCTTAACAGGGGAGTCTGACCTTTTGGCAATAATCTTGGTTATTAAAATGTGTCCATGGCTCAATCATGGATTGACTGTGTTAGTGTAGATTAAGTGAAATGTATTCCTGAAGCTACCTTAATAGTGGGTAAAAACAGTTCTACATGCAAAATCTCACCTTTGGTGAACCTCGTAGCTATAGCTGAGGAATGGAAAAAAAAAGTCAAAAGTATGGTCGTCACGCTTTTATTTTTCCTCCTACCATTTGTGGGGTCACTGCCATTACCGGTGTTCAACTTCCTCTCCAAACCTCTTCAGTCCCTAGTGAGTGCAGGAGTAAACAAATAAAACAACAACAAAATCACCAACGAAACCCCGCTCCCCAAAAAAAACACAACAACATCCAACCAACCCCAAAACCCCCAGACAAAAAAGACAAAAACCCCAACCCAAAATAAAAACAAATGAAAAGCAAACCAGCCCCCCAAAAAACAACAACCCAACAACAAACAAACACATGGACAGGTAATTGAAACAAAAAAGATAAAAGAAAGATATGGGGGAAAAGGATCAAATGCATTGTGTTTCTTTGTTCCTTGCCTAGAGCTCTGAGGTTCCCTATGGTGGGTGAGCCAGTGTGTGTGGGACGGTTCGCCCATCAAAGGTAGCTGCATTTTGACTTCAGGTCTGACCATGACATCATCGTTGTTGTCCGTTCCCATCTGACCATGACAGCTAGCAGTGTGCAGGCGTGCTCATCGTTGTTGTCCATTCCCGATCTGACCATGACAGCTAGCAGTGTGCAGGCGTGCTCATCGTTGTTGTCCATTCCCATCTGACCATGACAGCTAGCAGTGTGCAGGCGTGCTCATCGTTGTTGTCCATTCCCATCGGCGGCACACAGTGGCCTTCTTCCAGAAGGGGCAACAGGCTTTAACATGTGCGTAAGATGTTCTCTGTGTGTTCGCGCATGGAACCCTCGGTTTACAGTCGCATCCCCCCAAAATAAACATATGATAAAACAAGTGGTGATGTAATCAGTGTGAAGTCACTTTGAAGGACTGGGTGGCAGAATAAGCCGAAACAAACAGAAAGGCAAACAAAATGACACTAACCAGCTAATGATGAAATAACCATAATCATACCAATAGTCAAATAGATACTGAGGCCACACAAAAGAAGGGATTTTTTTAATTTGTATTTGAATTTTTGGGGTGGGTTTTTTTTGTTTTTGGGGGGGGGTAAGAGGGGTATTTTCATTCTCTCATGCAAACTATCCCAAGAATATTAAAAATACCTGAGATAGTGTTGCTGGGAGATATAGATCTACTTGCCAAACTGTGTCAGTGACTGTCAACTTTTCCCACACACTGCTTTTGTTTTCATTTTGTGCACTATACTTTGACTCAGGGTGTAGACAAAGATTTACCTGCAAACACTTGACTCAGGGTGTAGACAGAGATTTACCTGCAAACATTTGACTCAGGGTGTAGACAGAGATTTACCAGCAAACACTTGACTCAGGGTGTAGACAGAGATTTACCAGCAAACACTTGACTCAGGGTGTAGGCAGACATTTACCAGCAAACACTTGACTCAGGGTGTAGACAGAGATTTACCAGCAAACATGTGAACAGACTGGTAAATAAAGCAACACCAACACTGCTACAGTTTTATACACATCTCATATAATTCATTTTATTTAGTTTTATGTACATTTTTGTTGTTGTTTAGGCTTCAGTCCCTTTTACAAAGTCAGCTGAAATGACTGGTGTCAGTAGCCCATGAAAGAGATCAGAAGTGTGCTGGACAATACAGTTGACTCCTCTTTTCTCTCTTGCTTTGTGCTGGACAATACAGTTGACTCCTCTTTTCTCTCTTGCTTTGTGCTGGACAGTACAGTTGACTCCTCTTTTCTCTCTTGCTTTGTGCTGGACAGTACAGTTGACTCCTCTTTTCTCTCTTGCTTTGTGCTGGACAATACAGTTGACTCCTCTTTTCTCTCTTGCTTTGTGCTGGACAATACAGTTGACTCCTCTTTTCTCTCTTGCTTTGTGCTGGACAATACAGTTGACTCCTCTTTTCTCTCTTTTTTTAAGAGGCTGTTTTCCTTGATTTCCTTTTAGTAAAATGTGAAAGCACATGGATTTCAAAACAGAAGTGGAAAAGAAATTGTTTCATGCAAGTAAAGGATTATTACTCCCCAAAAAACCAAAAACCCACCCCAAAAAAACCCCAACAAAAAACAAAACAAAAATTTAAAAAAACCCAACAACCAACAAACAGGAAGAAAAGCAGGGGACCAATTCAGACCAGTTTGGTGTCGTTATGGTGTGATACGCCGCCAATTTAATGATAAAGTTTGGTGTTTTCCATTTGAGTAAACAAACAAAAACCAGCCAACAAACACTAATTGAGGGTACAATACAAACCATCCTTGCTGTGCATTACTGTGCAGTGGTAGATCAGTTAAAAGGCATGGCTCCACTTGATGGGCAGAAAAAGGAGGTAGGTGTCTGAAGTTGTTCAGGGTTTATGTGAGCGAGACCTCAGCTAGCCTCTGTTACGCTGGCAAAAGATTCCACATCAAACTGGAAACGATGCAACACAAATCAGCACCCATTTGCGCACAATAAAGAACTGTGACCCAACTTGGAAAAAAGGAGACACAAAGGTGTTTAGTGCACAGAATTGGAACTGTCACCACCACATCAAAGTGTTGCACCTGAGGCACAGTTGACTTTCTCCTGGCTTGTCTGTCCGTATTTCTTCAAGTCACAGTCACAGTTGTACACCTCCGGTCTCCGGGGCAACAGCCTACTGCAGGGCTAGGAGACATCTGGGCTGGGTCTGAGGGACTCGGCTGACAGTCACCACATGCGGGCCGTAAGTCGGCCACTGCGGCCATTCACCCTAAGTGGCTGTGAAGTCAATGGACGCGTGGATTTGTCCAGCCGGCGAGGTGAGAGAGTGTGACGGCGGACTGCGCCACTCCTGTCAGATGGAGCGGCCGAGTCCACCACTTGGCGGCCTTGGACTGAAGGAGGTATTGATCTGATTGGAAGGCACGACGTCTTAGTCTGCAGGCAGTCCTTACTGGTCAGGGGATCGTTAATTGCGTTCTGGTAATGGCCGGGGGCTGATCAGGGTTTAATGCCGTCGCTGCTGCTATCGCTGTTCAGACTCGGGTTACCCTTTGAATGATAAGCTGGGGTGTCGTCAAGCTCTTGCGCATTTACAGGGAAATTTGAGAATGGCTAAATGAGGTGTTCATTGTAAACAAAGTGAGGGAAGGAAATAAGAGAAAGAAGTTTTAGACCTGGGTTAAGTGAAACTCGTTTACTACAAAGTTTGAGAGACCTTCTGAATGTGGTATTCATTATAAACACTGAGAGAGTGAGAGTTTTAAACCAATCAGATTGTTTGGTTTGTATCGATGATTTGTATCAAAAGAAGAGAAGGGAGGAAAGTGCCTCCATGGTGGTGTGTCTGGTTATCAAAGTCGGTGATTGGGGAAGTCATGGACGAGGCAGGACCATCAGTAAGACTGAGCATGAGGTGGCTGACAAACCAACACTGTGCGCAGCATACCGTGTTCAGGAGTGAAGGAGACCAAATGATATGTGTGCACATAGTTATACATATTGACTTTACCATGTTAAGCAGATCACATTTTGACAGGTTTTTAAAAAGACATCAAATCATAAAAGAAAAGTCATCTCCCCCCCAACAAAAGCACACACAACACACACCACACACACACACACACACACACACACAAACACACCACACCACACCACACCACACACACCACACCACACCACACCACACCACACACCACACACACACACACACACACACACACACACACACACACAACACACACAGTTGAATGTCTAAGATGTAAGACATTTTCTACTATCAAACTTGTCCCCAGTTAAAAATACATGATTTCTTACACTGAAATATTTTGTCATAGATTTGTCACAGCACACTCAGCTAGGAACTAGATAGGGAAACTAATGTATTTGATATATAGAATATGTACATAATGATAAAACAATGATATAGTACATAAATGAATGAATAAACAAGCACCATTTTATGAAGAGATGAAAGAAGTATGTACTGACAGTCTGATGTCTGACCTTGTTGGCAGAAAGAGATTATCTTTGCCCCCAGTCTGAAGGGCGTGGGAACTGGCCACCTGTTAGCGTCCTCTCCCACCCAATCTCTCCAGTCTTCCCCCCCTACCCCCTACCGTCTTCTTTCTTCTCCAGATTTGTGTGTGTCCTTTGGCATTATCTCTTTTGAAAGTGCCTCCACCATCTCAGTGTGGCTTTTGCATTCAGATCGCGCATTAATTTTATGCAAAGAGCGGCGGAATAGCTGGTTTTAACCTAGGTATTTAAATTTGCATATAGCTGCACAGATTGAATCGGGAGTTCGAGTTCCGAATGAGGTGACATGGCTTTGAGTTCCTAATGAGGTGACATACATACGTCCCTGATTTTGGCCTGTGTGGTTGACAGGGCTGTAAAGATATGGATTGGATTGGATTAGATTGTCGACTGTCTGGCTGGCTAGATGTACTGTTGAGATTTAAGATGTCTAGTATTTAACTAAACTAAATAGATAAAACATTTTGCTTTAAAATTGTTGTGTTCCTAAAGTTTGGTTGGAATTTCAGGGGAGGCTAGTAGATCCAAGGTTTTTGTTTAGATATTTCCTTCCAATTTTGTCAGTCATGAGCAGATGTGTTCACGTCTTCCTTGAGTAAATGCAGGGCTGTCGTCGGTCTGAACTCCTCAAGGAGTCATTGGAAGGGTTCAGGCAGCGTGTCTTGAGCCAGCAGAAATTGGCAGAGCCAGTCCTTATCCAGATGGCAGGTTGCATGCTGGGTATGTTTCATGCCTCCAGCCATGGCTGGTCTTGGAAAGATGACCGAGTTAATTAAGGTGTACAGTACACAGGCTGTTACTTAGGCCTGTGTTTGCATACAGGGTCAGTTAGCTGACAGTCTCTTTGGAAGAACTCTCAGGAGGAGAATGAAGTCTGTCCCAATGTTGACTTAACTCCAGGGCCAAAATCTCCTTTGAACAGACACCTCGGTGGGCATTTGAACCGTGCCCATAGTGGTGTGCTGGTCTGGTCTGGTCTGTCCTGAGATCAGTGCTCTTACCGCTCGGCTTTTCTGCAGCATTGGGCATACTTCAGGAATCCAGAAATGTGCTCTGGTAGCGTGTCGATCAGATCAGATCTGATTGCTGGAGGGCTTTTACGTTGGGTACTTGTCACCGGAAATGTTTGTTGGTTGTCATGGTTTGTGCATAGAAATGCCACCCCTCCCCTCCCTGGTTGAGCTTTGATGGTTGATTTGATGACTGTCGGTCAGCTGGTACCACCACCACTAATCTAATGGACTCCTCCCCTCACAACACTCCACCTCCTTCCCCCTCCTTGCAGTCTCATTCCTTTTATCTTCTCCACCTCCTCATCAGAGTTGGTGGGGCAATCGACAAGGCTCTTTGTGTGACTGGGGGCGGGGGTGCTAGGTGCTATCTCTTTCTCTCGGTTAGGGTCATTGTCCTGAAGGTTTCAGTCAGAAAATTGTTCTGTTACAGAAAGAGAGAGAGAGAGAGAGAGAGAGAGAGAGAGAGAGAGAGAGAGAGAGAGGAGAGAGAGAGGAGAGAGAGAGAGAGAAGAACAAACAGAAATGCACCAAAAAAGCCCCACAAAACAGCAAACCAACCCAAGCAAACAAAACACAGCCAGTGGCATGCTTTTTGGGGGTTAGGCTGGCATAGTTGTGGAGACAGAGTATCAGCTGTGAATTTGCCACGCTACCTCATGCCACAACACAACACTGTCTGTCTGATGTTTGTGCACTTTTACAGCACAACACAACACTGTCTGTCTGTCTCATGTTTGTGCACTTTTACAGCACAACACAACACTCTGTGCACTTTTACAACACAACACTGTATGTCTGTCTCATGTTTGTGCATTTTTACAGCACAACACAACACTGTATGTCTGTCTCATGTTTGTGCACTTTTACAGCACAACACTGTATGTCTGTCTCATGTTTGTGCACTTTTACAGCACAACACTGTATGTCTGTCTCATGTTTGTGCACTTTTACAGCACAACACTGTATGTCTGTCTCATGTTTGTGCACTTTTACAGCACAACACTGTATGTCTGTCTCATGTTTGTGCACTTTTACAACACTGCACACACTGTGTGTCTGTCTGTATGTCTCATGTTTGTGCACTTTTACAACACAGCACAGCACAGCAGAGTGCAGAAGTCCACTGTCCACTGTCCAGTCCCCAAATCAATAGGCCCTGCGCTGTCTGCACATGCCTGACAGGGGTCCTGATGGGGGATGACAGTGGCTGTTCACCCATCCACAAAGACCTTCATCACCATCAGCATCAGCAGCCAGCTTTCCGCCACAGTGAAAGCCATACCTCTGTCTGTCTCTGTCTGTCTGTCTGTCTAACTCTCTCTCTCTCTCTCTCTCTCTCTCTCTCTCTCTCTCTCTCTCTCTCTCTCTCTCTCTCTCTCTCTCCTCTCTCTCTCTCTCACGTTTATTACCATTTTCAGGCAAAGATTGATTGACTGTTGTTGGCAGCAGTGGAGTTATCATATACAAAGCAGTGAAAGATATCAAATGTATAAGCAATTTATAAGTTCATGCGATGTCAAACCTTATCTAAAGCTTGATATGGACATACATTTAAAAAGAATTGTGTCTAAGTATAGACTTGGTGTATCAGACAAATGTTTATAAATTTAGATATATCTAGAACATTATGTTGATGACCTCAGGTTGCTATGCCCACTATGTAAGCAAGCAGTGGAAGATGATGCCCATTTTGTGTTGTGCTGTCCAGTATTAGAAGATGTAAGACAGAATTACATTCCCGTAAAATATAGTAGACAGCCTAATTTATTTAGACTCTATTTACTCATGTCGTCCAGTCACCCTGAGATTGTGCGCAGCCTCAATTTATATTTGTGTAAAGCCTTTAGAATAAGAGATATCTTGGTTTCTTAAGTCATATTTTTGTAACTGATTTTTGTTGTTGTGGTGGTTGTGGTTATACAATAACATTTTGTTTTTGTGCTTTCCCTTATTTTTCCCTCTAAAATACTAAGCTGTTTGGCAATTCGCTTCATATATGGGCCAATGGCCTTGTGAGTAAATCTTTCGAGTTCTCTCCCTCTCTCTCTCTCTCTGTCTCTCTCAATGGTAGAATTTCAGGGGAATGCTATTTTTAAAAAAGAAAAATCTTCAGTGGCTAATTTCTGTGACAGGACAAGAAACAGAACTCCATTGAAACATGATTCCTTTGAAGAAGGAGGAGGAATGAAGAGAGCAAGTGCAGGCTTTGGGCCTCAGTCTGACTACTAGTGCCTTTCTCAAGCCATGAAGCAGTGGTCGGTCATTCCTCTGGCGGGTTGATGGACTGCTGGCCCATTGCTGCATGGGACTCCTGCCACTTTCCTGTCCATGGCCAGGAGGTGTATCCTGGACCTCTGCTCGGGGGATTTCCTATCATTGTGTCAGAAACCATGTCTAGAGACAGCAGATTTTTTTATATTGTGGGATAGTTGAGCTGCTCTCCTCGAGGAGAGCATGTTGCCACTAGTGCGATTTCTTTTCTGTCAGAAGTAGACTATAGTTTTCTGCAGAGTTTTGTAGTCATTGCTGATGACAAGTATTCCCTGGTTGGAAAGTATTTTTCTGTGAACATTGGTGGTGGAATGTCCATACTGAGCGGAATATGTGGTGGCCGACGTTCTCCTGTCACTGGGCAGGTCTGCCCTCTGGCCTCAGCTGACACATGCTGATTTCAGGGCAGCTCATTAACAAGTTTATAAGGGAGAAAAAATCAGATTTGTTTAAAAAGGGCAGGAGAATGGCCTGAGTGGGCGGAAAGTAAGCATGTTAGAGAGCCTAGAGAGGTCCGGATAAAAACAAAGGGAGTGATAGAAAAGGGGAAATTTCTAGCACAGAATTTCGGGAAGGTGCGGGTGCTGTTTTATACTGAAAGTTCCCGGCATCCCCATGGGGGGATTGACAGAAAACAGTCGCTCTTGGATGTCGAGAAGTTGGGTTTCTGAGATTCATGGAGGTCAACACTCCATTTGGGTGTGTCAGCAACAGAAATGTCTATCATAAATGCTTTCACTTTTAACCCAGAGATGCTGACAGTATAGATCCATTTTCCCCATACACAGGTACAGAAAAGGCATGGGGTAACAAAAGGAAAACTTACTTGAATTAAAGAAGTAGGCCCATGTTTATTCGTTTGGTTGGCATTACAGGACGGGCCCACACCAAAACAATGAGTGTTGCAAGTGAACATGTATATATTTCTTTTTTGGGGGGGGGTGGGTGGGGGGTTCCTGCTTTGCCTTTTCTGTCTTGTCAGTTCCATTTCTGTGGAAGTTTTTGTTACCTTACTCTCCCTCATCTTCTGTCTTCACTTCTGCAGCATTTTTCCTTCTCTCTTTCCGCTCTTCTGCTTCTTTTTCTTCTGTTTCTTCATCTTTTTCTTCTCGTTCTTTTTCTACTTTCTTTCCATTTATTTCTCCTTTTTCTGCTTCCTGTATTTTGATGATGTTTTTTGTCAGTTCTGTTTCTGGCTTTTCTTCACTTCATCTCTCTGCATTTCTTCTGTTTGTTGGGTTTCTTCTTCTTTTTTTCTTTTTTGCTGCCTCATCTTCTGTGACGTTCCCCCGTCCTGCTGTTCCCACGCCACTCATTCCAATTCCCCTGCCACAACCATACCCAGATTCGTTATGTCTCATCCTCAGAGTGGGAAGTCCACAGGGAGCCCATCACTATCAGGCTGCCGTTGGGCCACCAGCCAGAGGGGCCCTGCACTGCTGCTGGGTCACTTTGGTGGTGTTCAGTGGTGCCTGTTCTGAGCTAACATATGCAGGACACCACCTACTAAGCCCCCTACTAACAACAGTATTAGCTCAGTTGCGGAGCCAGACTGATTGAGTTGCCCACCCGATGTAGCAACCACCACAGCGTCCCTCCAACGACTGTCCCCCGCAAACCCCCAACCCTAAGGCTTTGACACAAACTCACCACAGGCACAGAAGTGTATGGGGAAACCGAATCTGAGGTCACCATGAGACCAGAGCAACTAGGACCACCGAATCAGAGGCAATTTTTTTTTATTATTGCATAATGATCAATGACAATGAGGATGAGTAATGCTGCTGCTGTGGAAGTGCATATGCTTTGAGACTACTTGACAGGGTTGTACTCTACGCTTACTATCATAATATATCCCGGTGTCAACCGGGCCTGAGAGATACAGACACCTGCAGTGTTGGTCAGGTAATTTGAGCAACACTCTCAAACTCGCATCCGTTAAGTGGATGAAGCTCGACTGTGTGGTCCCAGTCTTCCCACTGAGCCCACAGCACACTCATTCTGGGTAGGAGCCGGCCGGAGTCTGAAAAATCCCTGTGACTCTTATGGGAATTGAACCCATGACCTTCCAGTCCGTAACCCAAGGCGCTAACCACTGCACCATGGCGGCCAAGAGTTCTGGTCATGAACTCAATAGTACTGATAAGCAATGTTTAGTACATTGTATCTGAGGCCAACACAGGCCTGTGACATACTTTTTACAACACGATGATAACACAGTGGGTGGGTGTAGGGGAGGCTTTTACTATTGCATTTCTCTCTCTCTGTCTCTGTGTCTGTATGACTCTCACTGTCTCTGATCTGTCTCTGTCTCTCTCTCTGTCTCTCTCTCTCTCTGAAGAGACTTAGCAAGCATCCTGCATTTCATGCTGAAACCCCTGCCATGACTGTCAACACCACATTACATATGATAGATTGTAGGACTCCCAGCACCCGGTCCATTTTCCTGCATGAAATACTGGCCACTGGCCCCAGGGAGGGAGGGAGGGAGGGTACTGTTGTATTAGGGGGCAAAGTTTCTTGTAGTCAGCGCTATATAAATTCCATATATTGTTATTATTATTCATGTACATGTCTGTGTGTGTGTGTGTGTGTGTGTGTGTTGCTTCTTTAAATGAGAATGGCTCTTTTCTTTTCTACATCCATTTGCCTGGGACAACTTGTATGGTTGGTCATGATGCTGCTTTTGGATGGGGGGGGGATGGGTGTTAGTGCATCTGCCGTCTGCTGGATGTCACTTGCTGTGGTGCCAAGGTCTTTGGCTACAGCTGGGTTTTTTGCGGCTTGGAGAAAGGATTGGAGTTGTTGACTGGTCAGTAGCTGAACTGGGGGTGCCAGGTTGCCCACAGGAAGTGTGAAGTCATGTAGGCAGCAGATGCCGTTCCAAGCAAAGCAGTGTCCTGACCATTCTGCGCTGCGCTGTACTGCACTGCGCTCTATTGCACTGCGCTGCACTGCGCTCTACTGCACTGCGCTGCACACCACCTGCCAGCTAGCTGTGGTGACTGCACAGCTCTTCTTTGTCCAGCAGTCAGAAAAGGGGACCAGTGGTGTTGTTGCCTTGGGTTCTTTCATGTGTTTGTGTATTGGTGTTGCGTTGTGATTCAGACTTGGTTTACCTCCCCTCTCCTGGCAACATCAACACCAGGGCTTTCCTCCAGTGTGCTGGTGCTGTTGAGGTGACACACCAGCCTACAGTGTCAGAAGTCACAGGTTTAACCCCCGTTTAATTAAACCCAAACTTTTCTCCTCCGTCTGCTAGACCTGCCGTGGTGTCTGGGTGCTAGTATTTTGGATGCGGTGATAAACTGAGGTCCTGTTTGCAACAAACGGTCAGCACACACTTGATGCAGGGCGTAGCAAGCCACTGTCAGCCTGAGCGTTGTCCCTGGCCACGTGGTGGAAGAACAAAGCCACTGGGGGCAAAGAGACACATGTAGACAGCACTACAGAATTTTCTTTCTTTTCCAAAATGGGTGGCGCTGCTCTTGTGGCACCTTCCTCACCTCAGGGAGAGCATGCTATCTGACTTTCATCTGGAGAAATCTGCCCTGACTGGAAAATGGTATACAATACAGCGTAATGTAAGACAAGACCAGACAAGATGAGGGAGGGAGACCAGCTTCAGACCAGATTGGAACCTATACCCTCTCACTTTGTGGACAGGTGAATTACCTGACCCCTGACCCCCATGACACCACACTGGCATCATCTTTCCACTCCTGCTTCCTGACGTCGTCTTATCTGTGTCTTGCTATGGGATAGCCTGGTGGCTACAGTGATGTATTCATGATCTGCTGACTTGGGTTCAATTCTCGTTTCAAGAGGATTTTTCCTTTGGAGTTAAAATCAGTGCTGACTCCACTCTCCCCAAAAGTCTTTCAGATGAGACTATAAACCGAGGTCCTGTGTGCGAATGCATGCAGAACATCTTGTGCACACGTTAAAACACGTTCTCCGCTTTTCAGAAGAGTAGGCCATTGTGTGCCTGTGGGAACGGATGACAAAATTTACAAAAGTGCATACACACGGGGACTGGATGAAAAAAAAAGCACACAAGTCCTTATTCCATTATCCTTGAAATAAAATATGTAAAAATAGTTTCTACATGTCCCAGGTGATAGCCCAGGAGCCGGTGAAGCTGTCCATGAAGATCCGCATGTTTGCGGGCCGTGTGTGGAACCTGTGGGACCTGATTGCCATCCTGGTGTTCGCTGTGGGCGTCGCCCTGCGCTTCTTGCCCGGCCACGTCAAGGACGGCCATCTTGTCTACACCGTGGACCTGGTGCTGTGGAACATGCGCATTCTGGAGATCCTGAGCGTCAACCAGTACCTGGGACCCTACGTCAAGATCATCGCTAAGCTGGTAGGTTGTTGGCGGGGTGGAGTGTTTCTCCATTCTGGAATGGGTGGGGGTGGTGTTGTTGTTTTGTTTTTGGGGTCCATTGGTAGTGATGTTAGATTTAGAAAAAGGGAAAGGTATGCGTGGTGTGTGTGTGTGTGTGTGTGTGTGTATGTAGTGCAGTGGGATTGGAGTTATTCTTGTGCACCCCCCCCTCCAAAAAAAACAAACCCATCCCAAAACACCCCCCCCCCCCCCCAAAATAAATGAAAAAAAAGAAAAAAAAAGTTTTCCTTATTGTCTCTTGTACTGTTCTTCATACACCCTTTACTACCATTTTGTTCTTCCTCTTTTGAACATTTTATTTTCATTTTAAAAAAAATTTGGAAGGAGAGGAGGAAAGGGTGGATCGGAAATTTGGGATTGGGAGGTGGGTAACTTATAAAATATCAAAAGAAAAAAAACAGAAAAAAAAGAAATAGAAAAATCGAGAACAAAGAAAACTGATTTTTTTCATCATTGTCATTCATACTTCTTTATGCCCCCCACCCTCCCCCAGCTATTTTTCTCCCTTGCCATGCTGTGGGTGCTGTCATTGGTGTGACAAAGCAGCCTGTGGTTGCTGCGGTCATTGGTGTGACAAAGCCGCCTGTGGGTGCTGTCATTGGTGTGACAAAGCAGCCTGTGGTTGCTGCGGTCGTTGGTGTGACAAAGCAGCCTGTGGTTGCTGCGGTCGTTGGTGTGACAAAGCAGCCTGTGGTTGCTGCGGTCATTGGTGTGACAAAGCAGCCTGTGGGTGCGGTCATTGGTGTGACAAAGCAGCCTGTGGGTGCTGTCATTGGTGTGACAAAGCAGCCTGTGGGTGCTGTCATTGGTGTGACAAAGCAGCCTGTGGTTGGTGTGGCAAAGCAGCCTGTGGTTGGTGTGGCAAAGCAGCCTGTGGGTGCTGTCATTGGTGTGACAAAGCAGCCTGTGGGTGCTGTCGTTGGTGTGACAAAGCAGCCTGCGGTTGCTGCGGTTGTTGGTGTGACAAAGCAGCCTGTGTGGTGTTGCAGATCCGGGACATGGCCTACTACCTGATCATCCTCTTCATCGTGGTCACCAGCTACGGCGTGGTGCGGCAGGTGGTGCAGTACCAGAACACCCCCATGACCTGGACCCGCAAACTGCGCAACGTCTGGTTCTACCCCTACTGGATGATCTATGGAGAGCTGTTTGCTGAAGAGATTGATCGTGAGTGGCAGTCGGCATTATGACAGATCCGAAGATCCTTTCCTCCCATTTTTGGGGGGGGGTTGGTTTTTCCACACTTCAAAAAGCTCTTGCGAACAAAAAGAAACTGTTTAAGTGTTGGTTTTATTCTGAGTGAAAAAACCAAAAACCCTCATGATTTGAGGCAAATTGGTTGATTTTATATCAGAACAGTCTCTCTCTCTCTCTCTCTCTCTCTCCTCTCTCTCTCTCTCTCTCTCTCTCTCTCTCTCTCTCTCTCTTCCTTCCCTCTCTCTTTCTCTGTCTGTCTGTTTCTCTGTGTCTGTCTATCTCTCTCTCTGTCTGTCTGTATCTCTCTCTGTTGTGATGGGGGAGGGGGGGGGAAGGAGAAGACGTACTGAAATTGCTCCGGTATTTTTGTGAAATAGTAACTAGTTCTAATTGGTTTTAGTTTTTCATTGTTGGCATGTGGTTAGATCAGGAGGATAGGAATTTCAGTGCAACTGTACAGGGCTGTGTGTGGGACATTTGCGGCAGTATTTGCCTGTTTCATGTTGAAACGGGCAGAATTCAAATCTGCCATGCATACCTCCATCCTGACACTGAAAAGCAGGCGAGACGGTGTCTTGTTAGGACTGACCCTCACCTATCTATTTTGGGGGGACTTTTATTGCGGTGTGGTGACGTGGAGACCAACCCTGGACCCACCCCCGCTAAATCTACTGGCCAAGGATGCAAGCTGAGGCAAACGAGCTTGACGACGGGTGGTGGTGAACGGTTGCAGGGAAGCCTTCTCGTAGGACCAAAACCAGTGCAGAGGTGGCTGCCAACACGCCTACGACCGTTCAACACAGACAGGATTTCTCTCCTGAAGCAACTCCCCAGGAACTGACACTGAACACGATGACAGACAAAATAGAGAAGCTGGAAAACCTGTTGAAATCTACAGTGGACAGTTTGAAAAGAGAGATTCAGGTGTTGACAGACAGTGTTGGTGCTCTGAAAGAAGAAATGTGTGAACTTAGAAGAGACATGGACAATCTCAGAACTGAAAACATAGAACTACGACAGACTAATACAGAACTGACGAACAGAGTGGATAAGCTAGAAAAGAGGGCAGACGATGCGGAAGGACGATCACGGTGAAACAACATCATTGTTCATGGCTTAGAGAAGAAAACAAATGGGACTGGTGCTGACTGTGAGATGGCTGTGAAAAATCTTCTCTCTGAAGAAATGGATGTCAAGGATGTAATGTTTGATAGAGTGGCCCATATAAAATCTAAAGCTAACTCTCCTATTATTGCCAGATGCTGTTTCTATCAGGTTAAGATTAGAATAATGAAGGCAAAATCTCGTCTGAAAGGCTCTAGTATTTTTGTAGATGAAGATTTTTCTCAGTCTGTTAGGGAAATTAAGCTTAAACTGACAAGTATTTTTTGGTTGGTTTTGCTTTTTCCTACTAGCGTGATAATTCTTATACTGTGGTGACTGTCACTTAAACCCTAGTATTCATTCTATGAATTCATTTTCAGTTTTTCCTTCACACAGATGAAGAGGTAGATGTGTGTGTGTGTGTGTGTGTGTGAAACAAGCACTGTGCATATTCAGTGCTTTTAAAGTGCATCAGTAAATTGAGATGTAAACAGGTTGTGTGGCTATTGATATTGAATGTCTGTTTCACTAATGAACAGTGCATCATACACATTTGCTGAAAACTGTCATTAACGTTGAAGTGCTTGCCCCATTACAGCCTGTGAAGAGGACGAGGCCCGGTGTTCCATCTATGGGGCGTGGGTGTCGCCCGCCATCATGTGCATCTACCTGCTCATCGCCAACATCCTGGGGGTCAACTTGCTGATTGCACGCTTCAAGTGAGTCCTTTCCCTTCTGCTGGCCAAGCAACTAACTCAGAGTAATGGGGGCGGCATGGGGAAGAGGGACAAAAACGAAACAAACAAAAAGAAAGAAGAAGAAGAAAGGGTGTGGAAGGGTAGCCACAACTCCTGCACTGACTATGGCCTGACCCCCCCCCCCCCGTAAGAGGTTGAGGACTGAAGCATTGGCTGAAAGGGGATTTTGTCTCTGAAGTCTCTGCCATCCATGTCTCACTTTCAAATGGGGGGGGGGGGGATGGGATAGCCTAGTGGTTAGAACATTGCGCTGGCAATCTGACGACCCAGGTTTGATTCCCATTCAAGGGGATATTTTCCCCTGGAGTTAACATCAGTGCAGACTCCACTCTCCCCAGAAGTCTTTCAGAGGAGACTATAAGCCGAGGCCCTGTGTGCGAACGCATGCAGAACATCTTGCGCACACGTTAAATCCTGTTCCCGTTTTCGTAAGAGTAGGCCATTGTGTGCCAGTGGGAACAGATGACAGAATTTACATAAACCGCATACACGCGGGGACTGGATTAAAAAAGCACATGAGTGCTTATTCCATTATCCTCAATATAAAAGAATAAAAGAAAAGAAAAGAAATAAAAACCCAGGACCCTTCCAGTCAAGGGTTTTTCAAGCATTCCCCGTGGCTGGGACCCGTCCTTCCAGCAAAGGTTCGAGACCAGAGTGCACGTTACCAAACTTTGTTTCTTCTCGTGGTTTTGTTTCTGGTTGACTCAACAGCTGCTTGTTTTGTTCGAGCTGATCCAGTAGACTTATCGTGGAGGTTTTTGATCAAGGTTTGAAGGGATGTTGGTGAGAAAAATGTGTCTGATATGATAGAAAAGGTCTGAGTGACGCCGAGATTCCGTGTATGCTCAACCTTGATGAGAATGAAGGTGAAACTGAACGATGACTAGATTTTGAAGAAAACAGTGAAAGTTATGAAGAAAAAGAAGTTATTGAAAATGTACCGAATGACATTGAGCCTGCACAAATTGTCAGTAGTCATTATCGTGTAAGGAGTGTCCATAAAAACAAAGTTATTCACCTTTTCAACATGTCAGCCAAAAGTCACCAATGTAACATACTCAGTATGTGTTTTTTAAAAAAAGAAAGAAAAAGCATCCCATTTTTCATGAAGCATGACCCAATGTGGTGTACATTTGGCATCTTGTAGGCTGGTAACAGTTGTGCTGATCGTTGGCGAACGGTTTCAGCGCCACCTTCATGAAGAACAACGCCTACTCGCGGGAAATCTGGATGTTCCAGCGCTACCAGCTGATCATCGAATACGAAATGCGGCCCACCTTCCCCCCTCCCCTCATGCTGATCAACCACCTCTACCTGGCCTTCAAGTACATCCGCCGCCGCTGCCTGGGCAAGAGGGACTACTTCGACAACGGCCTGAGTGAGTGTGCCCTCCTCCCCTCACCCCCTGGTGCTGCTGCTGCAAGCTGACCTGCCTGTCTTTATTGTCAGTGTGTGTGTGTGGTGTGTCAGTCATGGTAGTAAGTCAGGCCTGTCTTTATTGTCAGTGTGTGTGGTGTGTCAGTCATGGTAGCAAGTCTAGCCTGTCTTTATTGTCAGTGTGTGTGTGTGGTGTGTCAGTCATGGTAGTAAGTCGAGCCTGTCTTTATTGTCAGTGTGTGTGTGTGGTGTGTCAGTCATGGTAGTAAGTCTAGCCTGTCTTTATTGTCAGTGTGTGTGTGTGGTGTGTCAGTCATGGTAGTAAGTCAGCAGTATCAACCAAAAAACCCAAACAAAAGTCATTAGTATCGTTAGTTTGTTTCAGCAGTAGATTTTGTTGGTTTTTTGTTCGTTTTTTTTTGTGTGTTTTTTTTTTTTGGGGGGGTGTTGTTTGTAGTATAGTGTAGTGTATAGAGTAGTAGTGTAGTGTATAGAGTAGTAGTGTAGTGTATAGAGTAGTAGTGTAGTGTAGTGTATAGAGGAGTAGTGTAGTGTATGAGGAGGAGTAGTGTAGTGTAGTGTATAGAGGAGTAGTGTAGTGTATAGAGGAGTAGTGTAGTGTATGAGGAGGAGTAGTGTAGTGTAGTGTAGTGTATAGAGGAGTAGTGTAGTGTATAGAGGAGGAGTAGTGTAGTGTATAGAGGAGTAGTGTAGTGTATAGAGGAGTAGTGTAGTGTATAGAGGAGTAGTGTAGTGTATAGAGGAGTAGTGTAGTGTATAGAGGAGTAGTGTAGTGTATAGAGGAGGAGTGTGTAGTGTAGTGTATAGAGGAGGAGTGTAGTGTATAGAGGAGTAGTGTAGTGTATAGAGGAGTAGTGTAGTGTATAGAGGAGGAGTAGTGTAGTGTATAGAGGAGGAGTAGTGTAGTGTATAGAGGAGGAGTAGTGTAGTGTATAGAGGAGTAGTGTATAGAGGAGTAGTGTTTAGAGAGAGTGTAGTGTATAAGGAGGAGTAGTGTAGTGTATAGAGGAGGAGTATGTAGTGTATAGAGGAGGAGTAGTGTAGTGTATAGAGGAGTAGTGTAGTGTATAGAGGAGTAGTGTAGTGTATAGAGGAGTAGTGTGAGTATGTATAGAGGAGTAGTGTAGTGTATAGAGGAGTAGTGTAGTGTATAGAGGAGGATGTAGTGTAGTGTATAGAGGAGGTGTAGTGTAGTGTATAGAGGAGTAGTGTAGTGTATAGAGGAGTAGTGTAGTGTATAGAGGAGTGAGTGTAGTGTATAGAGGAGTAGTGTAGTGTATAGAGGAGTAGTGTAGTGTATAGAGGAGGAGTAGTGTAGTGTTAGAGGAGGTAGTAGTTGTAGTGTAGTGTATAGAGGAGTAGTGTAGTGTAAGAGGAGTAGTGTAGTGTATAGAGGAGTAGTGTAGTTAGAGTAGTTATGTATAGAGGAGTAGTGTAGTGTATAGATGGAGGAGAGTAGTGTAGTGTATAGAGAGAGTAGTGTAGTGTATGATAGAGAGTAGTAGTGAAGAAGAGTAGTGTAAGGAGTAGTAGTGTATAGAGGAGTAGTGTAGTGTATAGAGGAGGAGTAGTGTAGTGTTATAGAGGAGGAGTAGTGTATTATAGAGGAGTAGTGTAGTGTATAGAGGAGTAGTGATAGTGTATAGAGGAGGAGTAGTGTAGTGTATGGGATAGTTATAGAGGAGTAGTAGTGTAGATGTATTATAGAGGATGTAGTGATTTAGTGTAGTGTATAGTTAGGAGTAGTGATGTTAGGATGTGTATGTATAGAGGAGGATGAGTGTAGTTTATAGAGGAGGAGTAGTGTAGTGTATGGCATTGTATGCCCCTTTCAGTCACAGCAGACGTCGTCTCTGCATTAACTGTAGGCTGCTCACCCCAGTGAGGGGGCATCATCACCACATGAGCAGTGCCTCTCATTGGATATTCATATATATACACTGCTTTCCTTATGACCCCTGACTCTTCAAGGAGTGACAGAAGATAGTCAGTCCAGAGGAGTCATTGTTATTGGGGGGACAGAATGGTTTGGTATATTTATGAAATAACTGAGTGTCAATTTTATCGTATTTTTTCACCTCAAATACGAAAATATGAATTTACTGATAAAAATACAATTTTGACAAACACAGAAAAAGTGAAACTACGGCAAGGGGTTTAAGGGGTGTAACTCTTCCATGCCGATTACTTCCCTTGTCTGTGTTAGGTCTGAGTCATCACCGGGTAGCAAGTGAACTTTTATCTGTTGAAAGAAGGGGGGCCACGTGGAAAGTATCAACCATGAATATCAGATTGCAAGAAAGGGATGCCCAGCAGCTCTATGATATATATATATATATAATATATATATAACACACACACACACAAACACACACACACACTCACTCACTCACTCACTCACTCACTCACTCACTCACACACACACACACACACACACACACACACACACACACACACACATAGAGTGTTCTCTCATTCCTTCCAGAAATTGTTTACATCCACTGTCACTCACTGCCCTTGTACTGTGAAAATCTGTGCTCTTAGTGGTATTGTCAGCCTTCCTCCCTCTCCACTACCCATCTCCTCCCCCCTCCCCCCTGTTACCCAGTGGGATGAAACTTTGCTTTGTTTATCACAGAGTAGGCACATGGTATTGAAAACAGTGTCCTGAAAAAAGGAGGAAAAAATAACTCTCACAGAGCTCAAAACTTGTTTAGAAGTTGAGAAGCAAGAGATACAATGACTGGACAGGTGATCTTTCATGATCACTTTGTTTTAGTGTGCAGCATTCTGTGCTAATTGAATATCCTGAATCAAATTTTATTTTGGGATTAATTGCAGAAAAAATATTGATTTCTTATGAAGAAGATAACAGAAAATAGCTGAAAATATTATTTTATTTTCAGCTTTAAACTTTTTAAACTTTGTTTGAATTAAATGATTTTTTGAAGAAGGTCCTACTGAGGTCCTCAAAAATCCTTACAGACACACACACACACACACACACACACCACACACACACACGCACACACACACTCATTCACACACTCACTCACTCAACTAGAAGTTGAAGATGGTAAGTTTTCTGAAAACAAACTCTTCTTCATAAAAGCAGAGCACCAAAGCCATAACTGGAGCCACCAAATAAACAATGATTATAAGAGAATACATCGAGAGCAAGAAAGATGTAAATACTGTTTTTGCTGTCAAAATACTATTTTTGGCCAGTTCAAATACTATTTTTCATTTGCTGGGGTAGGCAGGTCTGGATAGTCATGACTAGGAATGGGCACAGAATGATGAGCCAGATGATGATGATGATGAGCCTGATGATGATGATGATGAGCCAGATGATGATGATGATGAGCCTGATGATGGGGTGGTGGTGGTGGTGGTGGTGGTGGTGATGATGGTGGTGATGATGATGATGATGGTGGTGATGGTGGTGATGATGATGATGATGATGATGGTGGTGGTGATGATGATGGTGGTGATGTGTGGGCAGAGTTGTTTTTGTCACGGGACGACACGGAGAAAGTACATGATTTTGAAGAGGAGTGTGTGGAGGATTATTTCCGAGAGAAAGAAAACAAGTACATGTCGTCTTCTGATGAAAGGATACGGGTTATCAATGACAGGTGTGTATGTGTTTTCATCTGTTTAGTAGGGGACTGGGTGTACACACGCGTACACTCTCTCTCTCTCTCTGTCTCTGTCTCCCTCTCTCTCTCTATGTCTCTGTCTCCCTCTCTCTCTCTGTGTCTCTGTCTCCATCTCTCTCTCTGTGTCTCTGTCTGTCTCTCTCTCTCTCTGGGTCTGGGGGGTGAGCTGTTCTCAAACAACAGAGAAGCTGTACTTTTCACTTGTGCTGTTAATTTTGCTAATTAGTAGCATGTAATCAAAGTAAATCACTGCAATTTTGGTACTAACTTCTTCATGAAGGTACACTGATCATGCCAGTATCAAATTTATCCTTCAGAGGTGCATGTGGCCAATTTTATTGGCGTTTTCAGTTGTTCATGCAAGGAAGAAAAGTGGCCATTCAGCAAACACAGCAAAGGAAGGTGAAACTGTGCTGGCCACTGAGCTTTGTTCGCACTGCTTCAGTGCTTCTCTCCCTGCTGATACTGTGTTATGGGTCCAGTGACTTGAATGGGACAGTGTGTGAAAATTATAACAGCCTTTTGTGCCAGTGCATGTCATCCATCTTTGAACGAGTCGTGTCCTCAACTCCACTGGATACAGATGTTGGCAACAGCTCACTTCTTCATGGAAGGGAAGCATATCCCTTTCTTGTGTACAGTCAGTGTTTCTTTACGTGAAGAAAACAATTAGGGTGTGATTGAAAATCTTTCTGTCTTTGCTATTGTTTTCATTTTGGCATTTTTGCTGCAATGTGGAGACATTGAATCAAACCCTGGATCTGGAAGAGAAGTAAGAAATGATGTCCACCACAGTGTAACAGAACAGTTTCCACCTTCGTCCAACTTTGTACATCATTTTGTTTCAACATCTACACCATATGCTGCACCTTTCCCTGTTCCCCCTCCCCTTTCATCCACCCATGTTCCATCTACTGCCTTTGCTTCCCTTCAAGCTGCGGATCTGCGATGGATGCAGAACATGGTGGACCACCTAGGGGGCTCCTTGAACTACTTGGCAGACAACATGTCAAGACACCTGCAGGAGATGAGCCAGAACCAAGCTGCTCTGACCAGAGACTTGGGTCATGTCAGAGACTGCAATGAAACCCTCATGGCCGAGAACAACCGGTTGAAGGCTGACGTTGAATGCCTGAAAGACAAATGTGACTATTTGGAGCAGGAATGCAGGCAACTTGGTGATCGACAACGATTTTGTTTTGACACAGCAAACAATCTTGGTGAAGAAGTGGACAAACTTGAGGCGCATTCCAAAAACAACCTCCTGCGTTTCTTCAATGTGTATGAAGGTCCCAAAGAAGACAGCAAGACGTGCAGAGAGAAAGTTGTCAAACTTCTGAACACATTCTATGACAGCAAGGTATGGACAACTGCTGACATAGAATATGCCTACCGTCTCGGGAGAAGACAAGAAAACCACAGTCGACCTCGTGTTCTCATTGTGTGCTTCCACACCTGGCCAGACAAGCTGTTTCTCTTGGAGAACAGAGACATGAGAAAGAAGATGGCTGACGAGCTGGGCGTGCATGTTGCGGCTGAGCTGACCACTCGACAGCAAAAGGTCCTACAGGAGCTGAAGAACCAGGGCAGAGATGCCTATTTTCGTAATGGGCGTCTCCTGTACAGAAACAATGACTCCCAGGGTCGGGGGTTCCACAAAAACACAAACTCCAGATCCTCTGTCAGACATCCACCCAGAAGAGAGCCATTACAGACCGTGACTGCCAGTACAGACCGTGACTGCCATTACAGACTGTGACTGTCGGTACAGACCGTGACTGCCGGTACAGACCGTGACTGCCAGTACAGACTGTGACTGCCAGTACAGCCTGCAAGGAAGAAACTGGCAGAAAGAGCAATGTCACAGCAACAGGAGCAGCTGCTGCAACAGAAGTCCAGTCTCCAAACCACCTCCAGGACTCTAGCTGTGAAATCCTGGCCCCTGAAGAGGTACACAGTGCAACAGCAGCAGAGGCAGTGACTGACACCACGGCTCCAGCCAGCAACCCCCCTGTTTCACCACAGGAGACAGTGCGGGGCAGCGCAACTCTTTCTCCTCCCTGTGGTGGTGCCAGTCAGGATCTGTTCCAGCCTCAAACACAACAAGGCTGTTACGGAGACTCAGCTGATGCAATGTTCGACCCTGAAAGTCAGACCTTTGTCAAGCAGAGACTTGTGTCAGAAGAAAAGTCAGGTGACAGTGCCATTGTTCCAACAGGCGACAAAGAGGGTGACGGAGAGGGCCTGCATGAAGTGTCAGGAAGCACCAACCAAGACATTCTGTCTCAGTCATGTTTTTCTGTTGAAAATGAACTGACTCAGACACCCTGTGCTGGCCCACAAACACGCAGTAGAGCTAAATGCAGACAAACACAGTTAACAGAAACATTTAAAAGTACTCCTAAAAACACAGACACCAGATCTAATGTTGTCACCTAGGGACTCGGCCATGCCCATGATACTACTGATACTGGTAAAAACTACCTTTCCTTTGTTGCATACATCACAGAAGGACTTACTTGCATATATGATCCTTGTGTTAGATCATATCTGTATAATTTTGATTTCATATTTCTTTGTGAGATATTTTCAACAAATTTCCCTAGTTTTCTTTTTCCAGACTATTTTATTATTATTTCACCTCCTGTCAAATTAACTAATGCAGCCACTGCGAGGTTATCTGGTGGTGCAGCTTTGTTCTTAAGAAATCGATTTAAAAACCAAACACTTATGATGGAAACAGAATATGACAACTGTATTGTAGTTAAGATATCTAAAAAGCTTACAGGTTGGACAACAGACTGTGTTTTGCTTGGAATGTATTAGCCCCCATATCAAAGTATGTATTATAATGAGACTGATATATATAATGGCGTTTCCTTGCTGGAGCAATGTTTGCTTGACATTTTTGAAGTTTCTGGTGATCTTCCTGTTATAATGTGTGGGGATTTCAATGCAAGGACTGGTGGGGGAAATGGTAGGGATATTCATATTTTTGATAGTGAAGATACGTCTGAGGAGGAGAGAGTTTGTGCACGTGTTTCTAAGGATGTTGTTAGTAATGATTTTGGACATTATTTGCTGAACATATGTGAACAATTTAATCTGGTCATAACTAATGGCTTTTTACCTGGTGATGATTCAGGAGACTTTACTTATATTGCTCACAATGGGGCCAGTATTATTGACTATTTCATTTTGTCTAGAAGCATAATTGACTTTGGTCTCAGCTTTCATGTGTCCACCAGAATTGAATCTAAACATATGCCTATCGAGTTAAAGCTTAAGTTGTCTGAATACATAGAGACTGATGGAAAAAAAACCCAAAGTAACTATAATTAAATATGTTTGGGATGAGGAAAAGGCTGCTGAATTTAGTTCTGTGTTTTTCACAGAAAAAGTGTCTGTATTGTTGATGAATAATGCCTTGGCTAAATTTAATGAAGCAATGCATATGGCAGGTTTATATATGAAAAAATGAATCGCAATTGGCAATAAATCTAAACATGTCTGGTTTGATGTGAATGCAGAGAAAAGCGATGCCTCTTGAGGCAAGCTTTAAGGAAATACAAAGTGTTAAAACACCAGCTTGACAAAGCAGATGACAGCAGAAAATATTACACAGAAAAAAGGAAATACAAGTTCTTATTGATGCACTTCATTCAAATTTCAAAGATCCAAAGAAGTTTTGGAGAACTGTTAAAACATTGACTAGAAAACAAACTGTACAATTTCAATGATCTGTTTTCTTCAAGCTCATATGAGTACACCTGTATTGGTGAAAATTAAATAGAAGTGGTATCTTATGACAGTAACACTGATATATGTAGTTATCTTGATTGCAGCATAACAGAAAATGAGGTATATGATGCTCTAAAAGTATTAAAAGATAACAAGGCGCCTGGACCAGATGGCTTAATTAATGAGTTTTATAAGTATTCCAATTCATATATTGCTTCATTCCTTGTAAAATATTTCAATCAGCTCTTTGAACTAGGAACATATCCAGATGAATGGTCACAGTCAGTAATACATACTCTACATAAGAAAGGAGATATTAATTGTCCTGATAATTACAGAGAAATATCTTTGTTGAATATATGTAGTAAAAATATATAGCTACATCTTGAACAAACGTCTTACCACATGGGCAGAGGAAAATATTATAAACGAATCTCAAGCAGGTTTTCGTCAGAACTACAGTACTATTGATCACATATTTACTCTTTTTGCTTTGGTACAGAGGCAGCTTCTCAATCACTGTAAACTATATGTTGCATTTATCAATTTTAGAGAAGCTTTCGATTTAGCAGATAGACACCATCTCTGGGCTGTTCTTAGAATAAAATGGTATCAAAGGTAGGATGTATAGAGCCCTTAAAAGTATGTATAAGGTCGTCAAAGCAAGAGTAAGGGTTGGTAGAGATTTAACAGATATGTTTTTCTGCCCTCTTGGTGTAAAACAAGGAGAAGTGTGCAGCCCAACTTTGTTTTATTTTCTAATAAATGAGCTGGCCATCGACATTCAAGCTTCAGGCAAACATGGCATTAGGCTGTCCCCAGAGGACGTTTCTGAAATTTTTATCTTGTTATTTACTGATGACGTTCTTCTGCTATCTCATTCAGTAATAGGTCTTCAGCAACAATTGAACATTTAAAAGGTACTGCTAACAGACTTGGCCTCAGTGTGAATTTTGACAAGTCAAAGGTTATAGTATTCAGGAAAGGGGGATACCTTTCATCGAAAGAAAAATGGCTATACGGTAACACAAAATTGGAGATAGTCAATTGTTACAAATATTTAGGAGTTATCTTTTCCACTGGCTTAACTTTTTCATATGTATTAGATGATATGGCTCTTAGAGCAAGAAAAGCAACTGTTTGTATTTTGAAACTGTTATGGACAGTTGGTGACCAGTCCCCATCGTTATTTTTCAAATTGTTTGACTGCCAAATTCAGCCAATGTTAACATATGGCTCTGAAGTTTGGGCGCTAATGGCAGACCACAAGACTATTGAATGTGTTCATACATTTGTGTTGAAAAGGTTACTCAATGTCAGTATCAGAACACCTAGTGCTCTAATTTATGCAGAGACTGGAAGATATCCACTCTATGTTATTACCTATACTAGATGCATAAAATATTGGCTGAAGATGAAGACAATGCCTGAACACAGATTTCCTCTAAAAGCTTACAAAATGTTGTACAACCTTCATTGCAACAATAAGAATAATTGGGTCTCCAAAATATGTTTCACATTGTATCGTTATGGGTTTGGTCATGTGTGGGAAAACCAAGGGGTCACATGTATTAATGTCTTTTTGCGTGAATTCAGACAGACTTATAGATTGTTTTCTTAAGGACTGGAATAGTGATGTCTCTGGAGAACGATTTTCATTTTATA
>CM054153.1:1530975-1600975 GCA_028751875.1 Rapana venosa | reverse complement strand
TAACAATCTCAAAAGTAAACATAAACTTTTCAATATGTCTTTATTATGTTGGGTAAATCTGCTGAATTTTTCAAATATAGCCAAAATAATGCGTCACCAAAATAGCGGGATCCATTTCATTGTGACTCCATTGAGTTAACAGGGTTACGGTTATTACATTAAGAATCACAGCTTTTTAAAAAAAATTATTATTTCAAACAGAGGCCCTGTCAGAGCTGTCACCTCATTATTACGCGAAACTCCGTTTGAAATTTTGCTATAAAAACAACGGCTGACTAGTCTCATACTTGATCTTTGTTGTTTTTGCCCCAACACTCAGGGTGGAGACGATGCTACTTCGCCTGGAAGACGTCAACACCAAAGAAAGCTCCCTGCGCATGTCCATTCAGACCATCGACTACCGCCTGGGTCGCCTGGAGGAGATAGCGGCCAGCACCACGGAGACGTTGGGGCTGACGCGCGCGCTGCTGCAGCGCCGCTTCTCCACCACCTCCAGCAGCGGCGGCGGCACTACCCTGGTGCCGGGGGTGACGGTCACCCAGCACTGCAGCAGCGTGCTGGAGGACAACCTGTCGGACGTGGATGCCGACGCTGCTCGCCGCGGGCCCAGTCCTGGGCCGTCCGTGTCGTCGTGGAACACGGACACGCTGTGTCCAGGGCCGTCCAGTGAAGAGGTCAGGCTTTGTGCGGGGGGGTATTTTGTCAGGGTTTTTTAAACAGAAGGAGGCACCGTGGTCGAGTGGTTTAGACGGTCAACGCGTGATCCAGAGGTCGCGGGTTCGATCCCCGCTCGGCTCGGTGTTGTGTCCTTGGGAAAGACACTTTACTCCTATTTTCCTCACTCCACCCAGGAGTACAAGTGGGTACCAGCTCTGCTGGGGAAGTATCTGGCGACAGACTAGCGTCCTGTCACAGGGGTGGTGAAAAACCATCAGTTCGCTTAATGCTACAGAAACCGGGATAAGCTCCGGCTCTATGGGCCTTCTGGCTCGAAAGAACATACTTCTTATTAAACAGAATGTTGAATCTGACTCCACTCCTCTTTGGATCTTTCAAAAGAGACTAGAGGCCTACCTCCCTTGTGGGAACCGATGTGTTGTACACCACACATGCTAAAAACCCATCCAGTTTTAGTGGGAGGAGGAGGAAGGATGTGGCTGATGGTCGGGGTGACGGACAGACGTGCACAGCATGCTGACTGAACCACTGGGTGGGTGGGTAGGTAGGTATGCTGCACAGTGCCTTCCTCTGCACAGAAGGAGAAGGCGCTGAGAAAAGGAAAAGAAGAAGAAGAGAAGGGAGGGAAAGAGGAAAAAGAATGGAAGCTAAGGGGGGAAAAAGGAGTGAAAAGCAAAGGGAAAAGAAAAGATGAAGAAAATAAGGAGAAATAGAGGAATGGGAGGGTGAGAGAGAGAAAGATGGTGAGTGTCAATATAAATCTTTCCTGATCACAAAGAAATCATTGTAGTCTATTTAGTTTGATCACATTTTTCCCGATAAGAATTTGTGTTTTGTGAATGGCTTCAAACCATCACAACTCCACTCTGCTTCTCTGCGCAGAGAGAGCTGAAGTGCATGCCGTCTCCGCTGCTCGTCCACTCTCGTCGGCCCATTCACGAAGACCAGCTTCAGCGCTTCACCAGCTATTCACGCATACGGCAGCTGAGCGGGGAGTCCTTCTCCGTGGTGCCCGAAGATGACCACCACCGTCAGGAACAGCAGCGGCAGCAGCAGCAGCATGCTGACAGTAGTCGCCCTGGGGGGCAGCCTGGGGACAAGTCTCTCAGAGCCACGCTGTCCGACACCAGCGCCGTGCTGCAGAAGATGAGCGACGACCAGTCCGAGAGCTCCAGCAGTCTGCAGCAGCGACGCTCTGGGGTCAGCAAGCTGTCGCTGGACGTCACCAAAGCGCAGACTCGGGCGCGTTCCCGCTCCATGGTCAGCCCAGCGGTGCGCTTCAAAGAACCGGCGGTTCACAGGGCCGACGCCAGCGGCCATGAGAGGTCAGAGGGCATGTTCTCCACGGCGCCCCTGCCCAGCACCACCACCACCACCACGCCGCGCCTGGCCCAGCTGGACCTGACCTCACAGCGGCACCTGAACGTGGGCAAAGGCCTGCCCGCAGCCACGCCCATCTCCCCCGATCTCACTCCCCTGACGCCTGTCCTCCCCAGCATCCACACCTCCACCGAGGCCTTCACCACGCCGGACCCCGACGTGATGCCCTCAGCGGCGGTGCGGGAGCTGTGCTCGGTGTTCAGCCTGCACCATGGGGAGTACTACACCGTCACGGACAACATCGACGTGTCCTGCTTCCGCAACCTCAGCCCGCCCCGCAGCCCCGTGCCCTCCGCCGCACCCTCCGCCACCTCCTCCCTCAGCGCCTTCCGCAAGCGGGCCGAAAGCACCAGCAGCAAGGTCAGTGGCCGTGGTGGCTGTTGTTGGCCGTGTGGGTGTGGTGTTCTAACGTGTAGAAGCAGGGTCAGCTGTAAGTACTGACAGCAAGGTCAGCTGTAATCACTGACAGCAAGGTCAGTCTGACTAACAGCAAGGTCAGCTGTAAGTACTGACAGCAAGGTCAGCTGTAAGTACTGACAGCAAGGTCATTCTGACTAACAGCAAGGTCAGTTGTAAGTACTGACAGCAAGGTCAGCTGTAATCACTGACAGCAAGGTCAGCTGTAATCACTGACAGCAAGGTCAGCTGTAATCACTGACAGCAAGGTCAGTCTGACTAACAGCAAGGTCAGCTGTAATCACTGACAGCAAGGTCAGCTGTAAGTACTGACAGCAAGGTCAGTCTGACTAACAGCAAGGTCAGCTGTAATCACTGACAGCAAGGTCAGCTGTAAGTACTGGCAGCAAGGTCAGTCTGACTAACAGCAAGGTCAGCTGTAATCACTGACAGCAAGGTCAACTGTAAGTACTGACAGCAAGGTCAGTCTGACTAACAGCAAGGTCGGCTGTAATCACTGACAGCAAGGTCAGCTGTAAGTACTGACAGCAAGGTCAGTCTGACTAACAGCAAGGTCAGCTGTAAGTACTGACAGCAAGGTCAGCTGTAAGTACTGACAGCAAGGTCGGCTGTAATCACTGACAGCAAGGTCAGCTGTAAGTACTGACAGCAAGGTCAGTCTGACTAACAGCAAGGTCAGCTGTACTGTCAGCATTATATCCTTCGGATGAGACTAGAAATCCAGGCTCCATAAGCGAACACACGTAGAACATTTTATGCACATGACTATTAAAACCTGTTCCACAGTTCAGAAGAGTAGGCCTTTTTGAGGATAGGAATGGATGACAGAATTTACAAAACTGCATGCTTATGGGGACTGGATGATAATTCCATTATCCTTGAAATAAATAAAAAAGGAAATAAATGAATGAATAAATAGATGACTGGTAGAGAAGTTTTCCGTTAGCCTTTAAATTAAAAAAAAGGAAATAAATGAATGAATAAATAGATAACTGGCAGAGAAGCTTTCTGTTATCCTTGAAATACAAAAAAGGAGGAAATGAATTAATGAATAAATAGCTAGCTAGCAGAGAAGCGAAGTGTGACTAATTGCAAATAAATGGTAAATTCACTCACAGCAGAAGAAATGTAGGTCTTTGTATGTCAGTGGGAATGTATTATGACAAAGAAGAAGAAGTCACCAGTGCTGTTATTTTGACATTGTCCCAGAGGAAGATGGGAGAGTGAGTGTTATGACTTAGGAGTGGAATTAGAGACAGTGTACACAGTCATCTCAGCATTGGTGAACCTGGCAGTGTCGTAGCAGAGATGTGCAGAAATGTGTCAGTGGTGTGTAGCAGAAGAAACAAGAGGTGTGTTTTCCGGACTACAATGTGTCAATGTGTAGCAGTGAAACAAGGGTCTGTTTTGTGTACTAGAATGTGTTATTGGTGTGTAGTAAGAGGTGTGTTTTGTGCACTAGAATGTGTGGCTGGTGTGTAGCAAGAGGTGTGTTTTGTGTACTAGAATGTGTGGCTGGTGTGTAGCAAGAGGTGTGTTTTGTGTACTAGAATGTGTGGCTGGTGTGTAGCAAGAGGTGTGTTTTGTGCACTAGAATGTGTGGCTGGTGTGTAGCAAGAGGTGTGTTTTGTGTACTAGAATGTGTTATTGGTGTGTAGCAAGAGGTGTGTTTTGTGCACTAGAATGTGTGGCTGGTGTGTAGCAAGAGGTGTGTTTTGTGTACTAGAATGTGTTATTGGTGTGTAGCAAGAGGTGTGTTTTGTGCACTAGAATGTGTTATTGGTGTGTAGCAAGAGGTGTGTTTTGTGTACTAGAATGTGTGGCTGGTGTGTAGCAAGAGGTGTGTTTTGTGTACTAGAATGTGTTATTGGTGTGTAGCAAGAGGTGTGTTTTGTGTACTAGAATGTGTGGCTGGTGTGTAGCAAGAGGTGTGTTTTGTGTACTAGAATGTGTGGCTGGTGTGTAGCAAGAGGTGTGTTTTGTGTACTAGAATGTGTGGCTGGTGTGTAGCAAGAGGTGTGTTTTGTGTACTAGAATGTGTGGCTGGTGTGTAGCAAGAGGTGTGTTTTGTGTACTAGAATGTGTGGCTGGTGTGTAGCAAGAGGTGTGTTTTGTGCACTAGAATGTGTGGCTGGTGTGTAGCAAGAGGTGTGTTTAGTGTACTAGAATGTGTGGCTGGTGTGTAGCAGGTGAAACAAGAAGAGCTGATGGAGGCGGAGGAGACAGAGAGGCTGAAGATGGAAGGGTTGATTCGTCACCGCCTTCGACAGATCTCTCAGGTAGACAGACCTGTCATGTCTGGCTTTACTTGTCTGTTGTTGTATATATACTCCTTTCACCAAGTTTGTTTGTTTGTTTGGCCATTTACATAACCCAAGCACATCCATGTGTACACATGCACCTGACCACACACACTTACACATACACACACACACACACACACACACACACACTTACACACACCACACACACTCACACACACACTCATTTACATTTTTAATGTTGTGGTGAGAGGGATGAAAACAAGGAGTGAAAGGAAAATAACAGTGGGGGGTTGTGAATGTAAAATGTGGGATTAGCATGCCAAAAAGTGTGTATGTTACCATGTACGCTTATACACAGTTTCACAATGACTGTTGTTTTTGGTCATGAATTTAAAGTATAGAAAGTGAAAAGTTTATAAACACAGACATCCTTGTGTGTGACCTTCACCCTCCTGACCCCCTATGACATCGTGCTTATGTGACTAAGAGAAGCAACGCGCCAAAGAGAAGTAACTCAAACAGCTGTGTGCTCTCACTAGTCACGGTCCCTCCAGTTTGGGTTGGAGACAATTTCACATTTGTAGTCAGCCATTTCCGAGGTGTTTCTCTTGGTCTACACATGTAATTCGAAGAGAGCAGTTTGGTGCTGGGCATTTTGGACATCAGATAATTAAATAGCTTAGAACTAGTCTGCACTGCTTTCACTGGTATTGTCTACAGGTCTGCTCTTGCAAACTGATAGTATTTCTGTAGTCATTAGATAAGGAATGTTACCCGCTGTTGTAAACTAATAATATTTGTTGTAGTCATTAGATAAGGGGTGTTCAGTAGTTGTGTATTATGTTATTTGTAAACTGACAAGATTTTTTGTCGTCATTAAGTAAGGGGTGTTCATTGATTGTGTATCATGTCATTTGTAAACTGACAAGATTTTTGGTCGTCATTAAGTAAGGGGTGTTCATTGATTGTGTATCATGTCATTTGTAAACTGATAGGATTTTGCATCTGTGAAAGAAAGTGTGGTCAGTACTTTTCTAATGCTGTAAACTTGTAGGAGTTTTGTAATGATTAGAAGAGGCATGTTTAATAACTTTTTTTTAATCACGTTATCACTGTTACATTAACGGTATTGTCATCACTATGTTGTTCAAGATGACCGTGGTTTGTTGTCATGTTATTATCGTTACATTTGCAGTATTATTATCACTATGTGTACAGTATAACACTGGTTTGTTATCATGTCATTATTGTTACATTTGTGGTATTATTATCACTATGTGTACAGTATAACACTGGTTTGTTATCATGTCATTATTGTTACATTTGTGGTATTATTATCACTGTGCACAGCATAACACTGGTTGGTTATCATGTCATTATTGTTACATTTGTGGTATTATTAACACTATGTGTGCAGAATAACACTGATTTGTTATCATGTCATTATTGTTACATTTGATAATAATAATAAATGGAACTTGTATAGCGCTATATCTTGCAAAGACAAATCAAAGCGCATGCATTCAACCTAATCTTACACAGTCATGCAATCAATGATAAATAATAGTTTAAACAAACAGATATTACAAACATGGTGCGGCCAACGGTGGGTTGGTTGAATCTAGGTATTCGTAGGCACAAGGTATCTGCAGCAGAGCGGAGGGAACGTGAAGGAGTGTACAGGTTAAGACATTCACAGAGGTAGGAGGGTGCAGTTTTGTGGAGACATTTGTAACAGAGGGTACTGATCTTATAATTTACTCTCTGTGGCACAGGCAGCCAGTGGAGAGATCGCAAGAGAGGGGTAATGTGCTCAGATTTTTTCTTTCTGAGAACTAGTCGAGCTGCGGAGTTTTGTATACGTTGAAGGGAGTGGATAGATGATGCTAGCAGACCAGACAAAAGAGAATTGCAATAGTCCAGACGTGAAAGAATGAGAGAAGTGACAAGTTTGGCTGTTGCATCTGTGGACAGGTACTTTCGAATTGCACTAATACACCGTAGTTGATAGTAGCACGACTGACAGGTCTGGGTGATGAAATTTTTGCATAGAGAGTGTGTTGTCGATAACGACACCTAGATACTTCACAGCAGTGGATAGAGGGACTGATGTATTGCCGAGTTCTATTGAAGCTGTTTTAAAATGAAAGAGAGTTTGTGTTTGGTTCCTACGAGCATGGCTTCGGTTTTATCTGCATTTAGCTGTAATTTGTTCTGTGTCATCCAGTTTTGCATATCTTCATTTGTGGTATTATTATCACTGTATGTACAGAATAACAATGGTTTGTTATCCTGTCATTATTGTTACATTTGTGGTATTATTGTTATCGTGTCACTATTGTTGTTACATTTGCAGTGTTATTATCACTATGTGTACAGCATAACACTTTAACAGAGCACTATATCACCTTCAAAAGTGGTGAAGCGGAAACTCAGATTGACTTCATTCTCTTCAAGGGAGATGCTGCAATGGCGACAAACTACAGTTATTCCAGGGGAAGAATGCCTCTCACAGCACAGATTGTTGTGCGAAGATTTTCAAATTAAAGATTTGATAAGACCAAGGAAGAAAGCAATCGAGAAGAAACTGAAAATGTGGAGGCTCAAAGACAAGAACATAGCCTTGGAATATGAGCAAAAAGTGAGAGAAAAAGTGGCTGGACAAGACCATGACTGGAACCAAATGAAAGAAATCCTCATGGAAGCAGCAAAAAAAATGTGTGGAGAGACCAAAGGAAGAAGACATCGACAGAAAGAAACATGGTGGTGGTGCGATGCAGTGAAAGAAGCAATCCAAGAGAAGAAGAAAGCATTTAGGAAGTGGCAGCAAACAAAGACGTTTAAGGACAGAGAGATATACAGGAGGAAATCAAAAGAAGCCACAAAAGCTGTAGCCCAAGCTAAAGAAAAAGCGTGGAACGAAAGGTGTGTTGAACTTGATACAACTGAAGGTCAGCATAAGATGTTTCGAATTGCACGACAGATGAGGAAAGAACGGAAAGACATCAATGTAGCAAAATTTATAAAAAATGAGTCTGGAAATATCGTGACTGAGAAGCAAAATATTCTGCAGAGATGGAAGGATTACTTTCATGATCTGCTAAATATTGAGAATCCTCATGCAATCGAGGAAGTGGAGAAAGTTTAAGGACCTGTACAAGAAGAGACTGAAGATGAAATCAGAAGAGCAATTTGAACTATGAAAAAGAGAAAAGCCACGGGGCCATCAGGAGTGGTGACAGAAATGATAAAACCAGTAGGAGAGGAAGGAGTAAAACAACTTACGAAAATATGTCAGAAGATACATAGGACAGAACAAATGCCTGAAGAATGGGAAGACAGTATTACTGTTTCCATTTTCAAGGGTATAGGAGATGCACTAGTATGTGGAAAATACAGAGGAATCAGGCTTCTGGAACATGGCATGAAGATCTGGGAAAAAGTATTGGAAAGAAGACTGAAGAGCCTGTGCAATATTGATGAAAAACAGTTTGGATTCCAGGCTGGCAAATCAACCATGGATGTAATATTTCTTGTGAAACAACTGCAGGAAAAGTATATGGAGAAGAAAAAGAGCTTGACGCACATCTTTGTTGACCTGGAAAAAGCTTTTGATAGAGTACCCAGAAAGGCAATCCAATGGGCCTTGAGGAAACGAGGTGTACCAGAGCACACCATCTCAATGGTTATGACTTTGTACAAGAACTCCAGATCAAAAGTGAAAACTATAATCGGGACGTCAGAAAGCTTTGTGATAAAAGTAGGAGTGCACCAAGGATTTGCATTGAGCCCTCTGCTCTTTATCCTCGTGATGAATGAAATTTCCAAGGAAGTGGAGAGGCCAGAAGAGATCTGGGAACTGCTGTATGCTGATGACTTAGTACTGGTAGCTGAGAACAGTGATGACGCTACTCAAAGATTTGGCAATTGGAAACAGAGATTAGAATGCAGAGGAATGAAGGTGAATGTTGACAAGACCAAAGCATTGACAATTGGAAAAGATTGCAGAACACATAGAGAGCAAGGCAAATACCCGTGTAGTGTCTGCCACAAAGGTGTAGGGAACAATTTGATCAAATGCTCCAACTGTCAATATTGGTGTGACGAAAGATGCTCAAAGCTCAAAAGTCTGAAGAAGGAGGACGGAGTATTTGTCTGCCCCAGTTGTATGAATAAGAATGATGAAGACAATACCGATGCAGGAAAGAAGGAGCTAGAATTTGAACAAGGGAAGATAGAAGTGGTAGACGAATTCTGCTACCTAGGAGAGATGATGAGCTGTGAAGCAAAATCTGAGTAGCTGTCAGAACCAGGATTGTGAGTGCTTGGAAGAAATGGACAGAATTGGCAAGTCTGCTTGGAAATCAGAAAATCCCACTGGAGAGACGATGTATGATATACAAGGCCTGCATTAGACCTGTTCTCCTGTATGGTTCAGAGACGTGGGTTTTCACAAAAACCATTGAACATTTGTTGAAGAGCTGTGAAGACCGAATGCTACGCTACATGACAAAGATCAAATGGGAAGACAGGATCACGAATGAAGAACTATGGAGAATGTGCAAAGTTGATGAACTGAAGTCTGTAGCTGGTAGCAATAGACTGCACTGGTTTGGGCACTTCAACGGAAAGCAGACCACCACATCATAAAAAGAGCAATGAACTTTGTAGTGGATGGAAAGAGACCAAAGGGAAGACCTAGCAAAACCTGGGCTACCTGTATTGCAGATGATCTTAGAGAAAGGGGCATAAATAAGGAGGAAGCTCAAAAGATGGAGAAGGCTCATCAATGTCAAACCTCCCCTGGGAGAAACATGTCGAAAAACGAAGAAGTACAACACTGGTTTGTTATCATGTCATTATTGTTACATTTGCAGTATTATTCTCTCTATGTGTTCATTATGACAGTGGTTTGTTATCATATTATTATCATCACATTTGTGATAATGTTCTCACTATGTATATAGGATGACTGGTTTGTTATGTTATTATTATTACATTTGTGGTAATGTTCTCACTATGTACAGGGTGACTGGTTTGTTATCATGTTTGTTATTATTATCATTACATTAGCGGTAATGTCCTCACTATGTGTACATGGTGACTGGTTTGTTATTATTATCATTACATTTGTGGTAATATTCTCACTATGTGTACAGGATGACTGGTTTGTTATGCTTGTTATTATTATCATTACATTAGCGGTAATGTCCTCACTGTGTGTGCAGGATGACTGGTTTGTTATCATGTTTGTTATTATTATCATCACATTTGTGGTAATGTCCTCACTGTGTGTGCAGGATGATTGGTTTGTTATCATGTTTGTTATTATTATCATAACATTTGTGGTAATGTCCTCACTGTGTGTGTGCAGGATGACTGGTTTGTTATCATGTTTGTTATTATTATCATCACATTTGTGGTAATGTCCTCACTGTGTGTGCAGGATGACTGGTTTGTTATCATGTTTGTTATTATTATCATTACATTTGTGGTGTGTGTGCAGGATGACTGGTTTGTTATCATGTTTGTTATTGTTATCTTGACATTGTGTGGGCAGATGATGTTTATCATGTTATGTTATTGTTATCATGACATTTGTGGTGTGTGTGTGTGCAGGATGACAGTGGGGGCAGTATCAGTGACATCGCTCGACTGGTGGTGTCTGAAATGGACGTCAGTGCCTCGGCCACTCCGCCTGAAGATGGGGAAGGAAACAGCGAGGAGGAGGAGGAGGGGGGGAACGAGCATGCCGGTGGCGCAGGACCAACTCTGTCTAAAGAGCCTGATGGCAACCCTGTTGTTTAAAGATGTCTTGGAGTGTTGGCTCTTAATGCTGCTCTCATGTCATTTAAGTTGGGGTTTTTCTGTTGGTTTGTGTTTTAGACTCTTAGACTAGCTTTTTTCCTAGCCCCTTTTTTCTGGTGATGGTTTTCAGCAAAGGGTTCAAGTTATTTCGGCATGGTGCGTAACTTGTTTGAAAAAAGACACATTAATTAAAAATTGACTGATCATCCAGTGAATGAATCAGTGTTGAAATTGTCATTGACAGAGACTTTCTGCAATTCTTAACCTGTAGCTGCCATTTAGACATGATTTGTAGCAAATCAAAGGTGCTGGGGGAAAAGGCCAGTGGGATTTCATCAGTATGAATTTGATTCATGAACTTGTGTGTGTGTGGGGGGGTGCTGTGGTAATGTAACAGTTGAAAATGGGTGGATCAGGTCATCAGAAACAGGCACTATGCAAAAGGCTTGTTGCTCTGTCACAAAATAGTGGTGGTGTTTCTCTCTGTCTTGGCTGGGGAGGAGTTATGACTAGAGAAAAGCATTTGTGCTCTCCCTTTGCTTTCTGCGGTGTCCCTTTCAGTTGAGTGCACAGTTTCCAATCAGGGTTTTCTACCTGTCCATTGGGCATGCCCTCTTTGCCATTTTCATCAATTCAAATGAGCAGTACTTTAGTGTGTGTAGTCTACTAGCTGGCATGATAGGTTGTTGAGGATGTGAGCGCACTGATGAAAAAATGTGCCTCAGCTTGTCTGAAAATTGCACCAAGGAAGCCTTTGGTATGAAGTTTTATCTTGGCTGATGTGTGCCAGTGTTACATGTTGCTAATGGTTTCTTCTTGTGCTAAAGTTGTTGTGTTTTTTTCTAGCAGTTTTCCTCAAGAAGAACTTGTGTGAATGTAACTTTTTATACAGTTTTTAAGTAGGATAATGTGTGCTAATATGATTTTTATGACAAGGTCTCTCTTGGAAACTTGTGCTAGTAGAATGTGTTGCAACAAATTTGATATGGAATAACCTGTGCTAGTCCTATGTTTTACAACAGTTTTGCTTTTGGATAACTTGTGCTAATGTTATTTCTATGACAAATTTTCTGCGAGAAGCTTGAGTTAATGAATTTTTGTTGTTGTTGGAAACTTGACCAAACGTTATATTTTGTGGCAATTTTGTTTTATACAGTAGTTTGCACTAATGTGACATTTTGTGGCACGTTTTCTCTAGGGTAACTTGTGTTTTATAGTGAATGGTCTCCAGGATACTGCATACCAAAGGTAGTCTGTCATGAAGTGTGTAAATCACCTGTCACGTCATTTCATAAAACAGGGGAAAAAAGTAACAAATTCTGCAGAAACACTCCCTCCCCCAATGACATAAAGAAATGAAGCTCATCTGTATCCTATCTGAAATACAAATATACTGTGAACTTGGATGAGAAAAGCAAGATGAAGTCAACTGGTTTCTGTTACAAAAGCGTGTTAAACATCATAAAATACTAATCATTGTAGTGTAGAAGTCCTCCTCTATCTCAATACATCACAGAATACTAATTAATGTGGTTTTGAAGTCCTCTTCTCTATCAATACATCACAGAATACTAATTATTGTGGTTTTGAAGTCCTCATCAATACATTACAGAATATTGGAGAAGTCCTCCTCTATCTCAATACATCACAGAATACTAATTATTGTGGTTTTGAAGTCCTCATCAATACATTACAGAATATTGGAGAAGTCCTTCTCTATCAATACATCACAGAATACTAATTATTGTGGTTTAGAAGTCCTCATCAATACATCACAGAATACTAATTATTGTGGTTTTGAAGTCCTCATCAATACATTACAGAATATTGGAGAAGTCCTCCTCTATCTCAATACATCACAGAATACTAATCATTGTAGTGTAGAAGTCCTCATCTATCTCAATACATCACAGAATACTAATTAATGTGGTTTTGAAGTCCTCTTCTCTATCAATACATCACAGAATACTAATTATTGTGGTTTTGAAGTCCTCATCAATACATCACAGAATACTGAAGAAGTCCTCCTCTATCTCAATACATCACAGAATACTAATCATTGTAGTGTAGAAGTCCTCCTCTATCTCAATACATCACAGAATACTAATTAATGTGGTTTTGAAGTCCTCTTCTCTATCAATACATCACAGAATACTAATTATTGTGGTTTTGAAGTCCTCATCAATACATCACAGAATACTGAAGAAGTCCTCCTCTATCTCAATACATCACAGAATACTAATCATTGTAGTGTAGAAGTCCTCCTCTATCTCAATACATCACAGAATACTAATCATTGTAGTGTAGAAGTCCTCTATCTCAATACATCACAGAATACTAATCATTGTAGTGTAGAAGTCCTCCTCTATCTCAATACATCACAGAATACTAATCATTGTAGTGTAGAAGTCCTCTATCTCAATACATTACAGAATACTGAAGAAGTCCTCCTCTATCTCAATACATCACAGAATACTAATCATTGTAGTGTAGAAGTCCTCCTCTATCTCAATACATCACATAATACTTATCATTGTAGTGTAGAAGTCCTCCTCTATCTCAATACATCACATAATACTTATCATTGTTGTCTTCTCATCTCAATACATTTTTGTTAGTTTGAAAACGCATTTGGTCATTGTGAGAGTTGGGTTGGGTTTTTTATCCCCATATACATATAGTATATTCCATGGATTTGTCATTAGGTTTTAGTGTGCTATTGATTTTAATGCGTGTTTCATTGCATAATTTAGAAACACAAAATTGCAGAGTTCCTGTTTTTCTGTGTATGTACATGTGTTGTGTGTGTGTGCGTGTAAAGTCAAGGAAAATGAGATATGAAAAAGTCTCATGTGTTGTCTGTAAATTCAGGAATATCTGACCTAAACAGCTGATTTACTGTAAAAGAGAAAATGGTGGAAGAAACAACACTAGGCTGTGGTGGGGGATGACTGGTGTGGTTGCTGTTTTTTCTCCTGGTCTTTGTCTACTGGAACAGTCAGCAGCAGCGGGAGACGGGATGGCGCCGTTTGTTAGCCGTGTGCTCACTTGTAGGTGAAGCAAGGGGAGCCCTGAGGTGTTCATCACATAATTATGGTGCTGTAGGAAAAAAGCACTTTGGATCTTTTTTACATTCCTCTCTGATTCATGCTGATGTTTGGGTGTGTGTGTGCATGTGTGCGTGCATGTTTGTGTATGTGTGTGTTGTGTTGTGTGTACGTGTGTGAGAATGAGAGAGAGAAAGAAAGTGTGGTAACTTAAGATATTGTCTAACACTATGCATGTCGTGTTTGCACCACCCCAGGCTACAGAGGTGTTGCGTGTTTTGCAGTGTTGCGGTCAGGCAGTGGGAGGAAAAGAAGCGTGCACGCAATTCATCTTGACCCCATTCTGACATTGGTAGATCAGCCCACATTTGATCCACCTGCGTTCTTTTTCAGCTTAGTTTGGAGCGATATGAATAAAACATCCTTAGTATCTTAAGATAATGCATCACCCTTGTTCTTCCCTTGTTCTTCTTTGTGGGAGTGAGGCATTTCACAGCTGTCAGGCCTTTGTCAGGGTCTCAGTAGCGGAGGTGGGTGTGTGTCCGGGTGCCTTTCCCAAGGTGCTTACTTTGTTCTTGTTCCTGTTCATGCTGTGCGGACACATTCCCTGTTTTCCTCATCACCACTGGCTTGGTGTAGTTGCTCTTTCAGCTGGGAGAGGTGCATGTCAGCTTATGGGCAAACTGCTCTCTGTACTTATGTGCGTCAGTCGTGTTTGTCTGTGAGGATCATCTGCTGCTGCTGCTGCTAAGTGAGGTAGAGCGTTTCATTGTCTTGTTAGTGATAGTTGCTACATGGGAATTCTCTGCCGGGACGTCAATATCTCCTCAGCAACATTCTTATTAGACAGAAACTAGTCTGTCAGTGACAGACTTGTTCACAGTTGAAGTCTTTAACACTGTCATGTATGAGGTGTCTTGATTCTATCTATCTATCTGTCCCGTAGTCTGACGACCTGGGGGCACCCTCAAAGACTCAACAACCAGTTCCCTCTTAGCTGATGTTAATGTTACGCTTCAGTCACTGTCAGTTGTATTTTGGAGAAAAAAAAAGGTGGGGGGAGGATGATATTTACTCATGATAATTACTGCTTTACTTATTCATGTGTTGTTTTTTCATCAATGTAGAAATGAAAAGCATTCTTGTCATGTTCCCATGCATTTGTTGGTTGGTCCTCTTGAAAGTCATAGAGGCTCAAGGTGCCAGCAGTTTGTATGTACGTCAATGTTCCCTCCAGTCCATTGCTTTGTTGTTGTTGTTGTTGTCAAGTTGATCAGAATAATGTTGCCCGATGACTCACTACAATCAGATTCTTTGAGGTCAAAGACATCTCACAGGCTGTGCAATTCATGAAGGTCTCCCCCATTAGCAAACATGGTTTGACTGCACGGGGACAGCAGCAACATGAGTGCTTGGGTACACTGACTGACTGACTGACTGACTGGCTGACTGACTGACTGACTGATTGGCTGACTGACTGACTGGCTGGCTGGCTGGCTGACTGGCTGATTGGCTGGCTGACTGACTGACTGGCTGATTGGCTGGCTGACTGACTGACTGGCTGGCTGGCTGGCTGGCTGACTGACTGACTGATAACATTGCTCTTCTATGATGAATTGCATACAGTGAGTCTTTTTTTTGGTGGTCAGTTAAAGCTGTGGAGGTGGTGTTGCAAATGTTTGCATGGTGTCTGCCTGCTTTGTACATGTATGTGTTGTCCATCTGGTGGGGAGTGTGGGATTTGTAGATGATATGGAAAGGATATACTTTTGTCTCCCTGTCTTAAAGGAGAAAAATCTCCCTTATGCATGAGAGAGGAGGAGGGAGAGGGAGAGAGAAAGAGAATTTTGCCAAAGAGGAATGTCTTCAGTCCCAACAGTTGGTGCTACATGGACATGCTCAGTGCTCAGCAAAATACTTAAATGCTGATTTATTAACATATACATACCCTATCTGTCATTGAAAATTGGCTGAATGTTGATTTTATTTATCAACAGGTTTTGTAGGATGAAATGGCTATATAGGGGTTACCAGTTCCTAAAAATATTGACATTCATGCATGTGAGAGATTACAGCAAATCAGTGTTACTAGCACATTGTGCAAGTTTGATCTGGGATTTAAAAAAAAAAAACTAGAATAAAAGGGCGATGAGATAAGTACAATATAAATAAAGTAAATATCCGTTGCATGAGTTTTAAGTATTGACTATGACTTTACCCTAAAATAATTTTTTGGAGGGTGGGGGGATAATATTTTAAAGTAGGGGTCAGTCTGTATGTCATTGTGAGATCTTCATCGCAGTCAGAATTCTTTCAAAGGAAGGCATAGAGAGTTGTGGTCAGAGGGTGGCATGTATAGCTAGGCATAGTGTCTTGTATAAGTACAGCTGGCATCAAGATGTACTGTAGTATGAAGAGAGCAGTTTTCTGTAAGGTAATTTTAACTTGTCAGAATCATCCTCTCTCCACAAAAGCACCACCTATGTCTGCCCAATCTTGAGTGCAGGATGTGTTTAACGCAGCATGTGTCTGTCTGTGTGTTCATCTGGTTGTCTTCTGTCTGTGTGTCTGATGCAAGGAGCTATGATCTCATCCAGGGTCTCTTAGTCTCCTCCTTGAGCAGTGTAGACTGCCACTGTGTATGAATATGCAACATGGACATATCATGAGATGTATGGGGCTGGTGGTTACAAGTTCATTTTTTTTCTTTCAGAATGATAAAAATCTTTTAATTCTGTTCTGGTTGGTGTAGAGGTCATTTGTAGTCGACTGGAAAATAATAGTGCAAACCTTCTCTTATGAAAGCATGATGTGTGATTACAGTGCAAATATATTGGGTCTTCTTTTACTTAGGGATGGGAACCGATGCTCATATACTGATCATTGTTGGTTGTTGGGTAAAATCTTTAAGTGTCAGACAATGTAAAAGAGAAACTGACAGTTCTGAAAAAACAATGTCCTGCTAGGTTTACTAGCCCAGTCATTAAGTTATTACCTCTATTGTCGTGTGTTTAGGGGTGGAAGGGAGGGGGAGGTAGAGAGAAAGAGAAGGGGTGTGAGAGAGAGAGAGAGAGAGAGAGAGAGAGAGAGAGAGAGAGAGAGAGAGAAGTTGTTGATTCATCAGGGAATGTTGATATTAAGAAAAGACAAAAAAAAAAGATAAGTACATTCAATGTGCAAAACATATACTCAGTATGTGATTCCATTATTGTCACGTGTCTGTGTTTTCTAGTGTTTCATGTGTTTTTATCATAGATCATCAATACATGATACCACTATTGCTATAATTATGTATAGACATGTACTCATTGCATTATTATTGTTTGTTTGTGTGTGTTTGTTTTCAATACACACCATTGTTGTTGCATTCTAAGCTTGTTTTTAATCATAGATATTCAGTGCATGGTACCCATATGTTTATCATTGTTCTCAACAATCATCAAGAATGACTTCACTTTTATGTGTAATCAATGTGGCCTGAATTTTTTTTTTTTTTGTGAGTCATAAGATGACAGGTAAATGTTGTGACTTAAAAAAATAAAAAGGGCTGTAGCTTTTGGAATGATGGACATGTGTTTTGGTGGTGTAAAGCTTGTTAGAAAGTAGAAAGTATGCACAAGAGAAGTAACTCAAAGAAGGAAAGGAAAAGGAAATTGATCCTGTGCAAGAAAATCAATGCAACCTGTAACAATCAATCGTTGACTTTTTCAATCCAAAACATTGTGGCCAGCCAGGTAGCTTGCATTTTTTAAAAATGTAAATGTGGTTGTAGTAATGGTGTGATTCAGTTGGCATGTAAAAAAGTAGCAATGTCTGTATTGAACTGTGTAACATGACAAGAAGGAACTTTGGGGGTGTGGAATGTAACCATCATAAATTTGGGAGGCAAAGCTGAGAAGTGTGTAATGAATACAGGATGTTTGGAGTTTTGTTGGAGTCGTTCAGTCAGGTTTTCCCCCAGATCTTCATTCATAAAATGAGCCCATGCATGGTGCTTCAAAATGGAGTACTGTTTCTGCAAAGTGGTGGGTGGGGGTTGTCATTCCTGGTGGTTGTGTACTCTTGTTATTGTTTTGATTTGTGTCATACCTTGGTCATGTACCTGCTTAAGTCATTCATTCCACGTTTGTTTTCCCAAACTCTTTTTGTTCTCTTTTTTTTTTTTAAGAAGAAAAAATCACTTTAAATCAAACAAAATTTCTGTAGTCGACCATTTTGTGTTGATGTGTTTGGTACCGGGGGATTTTAATTGGGTTGTTGGCATTTTGGGGGTGATGTATCCTTGTGTTTTTGGTTTTGTACAAAAGATTTGATTTTTCTTTGCTAGTGTACTGTGCATTTTGTAAACTTGCTGGTGAGAAATGCCCAAGGCAGGTGTATTTTTGGGAATGATCGTAAGGCCACCATTGTAGATGAGTTGAGTCCTTTAAATTAAAACATTTTTTAAAATATAAAATACAGTTGTAGCTTTCTTTCTGTATCTTTAAAACGTTTTTTGGAAGTTCTAAAACTTGAGAAAAGTTTGTTTATCCTTTATTATGTAGCCATGGTGGTTTGCCTTCAGGATGTTTTTTTTGCAATGATTTAGAACAATATTTTGTTTTATTGTTTCACGTCCCTGGCAGTTTGTATGGATGTCAGCCAAAAGTATGTTTTACACAAATCATTTTGTCCCACCTTTTTATCAGTTTTCTCAGTCGCGTGTGTGTGTGAATGTGCATGCATGCGTTTGTGTGTGTGCTGTAGCAGTTTCATGTCAAGTCTTTTTCACAACTGTGATAGTAAGATAAAATAAGAGTGAAAAACAAGTATAAGAGAATATGTGTGTGTGTGTGCAAGTCTATGATATTAGAAAATTATTTATTACTTGTTTTGAAAACAAACAAACTTGTTCACTCTGTTTTTTTCCCACCCATGAAAATAGTCACAGATATTGAGATTTATAATCAAAGTGTTATTGCTTACAGCGGTATCAACAATTTACAGAGTAGCCAGTATCAGACATCAGCTGTGAGGGCTTCCTTCTGCTGGTACTGTCACTGGAAGAAGAAATAATTTAAAAAAAGAAAAGAGAAAAGTCCCAATTCCACTTTGGAAGCAAACCTTGATTGTTTTTGACAGTCATAAATCAAATTGGCGATATAGGTTTGTATGTATGTTCCTTCACAGGTTAATGTATGTTGTTTTTGTTTTTTTGACCCCAAAGATTATGTTATGGTTGTGCATATGTTTTTCTTTTTAACATGATCATTTCCACATCCTTTTTGGGGGGAAGGGGGAGGGGGTGAACAAGAAGTTTGTGTTTGCACTACGGAGATTTTCAAGCTGTTGGTTTTATTATATCAGCACGACAAGTTAGCTGAAGTTATGCTGTTATTTGTATGGAAACTTTAAAATTTGATAGAGAATGTATAGATAATGCTCTGATTGAACAGCGTGTGGATTTTTACAATTTGTCATTCGCTAACTGCTCATTGTCTTTGTTCATGTTTCAGTCATTGTCAAAAAGTCCTTAGGATGAGACTATAAACTGAGGCCCCATGTGCGGATGCACGCAGAACCTCTTGCACACACATTAAAAACCTGTTCCACCTTTTGGAATAGTAGGCCATTTTGTGCTGGTAGGAATGTATTCGACCAAATGTCAAAAACTGCTGTACATAGGTGTTGTGTTTAGACACCATCCCTGAAGTGTGAGTGAGGCTAGCTAAATGATGCGTGAAAAAACCCCAGTCACCTGAGCACAAATCTCGCCATTGGTGACCCTCATCTGTAGTTGAGGAATGAAAAAAAGCCCAAACAATCAACAGGAAATAAAGCTCCATGTCATGGTCGGCCCCCTCTTTAGATCGGTCCATACACATGTACCTGTACAGAAACTTTTCTCCTTCCTTTCCTTGTGTAGTTCTGCTTTCAGAACAACAAGGAGGAACCTCATGCTGTCATTAACATTCCACTGCCCTCACTTTGAATAAAGTTGCAGGAATGAGAGGGAATAAAACGGGCCCTGTTCAAGTCACAGGCAGGCTACTCCTTTTACATGCTGAGTTTCAACAAAGGGAGAGTCAGGAAGGTGCATTTGGTTTTCATCCCACATGTCCAAGCACTGTATGAACAAGTCCTTGCTTCCAAAGACTGGATGGCAGCTGACAATGGAGGCTACATGAATAAAGGAACAGGAGTTGATTTCACTTTACTGATGGTTGGTTCCTTCCTTCTTGATGTGCATTCCAGATAGGCAGCGTCTCCCCTCCTGTTTTGTTCAGAAATTTCCATTCAGAAATATTCCTCATTTTACTTTTTGTTCAGGAAACGCCTCTCGCATTCTTAATTAACTTTAGTGGAGAGAAAGTGTTTCGCTAGTTAGTTCAGAATAAACCTGGCAGAAATGTTCTTTTGTGACCGGTTTAGTTCAGAAATAGTGTTTTATCAATTTGTTCACAATATACCATTCAGCAATATTCCTTGACTGACCCATTTTCTTCAGAAAATTCCATCCAGAAATAGAGTTTTGTTGTCAGATTGTTCAGAAAATACCATTCAGAAATAGAGTTTTGTCAGATTGTTCAGAAAATACCATTCAGAAATAAGAGTTTTGTCAGATTGTTCAGAAAATACCATCCAGAAATAGAGTTTTCTTGTCAGATTGTTCAGAAAATATCATCCAGAAATAGAGTTTTGTTGTCAGATTGTTCAGAAAATACCATTCAGAAGTAGAGTTTTGTTGTCAGATTGTTCAGAAAATACCATTCAGAAATAGTTTTGTTGTCAGATTGTTCAGAAAATACCATCCAGAAATAGTTTTGTTGTCAGATTGTTCAGAAAATACCATCCAGAAATAGAGTTTTGTCAGATGGTTCAGAAAATACCATTCAGAAATAGAGTTTTGTCAGATGGTTCAGAAAATACCATTCAGAAATAGAGTTTTGTCAGAAACTACCATCCAGAAATAGAGTTTTGTCAGATGGTTCAGAAACTACCATCCAGAAATAGAGTTTTGTCAGATGGTTCAGAAAATACCATTCAGAAATAGAGTTTTGTCAGATGGTTCAGAAAATACCATTCAGAAATAGAGTTTTGTCAGATGGTTCAGAAAATACCATCCAGAAATAGAGTTTTGTCAGATTGTTCAGAAAATACCATCCAGAAATAGAGTTTTGTCAGATGGTTCAGAAAATACCATTCAGAAATAGAGTTTTGTTGTCAGATTGTTCAGAAAATACCATCCAGAAATAGTTTTGTTGTCAGATTGTTCAGAAAATACCATCCAGAAATAGAGTTTTGTCAGATGGTTCAGAAAATACCATTCAGAAATAGAGTTTTGTCAGATGGTTCAGAAAATACCATCCAGAAATAGAGTTTTGTCAGATTGTTCAGAAAATACCATTCAGAAATAGAGTTTTGTCAGATGGTTCAGAAAATACCATTCAGAAATAGTTTTGTCAGATGGTTCAGAAAATACCATTCAGAAATAGAGTTTTGTCAGAAACTACCATCCAGAAATAGAGTTTTGTCAGATTGTTCAGAAAATACCATCCAGAAATAGTGTTTTGTCAGATTGTTCAGAAAATACCATTCAGAAATAGAGTTTTGTCAGATTAATCAGAAAATACCATTCAGAAATAGAGTTTTGTCAGATGGTTCAGAAAATACCATCCAGAAATAGAGTTTTGTCAGATTGTTCAGAAACTACCATCCAGAAATAGAGTTTTATCAAATGGTTCAGAAAATACCATCTAGAAATAGAGTTTTGTCAGATGGTTCAGAAAATACCATCCAGAAATAGTGTTTTGTCAGATTGTTCAGAAACTACCATCTAGAAATAGAGTTTTGTCAGATGGTTCAGAAAATACCATCCAGAAATAGAGTTTTATCAAATGGTTCAGAAAATACCATCCAGAAATATGAGTTTTGTCAGAAACTACCATCCAGAAATTGAGTTTTGTCAGATGGTTCAGAAAATACCATCCAGAAATAGAGTTTTGTCAGATGGTTCAGAAAATACCATCCAGAAATAGAGTTTTGTCATACAGGTTGATCAGAAAATACCATCCAGAAATGAGTTTTGTCAGATTGTTGAGAATTATTATACAACTGAGAAATATTCCTTGTTTTACGTGTTTTTTCCCCATGACCATTTAGAAATGTCCATTGTTTTTCAGCATCCAACAGTTGTAGGGTAGATAATTGTTATGTAAAATACCTCATCAGTTGATAAAGTTCCTTGCCTTGATATGAAACCCCCTGTCACAATGAAGTTGTCATAAGTTCATGCAACTGGCTGTGATTTGGATCTGACATTTTTCTGTGTATTGGTGTACCGTTGTGGTGAAGGGTGAAACATAGGTTTTGTCTGAGGTAGGAATTGTTTTTTACCCTCTTTTGCTTTTGCATGATTGTGCACTCATGCACATTGCACACACATGCTTATCCCTCCACACAGAGTTTTATCCCCTCCCACTGCTGCTTATAAATGGCAACGTAAAAGAATTTTTTGATGAATAAAACATTTTTGTATGTTTTAGAATAGGGTTTTTTGTGTGTTTTGAAATGAAAAAATGAATTAACATGGCATGGTACAGTTTCTTAGCATTGGATAAGAATTTTTGCAAAAATGATTTGCATTTCCTATATATGACATGGTTGGGCTATGGTGAAATTTGTATTTTTTGTGGGGAAGGCATGAAAAGCCATCAGTCTGAACTCAAAATGACAGATTATAGGAAAAAATCTGCCAAAGGAATGTATTGTTCTGAATATTAAATTTGTCATGCGTGGTCAGATTTTTATCCCCCATTTAAAGTATACTATGTCTTTTTATGAAAAGATTTTCATCTGTTCCGACACTTTTGACTTATGAGATGGTTCTGTTTAAGATTGTTGTCAGTTTTGTAAACACAAGAATTTCTTGAAATTTCAAAAAAACATGCAATGATCCCCCCCCTCCCCACATGCAATAGGATGATTTTGATCATAGGGGCAGGGATGGGTACTTTTTATGCTGTCAGGGGCTTGGGGAGTGGATTGAAATGTATACGTTAGAACCTTTGGTTTGTCATAGAAATAAAGACGGCCAAATGATAAGTACAATGAAGAAGTGTGTGCACGTCGACTGACACAACTCCTCCGTGTTCATAAATCGTATGGAACCGGCACCTAATTATTAAGTTTGTCATGAACTTGAGTGCTGAAAATCTGGGCTGCTGTCCATAGGAGAGTGAGTGCTTCACACAAAGAAGCACCTCCTTGGAGCGTTAGTATGTTTGATTACCAGTATGAATGTTCTTTTTATACGGCAGAATTTTATCCTGAACAAATCTTATTACAGTGGACTGTATTGTAAGTAAATAGTTTCATATTGTAGTGTACATCTTGTATAATTCCCTGTTCAGTACACAGGTTGTATACCTAATACCCAGATCCTGGCCATGATTTCATTTGTTTATTCTTTCAAGTGTAGATTGGTGTTTCAAACTTCATGTTCAGGGGGTAGGATAGCACTGTGGTCAGAGCGTTGAGCTCTTGATCTTGTGGCGCAGGGTTGAGTCATTCCTGAGATGCCTGTTCAAGGGGATTTTTCAAATTATAAAATTATAAATTTTAAAAATTAACATCAGTACCAACTCCACTCCCCTGAAAGTCCTTCAGATGAGACTGTAAACCGAAGTCCTTTGAATGAAGGCATGCAGCAGACATCTTGTGCACGTGATTAACCAGTTATCGGCGTTGTTGTGTGCCAGTAGGAAGGAAGGACAGCATTTGAAAAACGCCCGCACACCGGCTGGTGGGTGGGGTATTTAGACGGCATCCTTGGCTGGTGGGTGGGGTATTTAAACAGCATCCTTGGCTGGTGGGTGGGGTATTTAGATAGCATCCTTGGCTGGTGGGTGGGGTATTTAGATAGCATCCTTGGCTGGTGGGTGGGGTATTTAGATAGCATCCTTGGCTGGTGGGTGGGGTATTTAGACGGCATCCTTGGCTGGTGGGTGGGGTATTTAGACGGCATCCTTGGCTGGTGGGTGGGGTATTTAGATAGCATCCTTGGCTGGTGGGTGGGGTATTTAGACAGCCTCGTGGGTGGGGTATTTAGATAGCATCCTTGGCTGGTGGGTGGGGTATTTAGATAGCATCCTTGGCTGGTGGGTGGGGTATTTAGACAGCCTCGTGGGTGGGGTATTTAGATAGCATCCTTGGCTGGTGGGTGGGGTATTTAGATAGCATCCCTGGCTGGTGGGTGGGGTATTTAGACGGCATCCTTGGCTGGTGGGTGGGGTATTTAGATAGCATCCTTGGCTGGTGGGTGGGGTATTTAGACTGCATCCTTGGCTGGTGGGTGGGGTATTTAGATAGCATCCTTGGCTGGTGGGTGGGGTATTTAGACGGCATCCTTGGCTGGTGGGTGGGGTATTTAGACGGCATCCTTGGCTGGTGGGTGGGGTATTTAGACGGCATCCTTGGCTGGTGGGTGGGGTATTTAGAGAGCATCCTTGGCTGGTGGGTGGGGTATTTAGAGAGCATCCTTGGCTGGTGGGTGGGGTATTTAGATGGCATCCTTGGCTGGTGGGTGGGGTATTTAGACTGCATCCTTGGCTGGTGGGTGGGGTATTTAGACGGCATCCTTGGCTGGTGGGTGGGGTATTTAGACGGCATCCTTGGCTGGTGGGTGGGGTATTTAGATAGCATCCTTGGCTGGTGGGTGGGGTATTTAGACGGCATCCTTGGCTGGTGGGTGGGGTATTTAGATAGCATCCTTGGCTGGTGGGTGGGGTATTTAGATAGCATCCTTGGCTGGTGGGTGGGGTATTTAGACGGCATCCCAGAAGTTGTAGTGCAGCTACTGTAATGGTGAGCATTTGCAAAACTCGCCACTGGTGAACCTCCCAGCTCTAGCCGAGGAAGAAGGGAAAAAACAACGCAACACTTTCCTGTACTTCCCTCTGCTACCAACATTCACAGTAAAGATACGCATCCAGCAGACTTTTTGAAGATTTGATAAATCTGTTTTATTTTTTACATTGATTGTGAAGTATTGACAGCAATTGCCTATTCAAATTGTATAGTACTGACAACAGTACTATAGTCAGCAAAAACACACAATTCTCTTTTTACCCCCTCTGCTCATTGATATAATATTCATTTGAAAGGGGGGTGGGGGGGGGGGGGAATCCCTGGATTATATTTATGTAGCTATACTATTTTACATGTAGACATTTTATATATATAATCCATCCATGCCCAGTTAGTTCCTGGAGGGTGGGATAGGCTGGTGGTTAGAGCTTGGTGCTCAAGATTGGATGGCCCTGGAGAGAGCCATCACCGTGGAGGGGCCTGTTTAGGGGGGTTACCCTGGAGGTGACCTCAGCACTGACTCCACTATTCCCAAAGTCCTTCAGATCAGTTTACCCTGGAGGTGACCTCAGCACTGACTCCACTATTCCCAAAGTCCTTCAGATCAGTTTACCCTGGAGGTGACCTCAGCACTGACTCCACTATTCCCAAAGTCCTTCAGATCAGTTTACCCTGGAGGTGACCTCAGCACTGACTCCACTATTCCCAAAGTCCTTCAGATCAGACTACCAACCAAAGCCCTGTGTGCAAACACACGCAGAACATCATGTGCACACATGAAAAACCCATTCCACCTTTTCGAAGAGTAGGCCATTTCATGCCGATAGGAACGGCGACAAACCCAAAAACAACTGGCATGCACACAGGTGTGAAGTGGTTTGACACCATCCCCACAGTTGGAACGTGGCTACCTGTACGGCGGGTAAAAATGGCCACATAACCCAAATCTCGCTGTTGGTAAACCTTGAAGCTGGGGTAGTTCCTGTAATGATTTCATTATTCATAGTTTTATATATTATAGTATGTGAACACAAATGTTGTCAACTTTCTCACTGCTGGCAACAGTTTTGCCCTTGTGAGGCCCTTGGCATGTAGTATAAATTAAGCGAGGCCTGTTTAGTATCTACGACTAGAGTTGTTGTGCTTTGTTTTTCCTTGAGAAAAAGCTCTGAAATTGTCCTTCCCAAATACTGCTTGACAAGACCTCATGAATTCAATTTCAAGCTGGAGCTGAAGGTGAGAAAATATGCATTTGTTAATATTCTGGGTTTTTTGGGGAATTTTTAAAGAGGGTGGGGGGGGGGGGGGGGGGAGGGTGTTGTTGGGTTGTTTTTTTTTTGGGGGGGGGGGGTATAAATAAAAGTAAATTCTGAAATACTTCTGAAAACTTAAAATGAAGAGAGTACTTTAACTGAACCCGTTTTTGTTATTGAGAAAAAGAAAAAGTTTTCAGTTTAAAGTACTCTTCCTCTACTACTCTTTGTTTGATACCCCAGCTGATCTTTAGGCATGACTCTCAACAGAAAGGAGGGGTCTCTATCCCTTACAAAAAATGGATACATTATGTTTTCTACTGACAAGATAGAACCACCTATCCTTGGCTGGTGGGTGGGGTATTTAGACGGCATCCTTGGCTGGTGGGTGGGGTATTTAGACAGCATCCTTGGCTGGTGGGTGGGGTATTTAGATAGCATCCTTGGCTGGTGGGTGGGGTATTTAGATAGCATCCTTGGCTGGTGGGTGGGGTATTTAGATAGCATCCTTGGCTGGTGGGTGGGGTATTTAGATAGCATCCTTGGCTGGTGGGTGGGGTATTTAGATAGCATCCTTGGCTGGTGGGTGGGGTATTTAGACGGCATCCTTGGCTGGTGGGTGGGGTATTTAGACAGCCTCGTGGGTGGGGTATTTAGATAGCATCCTTAGCTGGTGGGTGGGGTATTTAGATAGCATCCTTGGCTGGTGGGTAGGGTATTTAGACGGCATCCTTGGCTGGTGGGTGGGGTATTTAGATAGCATCCTTGGCTGGTGGGTAGGGTATTTAGACAGCCTCGTGGGTGGGGTATTTAGATAGCATCCTTGGCTGGTGGGTGGGGTATTTAGATAGCATCCTTGGCTGGTGGGTAGGGTATTTAGACGGCATCCTTGGCTGGTGGGTGGGGTATTTAGACAGCCTCGTGGGTGGGGTATTTAGATAGCATCCTTGGCTGGTGGGTGGGGTATTTAGACAGCCTCGTGGGTGGGGTATTTAGATAGCATCCTTGGCTGGTGGGTGGGGTATTTAGATAGCATCCTTGGCTGGTGGGTAGGGTATTTAGACGGCATCCTTGGCTGGTGGGTGGGGTATTTAGACGGCATCCTTGGCTGGTGGGTGGGGTATTTAGATAGCATCCTTGGCTGGTGGGTGGGGTATTTAGATAGCATCCTTGGCTGGTGGGTGGGGTATTTAGACAGCCTCGTGGGTGGGGTATTTAGATAGCATCCTTGGCTGGTGGGTGGGGTATTTAGACAGCCTCGTGGGTGGGGTATTTAGATAGCATCCTTGGCTGGTGGGTGGGGTATTTAGACAGCCTCGTGGGTGGGGTATTTAGATAGCATCCTTGGCTGGTGGGTGGGGTATTTAGATAGCATCCTTGGCTGGTGGGTGGGGTATTTAGACAGCCTCGTGGGTGGGGTATTTAGATAGCATCCTTGGCTGGTGGGTGGGGTATTTAGATAGCATCCTTGGCTGGTGGGTGGGGTATTTAGATAGCATCCTTGGCTGGTGGGTGGGGTATTTAGACAGCCTCGTGGGTGGGGTATTTAGATAGCATCCTTGGCTGGTGGGTGGGGTATTTAGACGGCATCCTTGGCTGGTGGGTGGGGTATTTAGATAGCATCCTTGGCTGGTAGGTGGGGTATTTAGACAGCATCCTTGGCTGGTGGGTGGGGTATTTAGATAGCATCCTTGGCTGGTGGGTGGGGTATTTAGACGGCATCCCAGAAGTTGTAGTGCAGCTACTGTAATGGTGAGCATTTGCAAAACTCGCCACTGGTGAACCTCCCAGCTCTAGCCGAGGAAGAAGGGAAAAAACAACGCAACACTTTCCTGTACTTCCCTCTGCTACCAACATTCACAGTAAAGATACGCATCCAGCAGACTTTTTGAAGATTTGATAAATCTGTTTTATTTTTTACATCGATTGTGAAGTATTGACAGCAATTGCCTATTCAAATTGTATAGTACTGACAACAGTACTATAGACAGCAAAAACACACAATTCTCTTTTTACCCCCTCTGCTCATTGATATATTCATTTGAAAGGGGGGTGGGGGGGGGGAATCCCTGGATTATATTTATGTAGCTATACTATTTTACATGTAGACATTTTATATATATAATCCATCCATGCCCAGTTAGTTCCTGGAGGGTGGGATAGGCTGGTGGTTAGAGCTTGGTGCTCAAGATTGGATGGCCCTGGAGAGAGCCATCACCGTGGAGGGGCCTGTTTAGGGGGCTTACCCTGGAGGTGACCTCAGCACTGACTCCACTATTCCCAAAGTCCTTCAGATCAGTTTACCCTGGAGGTGACCTCAGCACTGACTCCACTATTCCCAAAGTCCTTCAGATCAGTTTACCCTGGAGGTGACCTCAGCACTGACTCCACTATTCCCAAAGTCCTTCAGATCAGTTTACCCTGGAGGTGACCTCAGCACTGACTCCACTATTCCCAAAGTCCTTCAGATCAGTTTACCCTGGAGGTGACCTCAGCACTGACTCCACTATTCCCAAAGTCCTTCAGATCAGTTTACCCTGGAGGTGACCTCAGCACTGACTCCACTATTCCCAAAGTCCTTCAGATCAGTTTACCCTGGAGGTGACCTCAGCACTGACTCCACTATTCCCAAAGTCCTTCAGATCAGTTTACCCTGGAGGTGACCTCAGCACTGACTCCACTATTCCCAAAGTCCTTCAGATCAGTTTACCCTGGAGGTGACCTCAGCACTGACTCCACTATTCCCAAAGTCCTTCAGATCAGTTTACCCTGGAGGTGACCTCAGCACTGACTCCACTATTCCCAAAGTCCTTCAGATCAGACTACCAACCAAAGCCCTGTGTGCAAACACACGCAGAACATCATGTGCACACATGAAAAACCCATTCCACCTTTTGGAAGAGTAGGCCATTTCATGCCGATAGGAACGGCGACAAACCCAAAAACAACTGGCATGCACACAGGTGTCAAGTGGTTTGACACCATCCCCACAGTTGGAACGTGGCTACCTGTACGGCGGGTAAAAATGGCCACATAACCCAAATCTCGCTGTTGGTAAACCTTGAAGCTGGGGTAGTTCCTGTAATGATTTCATTATTCATAGTTTTATATATTATAGTATGTGAACACAAATGTTGTAAACTTTCTCACTGCTGGCAACAGTTTTGGATGTGACAGTTTTGCCCTTGTGAGGCCCTTGGCATGTAGTATAAATTAAGCGAGGCCTGTTTAGTATCTACGACTAGAGTTGTTGTGCTTTGTTTTTCCTTGAGAAAAAGCTCTGAAATTGTCCTTCCAAAATACTGCTTGACAAGACCTCATGAATTCAATTTCAAGCTGGAGCTGAAGGTGAGAAAATATGCATTTGTTAATATTCTGGGTTTTTTGTTGTTTTGGGGAATTTTTAAAGAGGGGGGGGGGGGGGGGGGGGGGGTTGTTGTTGTTGGGGTTTTTTTTTTTTGGGGGGGGGGGGGGGGTATAAATAAAAGTAAATTCTGAAATACTTCTGAAAACTTAAAATGAAGAGAGTACTTTAACTGAACCCATTTTTGTTATTGAGAAAAAGAAAAAGTTTTCAGTTTAAAGTACTCTTCCTCTACTACTCTTTGTTTGATACCCCAGCTGATCTTTAGGCATGACTCAACAGAAAGGAGGGGTCTCTATCCCTTACAAAAAATGGATACATTATGTTTTCTACTGACAAGATAGAACCACCTATCCTACACTCGTGCGTCCCTCTGCAGGAGTCCTATAACAGTCCTGCAGTGGATCCCCTCCCATGGCCACATGCATGACAGTGAGACTGCCGACTGACTCCCTGGTATTTTAAAGGAGGGCACTAGGCAAGAGCAGGAGGTTCGATCTTCCAGCTTTTCTGAGGGCAAGGCCATCATCAAGGCCACCCACGCAGCAAAGCTAGTGGATACAGTAACGGCCACAGGTCAGACCCCTATACCTGCTGCTACAACAGGACCAAGTCTGTGTGTGTGTGAGTGTGTGTATATAGCAGCAAAGCTAGTGGATACAGTAACACCCACAGGTCAGGCCCCTATACCTGCTGCTACAACAGGACCAAGTCTGTGTGTGTGTGTGTGTATATAGCAGCAAAGCTAGTGGATACAGTAACATCCACACGGCCACAGGTCAGACCCCTATACCTGCTGCTACAACAGGACCAAGTCTGTGTGTGTGTGAGTGTGTGTATATAGCAGCAAAGCTAGTGGATACAGTAACATCCACACGGCCACAGGTCAGACCCCTATACCTGCTGCTACAACAGGACCAAGTCTGTGTGTGTGTGTGTGTGTGTATATAGCAGCAAAGCTAGTGGATACAGTAACATCCACACGGCCACAGGTCAGACCCCTATACCTGCTGCTACAACAGGACCAAGTCTGTGTGTGTGAGTGTGTGTATATAGCAGCAAAGCTAGTGGATACAGTAACAGCCACAGGTCAGACCCCTATACCTGCTGCTACAACAGGACCAAGTCTCTGTGAGTGTGTGTGTGTGTGTATATATATATATATATATTCAGGCTCAGGACATGCATAAATCGCCATGGCATATGTACATAAATAAACCTCAAAGGCATAGGCTATACAGAGCAGTGCCTTTGCAAGACTGGCAGCTAGACTCCACAACTTATTCACCTCCAGCATGGAGGACCCACAATTATTGTCATGCATCATCTTCCTCTAAACCTACACAAATCAATTGTTTCAACACATAAACCGTATATCTTGTGTGAAATATGCATTCAGTGTGCGTAAAAGAACCCAGGGCAACAAGAAAGGTGTCTCTGGCAAACTTCTGTAAAACCTCTCTCAAAGGGAGACACATATACACGCAAAACAGGTACAAAAACAGAACAAGAAAAAGGTGGTGCTACTGTTGTAGACACATGCTGCAACAGCCATAATTTCACTCAAGAGAAATCTGTGGTGACAGAAAGAAGTATATAATACAGTATACATACTTTGTTCCTCAAACTGAATGGAAATGTTATGTCTGCTGTTAAACTTGTCTAAAAAAAATTTCGGGGAAAAAAATCTTGTAAATGGAAACTTTCCACATGATTAAACTGTAACTGGAAGGACACAGTAAAGAAAACTAAAAAGATTTGTTTTCAGAAATCTGTGCACAATTAGTGCATGCAATTATGAACTGAACAGAAATTTGAATTGAAGATAAATGAACAGTAACAGTTAACTCTAGAAGTAAAGAAAGCCTTGGAAGAAGAAAAAAAACAACCCAACCCAAACCTATGAAATAAAAAGTGGAAAACACAAGTTAATTCTGTTTTCCCACCTTTTGTCCCTCGGTTTCAATATGGCTCTTGCGAAAAAAAAAGAAGAAAAAACCCCCAAAACAACCAAACTTGCAAATGTGAACTTTCGGAACTCAGAAGTGGTTTTCACAAAAAAAGTAATCCAAAAGATTTATTTCAACTGTTCTGCTTTTGCTATATGTATGTGAAAATGTTCATGTGAAAATGATCATGTTCTTTTCAGCATGAAATCCCAGCCAGGCACATCCTTTACTCAATAATCAAAAGGTCTTCTGGGAAAGTTTCGGGGGAACTGGCCTCGAATAATATCCCCACGAAAGTCCATGCCTCTGAGCTGAGGCTGCAGGTCTAATGCGTGCTGACCTTCCATGTGAAGACCTTGTCCTCGTGGCCAGCTGGAATGGAGGGGGGGGTTCCTGAGAGAGGGCCTCTCAGGTCGTGCCTGTAGTGGCCATTGAGGTCGTAACTGGTGTGGCAGCTGCCTGGTGAACTGTCCTCTCCACCCTCCACTGTCCATAGCACCTCGGTCTAGTCCTAAACCACCCTCTCTCCCCAACATGGGAAGTCTGATGTTGGGAAACAAGTCTCTATCTTGATGGTGGTGACGGTCTGACAGGTCCAGGGGGACGTGCCTCATGCTTTCGAACTGAGTGGCTGTAGCCATGGGGTTGGCTCGCAAGCCATGTTGGCCTCTGCTCCTTCCTGGACGCTGGAAGTCCTCTGATCCCATGCGGTCATGGTGATCAAAGTCAAAGCCCCTGGACTGGGCATCGTCTCTGCCTCTGTCCAGCAGGGTGGGAATTCTACCTCCCCTCTCCTCGGGGTGTCGGGGCTGAGCCCCCAGGTCAGGAAGCCTGTTGTGCCCCCCGCCCTCGTCCCTGCCAAGTGGGCGGCCTCTCCAACCCCCCCCCGCTGGGTTCTCCTCGCCACCCTCCTGATTCTGCCAAGGCCTGTGGATGGGCAGCCTCTCTGGTGACTGATGGCGATCAACTCTCTCATCTCCCTGCAGGTGCATGCCAGGAGCTTTGTCTATCAACGGTTTTTTGCTGGGATCCACTTCAGGAGCTGAGGTGGACAATCGTTTGTGAGCTTCACGACCGTTGTGTTGATCTGAGAGGGTGGCCATGGGTTGGTGGGTGGTTTGTCTGCTGCCGCTGCTGGTTGTTGCCATCACCTCCAGGGATTGGGACGGTGCTGCAGATGTGCTGGGGGAGGACAGCAGAGTAAGGCCAGGAGGCAGGCAGGAAGAACCGGCACTCAGCACCTGAGCCTGCCACTGCATGCCGTCTTCCTGAGATCTTCTCTCCTCTTTGTGTTGGCTCGTTTCCGCTGCATTCAGGGCAGCTCCACAGCGTGTCGGATCTCTGCTTTCAGGCGCCTTCTTGGCCGCCATTTCCCACTCCTGCCGGGCACTGACGGGGGGCTTTCTGAGGGCCGCTCTGGCTGCTGCTGCTGCTGCTGCTGCCTGTCTGCCTGGAGCTGGCCCTGGTGGGTGTGCTGCCTGCTGAGCAAACTGGAGTGGAACTGGCAGAGGAAATGTGGGAAAGTGAAGAGGGGGAACTCTTGCAGTCTACTTGCCTGCCACCTGCTGTGGTATTTGAAGTCTTGGCAACAGTCATTCTTGTGCCCGAGAAGCTTACTCTTGGTGAACTTCCAGAAACTCGGGACAATGCTGGTGATTTTGGTGAGGCTTTAGGAGTGGTGTTTCTGACGTGACTTCCTCTGTTCACGTTCCTTTGCACACCAGCAGCATGAGTATTCCCGGCTGCCCTAGATGCCCTACCTGCTGCAGCTGCTCTTGGAGCGTGTCCAGGTCTGACAGTAGGCTGTGTCTGGCCTGCAGCTCTGGGCTGATGGTGTGTAGTAGCGGGCCTGTGTTGACCCATTTGCCTAGGACCCGTGTTCATGCGAGAAAGCTTACGGAACTGGGGTGGATCTGTTTTTGGTCTTAGGGGGTGGGGCTGAGCTGCAGGAGCAGAAGAGGATGCTACAGAAGGCACTGGAGCAGACTGACCACCAGGAGCGACCGGGGCAGTTAACGACCCAGCCTCCCTACAGCCACTGTGAGCTAGGTTACTGGAGCTGGAAGACCCTGTGCTGGTTTTGACGTCCTTGTTGGACGTCACTAATCGAGTCTTGTTGGCAGACGCCTTGACATTCTCCTTCTCCCTGATGGCTGATCCATCTCTGAACACAGTTGCTGAAGACATGATGTATGGCGACTTAGGGTCCTCAGAGAACACCCTCTGCAACACCTGCCCAATCTCCTCATTGTCAATCTCTGCCTTGTCCAGGGCTGGGCAGGAGGAGCCTTTGAGGCGAAGGATCTCCACATCCACCTTGGCCAGCAGGTCCTGCTTGTAGCGGCTGAGGGTGGCCGGCAGGACGTAGGTGTCCCCAATAAGGATCTGATAGGACAGCAGTTTCTGGGAGGGGCCTCGGTACAACTGGAGAGGGGATCGGGAGAGGAGGTTCTCTACTGTGATGATGTCTTCTGCTGGGAAGAGCTTGCCTTGCATGGGCAGGGATTTGATGCGTTGAGTCATGGCCCCGCTGTACACCTCACGTTTCAGCTCCCTCATGATTTCGGCCTCCTGGACAAAATGGGCAAGGAGTGAATGAGATGGAATAAACAAGCATCTGAAGTGACAACCATTCTATAGGCACGCATTTGAAAAAAAGACTGTTCTTGGGGTCAGTCCAAAAAGAATAAAATGAACAATCTTCTGAACCATTTATTTTCTGTATATAAAAAACCCACCCACAAATTAAAATCACAAACTGCCCCAATCTAAGCTATGGATGATATCAAGTCATGCATAAAAAGGGAGACTCGTGTGTGTGTGTATATGAGGAGGTGGAGATTGATGTCTCTAAAGGAGACTCATTTCAAGTCACATGAAAATACCTACTGTTGTGTGCAAGCATATATGTACATACAGTAGTACACATATAGCACTAAAGAAAACCTGCTGGAAACTCCTCTTTCATCTATTTCAATCCAAGAACAGCCTGCCCCCACCCCTTCCTAAGTCTCTCTCTCTTCCCTTCACATGGTAAAACCCTGGGCTCTAACCTGCAGGGCAAAGCAGAACTGTTTCAGACGACTTGCGATGTGTTCCCAATAGCGCGGCTGGAAGTAGACGCGCTTCAACATGATGTCTTCCGTTTTGCTGCACACCGCCATGAAATCACACCAGGGAGCGCCGCACACTGCCATCTGACCTTGGACCTGCCAATTTAAACATCATTCACAAAGCAATTGACAGTTTTCACCCATTCAGAGATTCTGAGAGAAAGAGAGAGAGGGCACAGAGAGAGAGACAGTGTTACTGTTTCATGCGCAATCCTGAATGTACATAGGACTAGAACGGTTGCTTTTTTCTTGTCTTTCTTCTCTGTGTGCGTGTGTGTATACTGTGTGAGAGATGAGAGCAAATGCAGCAAAAGAATATAACATTCAATGTTTTTTTCCCCCTTAAGTTACCTTTCAAAAAAAAAAAATTCTTCCAGCACAATCTGTTTCGTTTGCTTCTTGAAGATAAAATATAGCCTATTCTACAGACAAAAAACCAAACCAAACCCAAAGGCCATGCCTAACTGAAGATTGTGCTTAGATTGATGGTGTTCTCAGCAGTTCAAAGCCTTGCACACACACAGAGAAGTACACAGGTAGACTGATAGAGAATCACAACTGAACACAGCCGCATGATACATGCACACACACACACCTGCACCATGTAGTGTCGAGGAATACCACGGCACGTGTCGGCACTCGGGTCATACAGCTTGTGAACGGGAGCCTTGAACTCCACCAGGCCCAGCACACGACCTGCATCTTTCTCACTGACCACCAGGCCATCGGGGGAGGCTCCAATAAGTCCTTCCATGCTATGGCCTTCCTTGGGTGTCCAGAACCCTGATTCCAGAACCCGAGACCCTGCAACATTGACCCTTCTTTCCATCACATAGTCTGAGAGGGTCACCAAAGTGTCAGGCTTCTTTCAGAGTCAGTGTCAGGCTTCTTTCAGAGTCAGTGTCAGGCTTCTTTCAGAAATTGAATGCTCAGGATTCACATTTGAGAACACTCTGCCCTCGGTCTCACTGGTACTGTATCATTAATATAATAATAACTATTTATTAAAAAGTATTGCGTCCAAATAAGATTCTCAACTGCAATACGAAAGTTAACATGTTGCTTGGCTCCATGAATTAACACAAAACTGTGTGTGTGGTTTTTTAAAATCACTTTTAAATATTGCTGAAATTAAAAACAAAGTACCATACAGAACAGTTTGCTGCACAGATGATGTGATATAGAGATTTTAATAATGCATGTGAGAGATGATCTTTCCACTGAAAATGTCATATGCCTGATATTTACCGAGTACATGGATATTTAGCATTCATACTCCTGAAGATGGGGCAGGATTGCTTAGAAGTCAAAGCGCTCGCTTTCCCACAGCCAATGTTAAGTAGCATCGAGCAAGGTTGCCAATTAGATGGGCGACTGTTACATGCCTTGGCTTCAGTAAAATTCCCCCAGCTGTAAATGGGTACCTGCCTCTTTAGGGTCAGAGAAGGTAAAGCAGCAAGGGAGAGGAGATGGACGCCGCCCTCAATATCCTGGCCCCTAGAAAAGCTGAGGTCTCTGACACCTCGCTTTCTGATGACCACACACATTATGGCACACCTTTACCTTACTTTTACTCCTGAAGATAACCAGTAGCAGCACTTGGCCTTTTGTGGTTAGTATACTATATGGCAGCTAGCAGCTTTCCTTATGAAAAACTGGCTGTATCTGGGCAGGTAAAATGAGCTGGACGGGATGAGCCACACAGGCGCAACAGCACAAGAGTATTGCAGAAGATGAAACCACATCCCTCCTCCCCCACCAACTTAAAAAAAAAGAAACAAGATTACCCGTCAGCAATTCGTAGGCTTCTTTGATGACACTTTCCATTTGTACTCCATGCTCAATCATCTCTTTTTCATTTTCACCAAGGTCATCTTCCATTGGAAGTTCCTCAGATTGGCTCTGCACCAGAGACTGGAGGAAGTGAAAGGGTATGCCCCTACCCACTCCCACGGCATCAGCAAATTGTGAGGCTGTCAGTGTAACCGTCTGTCGTAATTGGAGCCATTCCTTTGATCGCTGCTTCACTCTGTGTTCCATGGTGAAGACAGCAACCATCCTGAAACATTCCACAGTATGCATCTTAAGGTTTGTTACAATACATGTTTAGACATCACTACAACTTAGTACAAACATCACTCATGCTACAGCTGCCTACAAAAAGCAGTGGGTTGTACTTGCTCAAAAACTTGGCAATGGTATTGGTAATGATTTATGTGTCAGTGTCTGGGGTTTATCACAGTTCTTGATTAAACCATTGACGCTGGGGACAACAGCAAAGTGAGAGGATGTATGACCAGTCGCTATTTCCACTCATGGAATTCCACTTTACAGCTTAGTCTTTAGTGATCGACTATGACTCTGACTAGGAGGCTTGACTTGCAAAGTCCTTATGTGCTGCAGCCCTGGGGGCTAGTTGGCCTTTGGAGAACATCTCCAACGCTGACTGTCATGCCCACTTGGCCGAGAGAGTGGGGATGTACTGTGGGCAAGGCATCTCCACTATAATCAAATTTCTGCCCAATTTGGAGGTCATCGTCGAAAACGACGGACTAACATACAATGATACATAGCTAAGCTATGCTATTTTCCCAATAATTTGGTATAACTACAGCTTTTGATTGTTAATCCTACTAAATTATATCAAAATATCCTTAGGAAAGCTCTCTCATTTGTTTGGTTAATGTTTGGCTGGTTTTTTGTTTTATTGCTTTTTGTATTTGGTTTGATAGTCCCTAATCAGGGCATGGGGTGGATGAAAAAAGTGTGAATGCTCATCAGTAACCTTTGGAAATTATAAAGAAATAAAAGATTATTCTCTTTCCTTATGTCAGTTCTTCTGATGCGCAATTTTCATTCAAAAGGCTGAAAGTTATGGGGTACTAAGAAAAAAAGAAGATACTTTTGAAGGGGGCGGGATAGCTCAGTGGTGGAGCACTCGCTTTCCCCCAGCCAAGTTAAGCAGTGTGGATCGTGGTTACCAGTTGGATGGGTGACCGTTTGCGCGCCTTGGCTTCAGTACAGTTCCCCCAGCTGTAAATGGGTACCTGCCCTCTTTAGGGTCAGGGAAGGTAAAGCAGCGAGGGAGAGGAGATGGGCGCCGCCCTCAATATGCTGGCCCTAGAGAAGTGAGGTCTCTGACGCCTCGCTCCCCTACGACCTTATAGGTTATGGGACACCTTTACCTTACCTTACTTTTGAAGAAAAAGTGGCTGAAAATACTATGAACACTGCAATCATGTGTCTTCATCAGTGCTGTGCTGCTTGTCAACTGTTTAACACCTGCATTCCGAAAGTGCGATGTATTATACTAATAGGCCCTAATCGTATTTATTCATCATTGGATTTCTGACATTTCAAAGCTCCTGAACGCGAAAATTAAAAGAATGAAACAAAAAATAAAGAAAGTAACAAATCCAAATAAACACATCGCCATCAATCGACTAAACAAGCTAACTATCCCGCAAAACTCAAAGATAGCCCAAGTCCTACCATGCATTAGCAGTCAATCTGCAGTCAATGTACACACAACTTTATGTCGTCACTACTTTTGCACCGGAAGCACCGGAAGCAGCTTCAGCCTTAAGTGTGCAAAACCTGAAGCGGCAAGTTTTGGGTTCTTGAACTTGTTTGAACCCAAAAATGCCTCCCAAAACAAAATTTCATGAAGGTATTTTGACTTTATTTAGTTTTGATATGCGTATTTGTCAATATACATTACTTTTTAGGCAATAGCGTAGGGTTGTTTGTTGGATAAACCCTAGCATTGTGTTTAGGTTGTAGCTCTATCACAGCTCACACAGTGATCTAAGCAAGTTCGGGTAAAACACATTATTTAACAGAGTGGTGATGCTTATTCAGGCCAAAGCAAGAATTAAAGATTAAGCTAAGTTTGGCTCACTCATGGTTTATGGCAATATAAAACAAACAGGAACGTTATGATAATGACATACAAAATCTGAGTGCTTGAGTCACTGTTTTACTAGTATTTAGTGAAATTATTTCACCAACAGAAGTAAGGTGCCTTTCCCGCCACTAGCCTGTGGGAGATCCTTGGGCAAAGTTGGGTACCCACTTAGCCGCCCCCCCCCCCCCCCCCCCCCCCCCCATCAGGGTTACGTGAAGTCATGGAAGGCAGGTGATGGATGTGTTGAGCAGCCGAATAGTTTTTGGGAACTGGTCACAACATCAACAACCTGAGATATGCAGATGACACAGTCCTAATTGCCGATTCTGAAGAAAAACTGCAAAAGATTTTAACAGTAACAGGCGAAAAGAAAGGATTACAGCTCAATGCAAAGAAGACAGAATGCATGGTGATCTCGAAAAAAGCTGTTATACCACAATGCAACATAGCCTGTAAAGGAGAGAGAATCAGACAAGTAAACACCTTTAAATACCTTGGTTGTACTTTCACCCCGGACGGCAAGTGTGACACAGAAATCAAGAAGAGAATCGGTCAATCTAAGGCAACTTTTAACAACATGAAATGCATTTTTACCAACAGTAAGATATAAGCCTCAAGACAAAGATCCATGTTATGAGAGCCTACGTATGGTCCATTCTTCTGTATGGATGTGAGTGCTGGACCCTAGCCAAGGACACAGAACAGCGACTAGAAGCAGTGGAGATGTTGTTCAACCAGAGAATCATGAAAGTCTCATGGACAAAAAGAAAAACAAATACAGAAGTAATGAAAATGGCTGGATACAAGAGATCCCTTCTCAACACCATCAGAGAAAGACAGCTCAAATTTTTCGGCCATATAATTAGGGCTGACGGACTAGATAAACTGTTATGGAGTGGCAAAATATGTGGAAACAAGAGCAGAGGAAGACAATGCACAAAATTCACAGACAGCTTAAACAAATTCGCAACGAATAAAGAGGGCACCAACAATGAGCTCATGAAAGGGACCGAGAACAGGGAAGAATGGAGAGCCATGATCGTCGATGTCTGCAGGACCAGACCAGACACTTGAAGAAGAAGAGAAGTATAGAAAATGGATCAATTGCTTCAACTTCAAGTCAATCCACCTTTAGGCAAAGGAGCACCCTTCGAGGTGACTGAAACAATGCTGACTTTGATGCCTTTCTTTTAGGAAGGTGAGAAGCATAATATTTAAAGCTACATTAGTATACATGTATAGTATACATTCGTCACAAGCATTCTGTTCCTAAGTTAGTTATTAGTAAATGGGAAATTATGTCTTTAAAATTGAGATGTTTTAACTCTTTCCTCCTGGCTGGCCACTTAAGTGGAGAATATTGTTTACAAGTAAACTCAAGTTGCTGCTGAAGCCTGAGTTTTTAGACTAACTATTTGAATTTCTTAGTTTCCAGGGTTTCCAGAGAGAGAGAAACTGCAAAAAGGGGTTCTCGGGTTACTTACTGTATGATCTTTACACTTTATAAATTGTTGAATAACAAACATAACATTAACATGTCATACACTGATCAATATAGTCCTAATGATATATTTATATATATTGCCTAAATATATAGGCCCACTGTTGTACTTGTGTAAGAAAATTATATGGCAATAGAAGTACTAGTACAGTAGCAGCATAGTTTACTGAACTTGTGTGCTAGTGGTGGCACATGACAGTAGTGTCACAGTGTGTCATAAATAAACAAACAATAATTTGCAGACACTGAGATAGACAGCAAGCTCAGTTTTTTAGCTGAAGCCGACAATACATGATCGTAGTGTATTCACAGATCTATGTGACTTCCTTTCATGTTGCTGTCTTATGCTGAATGAAATATCTAATCACTCAACACGTCCTGGCTGTCACCATGTAATCCCATCAAAGCATAAGAGTATTCCAAAATGTAAAGTCTGTTTCTAAGCAATACAATAGCAGTTTAGCCTGAATTTAGACAGTTGTGACAATCACAAAAGCCAAGAAGTAAACACATTGTTCTTCTACCTATGTATGTATGTGGCAAGTGTCATTGTCACCCATTTGTCACAAATACATCACACAAATGACAAAGGTAATACCTGTGTGAAAAACTTTGGAAAGGGGAGATAATTTCTCCTCAGCTAAATCTTCACTATCTCTGTTCTGATAAATTAGTGCTGGCTATTTTGCTTTGTCTGTTCTTTTCAACAAGTTCAAAGAAACCAAAATCATCACTACTATTTTCATCAGCTGTGTTGCTAGCTCAGCAGCTTGGTCTTCGTCCTCCAGTTTTGGGAGTAAGAATAAGAAAGAATGTGTGGCCAGCACAGTTGTGCAGCTTTCCCATGGGGGTGGGAGAGGAATGTTACTAATGTTAGATTTTTAAAAAAAAATAAAAGTTCTTCCTGGTGACTGGAAGGAGACAAATATTATTTTTAAAATGCAAAGCCAGCCATAGCAGGTCCAGTATACAGGAAACAATAAACACCATTCACTCACTTTTGACAACTTTCCCATGGAATGTGGAAAGACAGAGTGTTTACCTTTCATAATCATATCCAGGGGTCTTTTCTGTGCACACTGAACAGGACAGGACAGGACAGGTGCCAGAACATTCTCCCAAAACACTGGGCGCCTATCCTGTTTCTGCTGATGTACCTGTGTGCTCCCCTCTAAAGCAGTCAACCAGCCTGAAAGAGAGTAAATAAGCCTCTGGTATTTTCAGGGAAAAGAGTTTAAAATCACAACAACAGACAAAAGTGATGAGCACCTGCGGTCACGAAAGAGAGTGAGAAGTAAATTAAAATTTTTAAAAAGTTCAATCATCTCATGAAGGTTGATTTCAGAGTACAAAGCTGGCAGGAACATGATATGGTACAGATCAAAGACTAGGATATACACCAATGAATTTGTATTCCTTTGAACATTCCACAACAATTTCAAATCAAGATTCACACACACACACACACAAAACACTAACACACACACAACACACACACACACTGTAATTCATAGCCAGCTGTGACATGGTCCAAATTTAAGAATAATTACAATATGAAAACAGACCTGTATTAGGGTATGGGTATGCATACTTGCGTACACACACTTACACATAGTCCTTCGGATGCGACTATAAACCGAGGCCCCGTGTGCGAACGCATGCAGAACATCTTGCACACACGTTAAATCCTGTTCCGCTTTTCGAAAGAGTAGGCCATTATGTGCTGGTGGGAACAGATGACAAAATTTACAAAACCGCATACACACGAGGACTGGATGTAAAAAGCACATGAGTGCTTATTCCATTATCCTCGATATAAAGGAATAAATACAAAAATATTAAAAAATAACACACACGTATACACATCTTGTCAAATGCCCGTTTTTCTGTTAATCCTGGTTTGCATGTTGTTTCTGTCTAAACCAATGTGATGGGATGGTTCAAATTGCCTCCCTTGTGGAAGGAGCAAGAGTGCAATGGTGTGTTGCTAAAAAGAAACAAATTGTGCGAGGCTTTGTTTCCTTGGGTAGTACTACTAGTGTTATGACTTCTCCTAACATTCATTTGAGCTTCACATTGATTGATACTGATACTGTGTGATAGAATATCTAGAACCTCTTTATTGAGGCCACATTCCTCACTGCTCTGACTGGGCCTGTGGCTTGAAGTTTGTTGCAGAGATGGGGATGCCGGGGGCCTTTCAGAATAGATAGCACCTCCACCTTCTGGTAATGATGTGCTTGCTCTTTGTTACTGCCTTGTTCCTTTTCTTCCTGCCACCTTCTTGCCTATTTTTTGCCTTCTTGGTCCATTCTGCTTTCCCCCCCCCTAGAAACTTGAGAAAACTTAAAAGATAATTCTTTCCTATGCCGAAGTCAGATGTGCTGGGCCTGACTTGTCAGGTGCTTAATGGCTGCGCTATGCATTTTCACTCATATGACAGACAATAGTTACTGTGTGAATGTTTGACAGAGAAGAAAAAAATGTTCTAGAATTTAAACAATTTTGAAAAGTAGGTGGAGACGAAGGGTTTTGTGCAGCACAAACAGTTTTTCACCGCAAACCCCTGAACACACGACTACTACCTGTGATAAAAAGGAGCAAGGGGTATAACAGCATACTATGGTTAGTAATGTGTAATGACTGGCATAATTGGAAAATACTGTGGTGATGACTGACATGATTGGAATGAAACCTTTGTTTCAGGAGAGAAGGTTCTGTGTTTTCATGGACCACTGTTGTATGAAGCGAAGGTGGGCAGCAGGCTTTTGCTTTATTTGCATGGTGTAATTGAAGAAATTGTCGTTGTGCAAGGTTCTTTCTGAATTATGCGAGATTTTTAGTTCTTTTCTATTTATATATTGGATAGAAATATCGTTTCCTATTGCTAGTGGTAAGGTAAAGACCGTAAACTAAGGCATTGCTGCTTCCTGTTATTGCTGGGGAGGCAGGGAGGGGAAGAGAGAGGAAGGAGGAGAGAGGAAAAAGACAGAGAGACAAGTTGAGTTCTCAGTGTCATGTGAAGTGTGTTCTGTGTTCTAATAACGTGGTCTTTCATGGAAGTGATCTACCTTGTTTCCTTTGCCAGGGTTTCGTATTGCCATAGAAGTTCACACAGCCAGTCAGACGTGGAGAATCTCTTGGAGGAGATTTGGTTTTAGAACTGCAATATTTAATAGGAATCTGGCATGGCACAGGAAAAAAGTTATCACAACTCCATTAGAGGAGATTTGGTTTTAGAACTGCATTATTTAATATGAATCTTGCATGGCACAGGAAAAAAGTTATCACAACTCCATTAGAGGAGATTTGGTTTTAGAACTGCAATATTTAATAGGAATCTGGCATGGCACAGGAAAAAAGTTATCACAACTCCATTACTGTTGATGTTTTTCCTCACCCAGGTTGCATGCATTTATGATTGTTTTTAGTTTATGTGCTAGAGATGAGAGAGAAATCAAATCAAATAGCTTATGATCAGATGTCTGGCACCATAGCTCTGCTTCTGGCTTCGGTGAAATGTAACTTAAAGCAAAAATATTTCAATAACATTATTGTAGTGGTCATTATATTCAAATAATTATCGTGGTAGATTCTACGACTGTGTAACTACATTTAGGAAAGATAAACAGTGTGAATCAGAGCCTCTCGTTTCTTGTCCTGTGTAGATACAAATGTTTTTTGGTTTGTTTGGTTTTTAAGATTGCCTGAGCTTTACCATTTCATCTTAAAAACAATAATGTTAAAGATCTTTTAAAAAAAAAAAAAAAAAAGCATTTCACTAGAAAAAAGTGTAAATCAGGGCTCCTTATGCATAGTGTCCGATAAAACATAATGCCTTGTTGTTATTTTGTTATATGAAGGCTTGGTTGTCTTGACATTCTGTGTTCATTTCTCTTTCCCCAATCCCCCCTGCAGTGTGTGAAAGTGGAAGTCAAGGACAAACAGACCCGCTACTACATCCACTACAATGGCTGGAACAAAAAGTAAGTTGCTCTTTGCTTTTCTTATCTGAACTTAACGAACTGAAGAAAAAGAAATTCGCCAGGATGGATACAGGGCATTGTTGTTGGGTCGGGTGTTCCCAGCTGAAAACCCTGAGGGTCACTACCCCTCCCTGGGGATGCCGGGGGCCTCTCAGTAGAAACAGCATCCCCTTCTTCGAGAAGGAAGGTGGCAGGATGGTTAAGACGTTTGCCTGCCAACAAGTAAACCGTGAGGTTCTGGGTTCGATTCCCAGCCTCGCCCTTTCTTCCCAGATTGACAAAAAAAATCAAAACTGAATGTCAAAGTCCTTCGGATGAGACTATAAACCGAGGCCCCGTGTGCGAACGCATGCAGAACATCTTGCGCACACATTAAATCCTGTTCCGCTGTTCGAAAGAGTAGGCAATGTGTGCCGGTGGGAACAGATGACAAAATTTAAAAAACCCTGCATACACACGCATTTAAAATTTTAAAAAGCGCACTTTGATTTGTTGCTTTACAAGATTCAGTGCTATATAAATTCCATACATTATTATTATTATTCTGGAAATTCTGTGCTAGGAATTCCCTTTTTTCTGTCCCTCTCTTTGTTTCTTCCTTGTTTCTTTTCTTTGTGTCACCTCCTTCTTGTGAATTTTCTTCCTTCTTGGTCCGTTCTGTCTTTTTCCACAAAGTCTTAAAATAAATTAATTTTCCCAGGGAGGAGACTTGGCCGCCTTAATGTGTGACATGCAGGCCCACTGGTGTGTGGATACGCTGTGGTGCCCACAAACCAGCCCCTGGTTATGGGTTCAATACTAAGAGGACGTCCCTGTGGTGGAACAGGCAGAACAGGAGAACCTGTCTCCCAATGTCTGAAGGCAGAGGAGGAGGAGGAGGATGACCTAGAGGGCAGCAGACTGGACTCTGCAGCAGCTCGCTGAAAGCAACCAGTCTAGGAGAACAACCAAAGTCGGGTGTGCAGGGCCTGACTTGTCAGGTGCTTAATGGCAGCGCAATGCATTTTCGCTCATGTGACAGACAACAATTAGTTGCTGACAGAGCGTTTGGCAAAGAAGAACTCAAGATAGGCACTCTGGTTTCCTCATCACACCTGGGAATCACTGTGAGACCGTAAGTACACACAGGACGAGAAGTTTGCAGGTGTGGCTGTTTATAGGTACCTGGCCATACAGGCAGCTATACTTTGACTTCAGAGGATTACAATTTTTTTTCATACTTATCCATTCATTGTCTGGCTTTTTAGATTGAAGGGTTATAAAAACAAAATTGTATATGTAATTGTGTGGAATGTCAATCATGCTTTTCCCTGTGGGGATGCCAGGGGCCTGTCAGCATATAAAGCATCCCCACCCTCTGGAAATTCTGTGCTAGGAATTCCCTCTTTTCTATCCCTCTTTTTGTCTCTTCCTGTCATTTCATTCTTGACTATTTTCTACCTTTTTTCCAGAAAGACTTAAAGATAAAAATTCTCTGCCATGCGGAAGTCGGCTGCGCTGGGCCTGACTTGTCAGGTGCTGAACGGCAGCTCAACGCATTTTCACTCATATAACTGACAACAATAGTTGCTTTCTGAGCGTTCGATGAAGAAGAAGAATTCACGCTAGATTAGATTTGATTGTAAAATGTCGATGATATATGTATGTGGATCTGTTGTATATCACAACGAGTGTGGTTGAACTGTGTACCAGCTGGGATGAGTGGGTGCCAGAGAGCCGGGTGCTGAAGCACAACGAAGCAGGACTGCAGAAGCAGAAAGAACTCATGAATGCTCACGGCTATGGGTGAGTGGAGTTGTTGGTCAATGTCCCTGTGACTACTGTCCACTTGCCCCTTAGCTGATTGACCCTCTGCTGATACAGAGTAAGTAAGTAGGCTTTAGAACTAGGAAAAGACCAGGCCAGGGGAAGTAAATCTGCAACACATGCACACCCACTACAAACACATCAATAAAAAATAAAAAAAATTACAAAATGTTCTTTTTTCTCACTGTATGTATAAAAATGCTGAAAAAGTTCCAAAGACATCACTTCACCCAAACCAGTAATTGTTTTCCTTGTAACTGGTACAGGAGGGGGCAAAAATCAAAAGTCAGCAAGCAGAGGGTCATTGTTCATAACTCAGTCCCAGCTCATAACTAGATTATGATGGACTTCAGACTTGTGTCACTTCAACATTTGTTCCCAAATTTAAACCTCCAAAGCACACTTACCATTGCCATCATGTCTGAAAATGAGTTCTAGAAGTTTAGTAAGAGTTCACCATGCTCCAATGTTGCCACACAAAAAATTGGTAAATAAAGCTTTATTTTGAAAATTCATTGCAGCAAAAGTAGTCAACCAAATCTCTTGCAACAAAATTCAAACTGGCATCCAAGGTCTTCCCTTCTGGAAGACTCTCCTGTCACAACTGCATTTGGTTTTTATATGCGATAGGGAAAATTGTTGACCTACTACCAGCGGTCGGTTTTAGTCGATCCAGTTTTGAGAAACGGAAGTCAGATCAGTTGATCACAGTCAGTCTGGACATGATTGGGTGAGCTTTTTGGGGCACAGCTCTGAATTCCCTTAGGCAGTGTATTGTGTATTGCACTAAGCACCTGGCATAGCCCATCTGTCTCCTGATCACAGTAGCTAGTCTGCTCTTTGATTGATGAAAGATGATGGGGTTCAAAACAAGTCCACCAAATGACAACAAATTTATCAGAAGTAATGGTCTGTAAAGTTGTTGGTTTTTATTTTAATTTTATTTTTTTTAGTGCATTTCAAAATATATTTTCAAAAGATTGTTTTAATTCCAGGGAAGTGATATGGGAAAGTAAATCTGTAGTCTTTCTCTGTTGTCTTATACATCATATTTCTCAGATTTTCTTCACTTTTAACCAGGACATGTGATTTTACTTGAAATATCCTCCTTGTTTCATTGGAAATGTCTCTTCTTATATGTTCCTGTGTTAGGTCAATTAGAACAACTTTTTTAACTACTTTTGAATACTGTTAACTTCTGACAAGATCACTACACCAGCTGACATGCAAGATACCTGAATCAAAATTCATTGTATACAGTTAGACTGTTAATTTTACAGGCAAGAATTTTGTTTCTCTTACTTTCCAGTGTGTGTTTTCATGGCTTAGGAATGGGTGATTTAGAAGTAGTTTCTCTGAGGCAGGTTGTAAGAGCAGCAGAATTTGAAACTGTTTAATTAAACATCACTGTTGGACAGTCTGATTGGTTCAGTTCAGAATTGTTACCTGTTGATGAAATGTTCACTGTGTGCAGAGCTGTGAAAAAGGCCAGCAAAGGAGGACGCAAGTCGGAGAAGAAGGAGGCGGAGAAGAAAGAAGAAAAGGAGAAGGTGGAAAAAGAAGAGAAGGACAAAGAGAGAGAGAAGAAAGGATCGACCACGTCTCAGATTGGCACTAAGAAGAAAGAAGAGAAGGCAGGCCCTGCAGGTAAGACTTGGTTGGGGTGGTACACAAGATTTCCATCTGTAGTGTTCCCTCCCTGCTTTGTTTGGTTTTGTGATGCTGACTGTGAAATGGCAAACCTGCCTACCCGTACTATTTTATCATATTTTTACAATTTTTTTTTTTTTTTTACCCCAGATAAGAAAATGCAAATTTACTGATAAAAATATGATTTTGACAACCACAAAAAAACAAAACCAAAAAAAGGATTGGGGGAGGGGGGGTGTGAAACCACAGCAGATGGTTTAAGGGATGTAACTCTTCCATTCTGATTACTTCCCTTGTCTTCAATAGGTCGCGGGTCATCACTGGGTAGCAAGTGAAGTTTTATCTGTTGAAAGAAGGGGGGCCAGGAGGAAAGTATCAACCCTGACTATCGGGTTTCAAGAAAGGGACGGTCCAGCAGCTCTAAGAAGAGGGTTGGCAGGAAGAGGTGAGGGGAGAGGGGGTGGGGGACTTTCACAGCCATGTGTGTGGTCAGAGTGCAAGGGGTCCCTTTTTTATCACTAGAAACCCTACAGCAACTGTTATTGCCCTGTCAAAGCAATGTTTGTCTCTCTCTGACTCTGACTCCCCCCCCCCCCCTCTTTTTCTCTCTCTCTCTCTCGCTTTCGCTTTCTCTCTCTCTCTGTGTCTCGTTTGTGTGAACTCAGGTTTGGATTTGTTTGGCTCAATCAAGGAGTCTGAAATTGTAGAGGGTTTATTAACGCTTTCAGACAAAGATTGATTGACTGGCGATGGCAACAATGGAGTGATCATATACAAAGCAGTGAAAGATTTCAAATGTACAATTCATAAGCTCGCATAATGTCAAACCTTGTCTAAAACTTGATATGGATATACATTTGAAAAGAATTATGTCTAAGTTTAGACTTGGTGTATCAGATATAAATGTTCTAAAAATCAGATACAGGGAACATCCAAGTACTGGTAGCTGAGAACAGTGGTGACGCTACTCAAAGATTTGGCAATTGGAAACAGAGATTAGAACGCAGAGGAATGAAGGTAAATGTTGACAAGACCAAAGCAATGACAGCTGGAAAAGACTGCAGAACACATAGAGAGCAAAGCAAATACCTGTGTGGTGTCTGCCACAAAGGTGTAGGGAACAATTTGATCAAATGCTCCAACTGTCAATATTGGTGTCACAAAAGATGCTCAAAGCTCAAAAGTCTAAAGAAGGAGGACAGAGTATTTGTCTGCCCCAGTTAATAATAATAATAATAATAATGTATGGAATTTATATAGCGCTGAATCTTGTAATGCCCCAGTTGTATGAATAAGAAGGGTGAAGACAATACCGATACAGGAAAGAAGGAGCTAGAATTTGAACAAGGGAAGATAGAAGTTAGCTGTCAGAACCAGGATTGCGAGTGCTTGGAAGAAATAGAAAGAATTGGCAAGTCTGCTCGGAAATCAGAAAGTCCCACTGGAGAGACGCTGTCTGATATATAAGGCCTGCATCAGACCTGTTCTCCTGTATGGTTCGGAGACATGGGTTTTCACAAAAACCGTCGAACGTTTGTTGAAGAGCTGTGAAAACTGAATGCTACGCTACATGACAAAGATCAAATGGGAAGACAGGATCACGAATAAAGAACTATGGAGAATGTGCAAAGTTGATGATCTGAATGAAGTCTGTAGCTAGTAGCAATAGACTGCGCTGGTTTGGGCACGTTCAACGGAAAGCAGACCACCACATCATAAAAAGAGCAATGAACTTCATAGTGGATGGAAAGAGACCAAAGGGAAGACCTAGCAAAACCTGGGCTACCTGTATTGCAGGTGATCTTAGAGAAAGGGGCATAAATAAGGAGGAAGCTCAAAACAGAGAGAGATGGAGAAGGTTCATCAATGTCAAACCTCCCCTGGGAGAAACATGACAAAAAAGGAAGAAGAAGAAGAACATGATATTGACGACCTCAGGCTGCTCTGCCCATTAATGTGTAAGCAAGCACCGGAGGATGAAGTACATTTTGTGTTGTGCTGTCCAGTATTAGAGGATGCTAGGCAGAACTACATCCCTGTTAAATATAGTAGACAGCCTAATTTATTTAGACTCTGTTTACTCCTGGCATCAAGTCATCCTGAGGTTGTGCACAGCCTCACTTTATATTTGTGTAAAGCTTTCAGAATGAGGATATTGTTATTTTAAGTCATATTTTTGTAGCTGACTCTTTGTCATACAGTAACATTTTGTCGTTAATATTGCTTTTACCCCCACCAAAATAATAAGCAGTTTGGCAACCCCCTTCGTGTATGGGCCAATGGCCTTTTTGTGAATAAATCATTTGAGTTCTCTCTCTGTCTCACTAGGTAGCAAGTGAAGGTCTAAGGCAGAGGGGTCAAAGGGGATGGCAGGAAGGGGGAGAGGGAGTGGGGGGCCTTCACTGACAGTTCAGCCATGGGCGGGTCAGAGAGCAGCACTGTTTACAAAACAATCAGCTGGCCCCCAGCATCCCCTTTCTTTTTCATGGAAAGCCCCCCCCCCAACCTTCTCTCTCTCTCTCGCAGACACATAAACATACCACACACACACACTCACTCACTCACTCTCTTTCACTCACTCACTCACTCTCAAGTTTGATAGAGTGGCCCGTATAAATTCTAAACCTAACTCTCCTATTATTGCCAGATGTTGTTTTTACCAGGATTCTTCTTCTTCATGTGCCAGGTCTGTTGCAGAGATCGGCGATCATGGCCTTCCATTCCTCTCTGTTGTCAGTTCTCCTGACGAGTTCATTGTTGGGGGATTCTTTCCTCGTTGCGTAGCTATTCAGACTGTCTGTGTATTTTGTGCGTTGTCTTTACCAGGATAAGCTTAGTATAATTAAGGCGAAAACTTGTCTGAAAGGCTCTAGTATTTTTGTGGATGAAGATTTTCCCAGTCTGTTAGGGAAATTAGGCGTAAACTGACCCCATATTTAAAGAGCGCTAGAGCAGAGGGGAAACAAGTAAGAATGGTTTTTGACCATCTGATAATAAACGGAGAAAAGGTGACCCTCAGTGATCTCCAAAGAAACAAATAGCTCTTTGGCCGGTCCATACACACATCCATCCTTAGACACAATTCACAGGGTAGGCCTAACGAAAGTAAACCAACACCGGTCATAAGTGGGCCTGAGTCAGTCACACACACAACACCGCTTTGTGCTGTGGAGCGTGACGGAGACACAACTGGCCTTAAGAAGCAAGACAAAGACAGGTCTGACCACGGTTCACTAGGCCTAGGCCTAACATCAGACTGCAAGGATTTGTCTCGTTGTAGATGGTTCCCAAATAAAGAGCCTGTGTTAAGTGATGAGTGTGATACTGTTGAATGCAGTAACTTGGGGTCTAGTCTCACTCTTAATGAACATGGTGATAGTGTCAGTTTAGATGATGTAGATCTGTTGGATTGTAGCAGTAGAAATGAAACAAAACTTTATCTGTTTTTAGTTGGAAACGTAAATGGATTATTTTCTAAACTCTCTGACAGAGATTTTGTATCTTATGTGTGTAGCTTTGATTTTATTTGTCTGACAGAAACGTTCATGGACAATATCCAGCCAGATGTTTTTAGTGGCTGTTAGGCCTTCTGTAAGTCGGCAATTAAAGTTACTTATCAAGGGAGTTGATCCGGTGGGTTACTTTGTTTAATAAAGCGTGAATTAGCTGCCTTTGTGAAATATTTAGATGTTCCATACTCTAACATTTGTATTTTTCTCTTTGACAAATCTCAGTAGTATACTTCAAGAAATGTGTTACTTGTGTGTGTGTATATCCCACCTGAAGGTTCACCTTTTTATAACGATATAATAATAATGATAACGGAATTGCCATGCTGGAAGAATGCATTGCATGAAGTAGATATAATACTGTGTGGAGACTTGAACAGCAGGACATCCAACTTTTCTTCTCATCATGTAGCAAATGACTTTAATTCAGATTCCCATAGTAAACGCATGTCTCTCAATAGTAATCGTAATTCTGAAGATTGTGTTATCAACAATTATGGTAAATTACTATTGAATATGTGCACTGCTCTTAGTTTACAAATTCTAAATGGCGTATGTAATGGTGACCAACAAGGACGCTATACATACATCTCTGACGGAAGATGCAGTGTTAATGATTATGTTTTAGTGTCAGATGATTTGTTCTCTCAGAGTTTTTATTCATGTCGTTTGTTTGTTGCTGAGCGTTCTGATTCTGATCACCTTCCTGTTGAATTACATATTAATCCAGTATATGATACATGTGTGGTAACTGAGGAGCCAGCAGTTGTGGAAAAGTTTGTGTGGGATGAAAACAAACCCTCAGTGTATAAAGAAAATCTCTGTGAAGAGAACATGTGTGAACAATTTTTAAATGCCTTTCAGATGATTGATGAGAACATTGATGAAGCTCTAGATTTGTTCAATGGTTTCATAAAAGCCAGTGCTGCATGATTGAAGAACAAGTTTATATCAATAAAAGTCTTACCAAATGATACATGGTTTGATAATGAATGTAAAAGAATGAAGTGTAGGGTCAGAAGACTTTTGAAGTCTTACCGAAAAACTTTAAAGAATGAAGACAAAAACTTGTACTGTATCACAAGAAGGGAATATCAGTGTTGATTCTATGGTGCGCCGTTGCAGGATTCCTGCATTTTTTTGCAAAATTGCTGCCAAACGATGTGGGCAGTGGCCCCAACGGACGAAAAAAATTATGGGCAGCATGTTTTTGAACAAACAGTGCACCATCGCAACTGCCATTTGTATAATCTCTAAAATTAAGCGCTACTTCCACAGAAGTTCTCTGTTGATGCTTCTGATTGGCTAAGCCCCTCACTTTTCACCAATCACAGAAACTGTAGTTTGTCCTTGTCAGTTGCTGGGCGGTCATTATGTTGGTAGGCTACCCCATGGGCGGCAAGATTTACTGATGGGCGCCTACCAAAGCAGGCTGGTCCTGGTCTGTTGTCCTCTTCCTTTACGTCATTTTCCAGGAAGCCTTGTACTCCCGCAACATGTGACGTGATTGGTACAACAGTGATCGTTGAGGAGATGGCAGAGGCTGTGTTCCAGCAGGTTGGTTAGGAGCTGGTAGATCTGGCAAGACAAGTAGGCCTAGTGAACAGCGATCATGGCATGCAGTGGCAAGACCAATGCCTTCACTAAAGGAGGATGCGCTAATTACAGAAGATCACTTAAAGCCTCACGCAAAAACTGCTGATCACCAGGAGGCTGTACCAGATGAAAATCATCAGAAAGACTTCCATCAGTTAGGTGACACTCACCCCCCCCCCCCCCCCCCCCCCAACTCTCTCTCTCTCTCTATGTATGATTTATAAAAATTAAAAAATTTAAGAGGGGGGGTGTGGAGCAAGACTTTGACATTGGCTTTAACCTATCATCTAAATCTAGATCTATCTCTCTGAATGTGGAAATACAAAGACTTTGACATTGGCTTTAACCTATCATCTAAATCTTGATCTATCTCTCTGAATGTGGAAATACAAAGACTTTGACATTGGCTTTAACCTATCATCTAAATCTAGATCTATCTCTCTGAATGTGGAAATACAAAGACTTTGACATTGGCTTTAACCTATCATCTAAATCTAGATCTATCTCTCTGAATGTGGAAATACAAAGACTTTGACATTGGCTTTAACCTATCATCTAAATCTTGATCTATCTCTCTGAATGTGGAAATACAAAGACTTTGACATTGGCTTTAACCTATCATCTAAATCTAGATCTATCTCTCTGAATGTGGAAATACAAAGACTTTGACATTGGCTTTAACCTATCATCTAAATCTAGATCTATCTCTCTGAATGTGGAAATACAAAGACTTTGACATTGGCTTTAACCTATCATCTAAATCTTGATCTATCTCTCTGAATGTGGAAATACAAAGACTTTGACATTGGCTTTAACCTATCATCTAAATCTTGATCTATCTCTCTGAATGTGGAAATACAAAGACTTTGACATTGGCTTTAACCTATCATCTAAATCTAGATCTATCTCTCTGAATGTGGAAATACAAAGACTTTGACATTGGCTTTAACCTATCATCTAAATCTAGATCTATCTCTCTGAATGTGGAAATACAAAGACTTTGACATTGGCTTTAACCTATCATCTAAATCTAGATCTATCTCTCTGAATGTGGAAATACAAAGACTTTGACATTGGCTTTAACCTATCATCTAAATCTTGATCTATCTCTCTGAATGTGGAAATACAAAGACTTTGACATTGGCTTTAACCTATCATCTAAATCTAGATCTATCTCTCTGAATGTGGAAATACAAAGACTTTGACATTGGCTTTAACCTATCATCTAAATCTAGATCTATCTCTCTGAATGTGGAAATACAAAGACTTTGACATTGGGTTTAACCTATCATCTAAATCTTGATCTATCTCTCTGAATGTGGAAATACAAAGACTTTGACATTGGCTTTAACCTATCATCTAAATCTTGATCTATCTCTCTGAATGTGGAAATACAAAGACTTTGACATTGGCTTTAACCTATCATCTAAATCTTGATCTATCTCTCTGAATGTGGAAATACAAAGACTTTGACATTGGCTTTAACCTATCATCTAAATCTTGATCTATCTCTCTGAATGTGGAAATACAAATTTGACCCCCTCTCCCCACCCACTCTCTCTCCCCTCCCCCTCTCAGTGTATGATTTTTGAAAGGGGGGGGGGGACTTTGATATTGGCTTTTATATATATATAGCTGTAGATCTATCTCTCTGAATGTGGAGATGCAAAATTGGTCTCTCTCTCCTCTCTCTTTTCTCTCTCTCTCTCTCTCTCTCTCTCTCCTCTCTCTCTCTCTCTCTCTCCTCTCTCTCTCTCTCTCTCTCCACTATGTATGTTTTTGGGGGGGAATAAGACTTTGACATTGGCTTTAACTTGTCATTTAGATCTATACCTAGATCTATCTCTCTGAATGTGGTAATACAAATTTGGCCTCTCTGGCTGGCTGGCTGGCTGTCTGTCTCTCTCTCTCTCTCTCACTCTCTCTCTCTCGTTATACTATCTAGGGGGGAAAAAAGACTTTGATATTGGCTTTTACTCTCTTCTCATCTAGATCTATCTCCCCAACTCTATGCAAATACAAATTTGACTTTGACCTCTCTCTCTCTCTCTCACCCTCTCTCTATCTCTCTCTCTCTCTCTCTCTCTCTCTCTCTCTCCCTCCCTCTCTCTCTCTCTCTCCCTCTCTCTCTCTCTCTCTCTCTCCCTCCTCTCTCTCTCTCTCTCTCTCAGCTGTGTCACAAGTCACAAGCAAGTACTACTTTTCCTCTTTTTATGAGGGGAGGGGGGTGGGGGCAATGCCCCCATTTTTTTCATTTTAGGGGGCCCTTGGGCCCCTTTTTTTAGAAATCCTAGAATCAACACTGGAATATAAATACATGCTTGAAAGGAAAAAGAAAGAGTATAACAAGAAATTACTTATAGATATGATGTCTTCAATCACTTCTCAAGTCCAGTTCTACAGGGTTCGCACAGATCTTAAAAAGCCCTAATTTTGGAAGAACAAAATAAGGCCCCTAAAAAGCGCTACAAATGAGACTCACGGCCATGGAGGCCCTAAAAAGCCCTAAAAACAGAAATCATGTGTGAGAATTTTTGTTGAAATGTATAAAAAAAACCAAATAAAACTGAAGAGAAATGAATGCACGAAGGGTGTGGAAGACAGTAATATCACCGATAGAATGCTTGTCGTCTGCTACAAGCAGTCGTGCCACCTATTCTGCGAAGGGAGGTAATAAATATTACCTCCCTTGGTGTGTGATTGCTTTGTTTCCGCCATATTTTTGACACGCGTTCGTTGCTCGTCCGACTCTTCAATAGGATTTGGTGGATAGAGGTCTGTGGCTTCTAAGGTGTACACAACGGTGTGACGTATTGGAGCTGATACCGTGGGCAACGTTACTTTCAACGATGTATGGCTCCACCATAAAGAATACACACTGTGGGTTCGGCGGGACTCGGACAAATACAAAGCTTACTGCAGTGTTTGCAAAAAACCCATCGAGCTTGGAAAGATGGGGGAGGCATCTCTTTCATCTCATCAAAAGATCAAGAAACATTGTATCTTGATGAAGGCTAACAAGCCTGTCGTCCCAACTGGCCAATTCTTTGGTAGTAAGGAACAGGAAACGTCGTAAGACAGCCATTCTCCGTTCCAGATACCAATAACATCACGTCCATCGGCTGTGTCAGTGACTGTTTCATCTGAGGTATTAAAAGCTGAAATAATGTTTTCAGGCAAAGATTGAGTCAAGTCAAGTCAAGTCAAAAACACTTTAATCATCCCATGAAGGGCAATTACAATACTGACAGGCACATTGATACCTATAATTATCTCACAAGACACAAGAAAAACACATTTCAGATTGCTATAAGCATTCCAAGATAGCTTTAAAAAATTACCATACACAAACCCACTGCGTACACACACACACACACACCAATGCAGGAATACAATATTGTAAATACCATTGATTGGAAAAGAAATAAACAATTTTGTGTGTGTGTGTGCACGCACGTGCGCATTCACACACACACGCGCACCCATACATACACACACCAATATATGAACACAGTTTTATCACACATAGACACACACATGTGCACCCGCGCACCATAATGACCATTATCTAGTAAAGACATAAACACACACACACACGCAAACACACACACACACAATTTAGAAATCATTCTTGAAAGTCAAAAGCAAGATACAGGAGTACTTATTTTCATTACCACACACACACGCGCACTTGACAATCAGGGGGGTATATCAGAGAATGTAAAACTGTTTGGTCAGTGCTGTTTTGAATTTCAAATTCGAATGACTACTGGAACAAAGGAATTTCTTTTTCTATTTGTTTTACTGTTGGAGCACCAAAAGCGGCGTCCTGAAGGCAATAACTGAAATTCCGAAGACATGGCATGGGATGGATCAGTCAAGATGGCAGTTGCTTTGTGCACAAGCTGCTGATCGCAGTACTGCTTGAGATCTCCAATTATTTTTTAGCAGATTCTAACAATTCTCTGAAGACTATTCTTGTTTTTAACACTAAAGTTGTACCGACAGATGAAAGCAAAACTTAGAACACTCTCTATGTAGGACTTGTAGAACAAAGAAAGAATCTTTTTGTCAACAAAAAATGAGTTAAGCTTTCTCAGAAAATACATACGTTGTTGTCCCTTTTTGAGAATAGCGTCAGTGTTAGCATCCCAGTTTAGTTTGTCATCAAAAATAGTTCCCAGATACTGTACTTTGAAACATTTTCAACTTCTTGACTATGGATGGTAACATGTTCAGAAGTGTGACTGCCTTTGGCAGCAGTGGAGTGATCATATACAAAGCAGTGAAAGATTTCAAATATACAGACAATTTATAAGTTCACACGATGTCAAACCCTATCTAAAGCTTGATATGGACATGCATTTGAAAAGAATTATGTCTAAGTTTAGATTTGGGGTATCAGACATAAATGTTCATAAATTTAGATATATAGAACATGATGTTGATGACCTCAGGTTGCTATGCCCACTATGTAAGCAAACAGTGGAAGATGAAGTCCATTCTGTGTTGTGCTGTCTAGTTTTAGAAGATGTTAGAATTACATTCCCGTAAAATATAGTAGACAGCCTAATTTATTTAGATTCTGTTTACTCATGGCATCTAGTCACCCTGAGACTGTGCGCAGCCTCACTTTATACTTCTGTAACGTGTACTTATGTCTTTAGAATAAGAGACATATTTTTTGTAACTGATTTTTGCTGTGGTTATATAATATTTTGTTTTTTGTTCTTCCTTATTTTTCTCACTAAAATACAAGCAGTTCGGCAACCCCATTCATGTATGGGCCAATGGCCTTTTTGTGAATAAACCTTTCGAGTTTGAGTTCTCTCTCTCTCTCTCGATGATCTTGGGAATAAAGATTCTCTCTCTCTCTCTTCTCACTCACTCACTCACTCACACACACACCCACACTCTCTCTCTCTGTCTCTCTCTCTTCTCTTCTCTTTTACCTGTGTGTGTGTGTGTGTGTGATTCTCTCTCACATGCACACAAAACACACTCACACACACACATACACACACACACACACACACACACACACGAGTGCTTATTTCATTATCCTCGAAATGAAGAACAAAATAAAAATAAACACACACACACAAGCACACACACACACACTCTCTCTCTCCCTCTCTCACACCTTTCTCCCTCTCTGTGTAACACGCACACACACACACACACACACACACTTTATTGTCAAATACTGCGCTTGATATTCACCAGATTCTTTTTTGCGTTGACTCAAAAGCAGTATTGATGACACTAAAGCACTGGCAGGGGAACATAGGAAAGATATTGTATTTGAGATAAAATTCTTGATACATTGTATTGTAAGCAGAGGTATACAAATAACTTTTTGCTGGGTCCCTTCTCACTGTGGAATCTATTGGAATGAGTTGGTTGATTCCTTAGCAAAACAAGGTGCCTCTGATTGCAACATTGAAACGTTTGATTCCAATCTCGCATTGTCCTCCCATGAAATTAATGCTAAATTGATGAATTGCATGCATTCCAAAATGAAGAAAACACACTTTGAAAACATTTCTTGCTCACGGAAAGTAGACATTTTAATATATAAAATGAGGCTAAATGCATGGAACACCAAATACTCTAAAAATATGACATGTTGCTGTTCCCAATCTCTTTCAGTCCACCATTTATTGTTTGATTGCCCAATCCTAACTGACCTGTTTAAAAGGAAAGGAATAGATATTCATAAAAAATATGCCACTGTTCAAGAAGTTTTATATGACTCTCAGCAGTTCATAACATCAGTTGCTGAGATTATATATTCTTCCCCAGTAAGACCACTACTGTAGATAGTTGTGATAATATAAATATACATACATTAAAGAGAGAGAGAGAGAGAGAGATGTTGGTTTGAATGTGGGTGTGTCCTTATCACCAAGTAGTGAATGGACATTAAACAAAAACAAAACAAAACACACACACACACACACAATGCTTCCTTACCACCACAACCCCTACCCTCTCTCATTCTCTCTCTCTCTCTCTCTCTCTCTCTCTCTCTCTCTCTCTCTCTCTCTCTCTCTCTCTCTCTCTCTCTCTCTCTCGATGAGATGTTGATAATGATAATGATGATGTAGAGGATGAAAGTAATGATGGTTATGTTGATATACTGGTTGCAGCTGCTGTTATAGGTAATGAAGATGCTGATGGTGATGATTATGTAAATGCTGAAGATGATGATGGTGATGATGATGACTAGAAGATTTTGGGAGTAATCCTGTATGCTTGCAGAATTGAAAATGGGAAATGGATATAAACGTTTTCTGCTGTCTTCCTCCCCCCTTCCCCAAACACGTTTTGTATAGTGGCCCAAGGCCGAAGTACAATAAAACCTTTTCAGTGTTCTCTCTCTCTCTCTCTCTCTCTCTCTCTCTCTCTCTCTCTCTCTCTCTCTCTCTCTCTCTCTCTCTCTCTCTCTCTCTCTCTTCCTCTATCTGTGTTAGTGCACATTTGTCTAGATATGTCCTTATTTTTGCTATGTGATAACTTGGGTATAAAACCTCAATTGGGTTGAAGAAATGACTGATAAAGGAGAGCTTATTTTAGGGCAGAAATTGCTTAGTATGAAGAACTGAAATTAATTTAAGGAGTGGCTTTTTTACAGGCTGGAATTACTGAAAACCCTTCAGCTTCAGGGGGTGTTGCCCCTTGACCCTGCCAGGGGGCAACTACCCCTGAAGCCCCAAACTATTTCAGGGAAAAAAAGGTTTTCCTTCAGTACCATGCCTGCTCCTTCATCTCTCTCCCCACCCTTTCTCTCTCTCTCTCTCTCTCTCTCTCTCTCTCTCTCTCTCTCTCTCTCTCTCTCTCTCTCTCTCTCATCTCTCTCTCTCCCTCTCTCTCTCTCTCTCTCTCTCTCTCTCTCCCTCTCTCTCTCTCCCTCTCTTTCCTGTGTGCAGGGTGCCTCCTACAGTGCAACATGTAAAGTGTGTATGTATGTTTGTATTTGTGTATATATATAATCCTTTCGGCTCACGTACATACCTGCTTGTTCTGTTTCTCTTCCTTGGAAACTAGCAGACACTAGGGGACCAACAGTGTTATAAGCAAACACTACTTGTCCCCCTTTTTTATGAAGGGGCCCCTATTTGTAAATCTTGGAATGAGCACTGCATGTCAGAGACAAAGCCTCCTCCTCCTCCTCCTGACCACTTTCAAAACACGCTGCTGATGTATGTTTCAGCTGCTGCTGCAGTCAGCGCCACACCATCGGCCACAGCCACAGCCAGTGAGCGAACCTCTGCTGCCTCCTCACCGGCCCCAGAGCCCAAACGCAAACGCCCACGCATCGACGCCACCACAGTGGAGACGGTAGGGGGAGCTAGCACGCAGCTGTTAGGTAGCTAGTTTTTCCTTCTTCGCTGTTGGTGTTGCTGGTCAGTCAGTCAGTCAGTCAGTCAGTCGCCCAGAATGTGCTCTCTGTCACACACACTCTCTCCATCTCTTGTCTCACACACACACACAGTTTTCACAGACACACACACACACACACACTGCTTTTTTGGTTATTGTTGGTATTATTCATGTGCTTCCCCACCACCACAACTGCCCTCCCCCCCCCTCTCTCTCTTTCTCTTCCTCTATCTGTGTTAGTGCAGATTTTGTCTAGATATGCCCTTGTTTTTGCTATGTGATAACTTGGGTATAAAAACTCGTTTGGGTCAGTGAAAAACACTTTTACCTCAGCAGACCTGCCTACCTGTACGATTTTTTTCTATTTGTACGATTTTTTTTAACCCCAAATACGAAAATATGAATTTACTGATAAAAATACAATTTTGACAACCACGCAAAAACGAAAAAAAGGAAGAAGAAAAAAAAAGCAGTTAAGGGATGTAACTCTTCCATGCCGATTACTTCCCTTCTTTGCATTAGACCCTTAGTCATCACTAGGTGCAATAGGATGGACCTGCAGAGGTACCTCAAGTACATGTAGTGCTGTACAGTTACTATTGTTTGCAGAGCATTCATATTCGGCCAAAGTATTCATATGAGGTCATACTTTGTTCTGCACCCCAAGATGTGTGTCCTACCTACATGTGTCGTGCTGCTGTCCCCTCTTTGTCACCAAATACAGGTAACATTGCAGTGACATCATGCTGTTAGTCTACAACTACCTTCTAACATGCGCAATATAGGTATGTGGTTAACAAAAATAATATGTGTGGTCCTGCCTGAATGTGTCCTCCATCGCATCCACCGTCATGGTAATCCAATCGACCATTCACACTTGTCACAAAATTACTGTCACTAAGTCTGCATTTTTTGAGTGGAAAGTATTCAAACATATTGAAAACAATGTTGACTAATGCGCATATATACATTATTTACAAATATATGCTCACGCCTACTATTTACAAAAACACTAGTGTGTCCTTCACCAATAGCCAGTTACATGGCTGTCACAATGCAGGTGTCACAGCCCAGTGTCGCGTCCAGGTGTGTTGGCGTGTTTCTCAGGTGAAAATACTGATTAGTTTTGAGAAATCTGGTTTTTGTCATAATATTACCGATCCATGACTCGGAAAATCTCAAATCAGTAGACCAGTAGAGATGAAGCCTTGGCAAACGCTTGATCCCCATCATGATCAAAACTGACAGGTAAGCCCTAATTTCCTCAGGTGTTGTTTCTGTCCATAATGATCTATGACTAAGCCTTCCGCGGCGATCTTTTGCCTGGCATAATTGTTAGTTTAATCTGCTACAGTTTGAAAAAAATGTTGGGGCACAAACAAAACAAAGTAATCTAAGGGCTTGGCATTCAGTGGGAGAGTTTGTGCCGGCCCAGTCGGCAGCCTGAAGTCTTGCACTGTGCAAGGCACTTGTGCGCCACGCCATGTTGTCTGCTATGAAGCCAACGGAATGTTATCCTCAGCATCACTTTCCGACTCACTACCTTCTCCTATTTATCTCTTTCTTCTACATCGGATTCAACATTTTATTCTCTTTCGAACTGTTCCACTTGAGCCAAAATAGCTACAAGAAAGCATGGGAAAGACAAAGCCAGTCACTGGCCCATTTCTGAGAATGGGAGGCAGTGTAGCACTGAATTTGGTGCCCATTCCTTCCTTAGTTTATGCTGACCTCAGTGGAATGTTCATTCATTGTGTGCGTGTACTAGGTAGAGCTTAGTGCATGAGGGAAATTCCCCACTAGGCTGAATTGACGTCCGGCGGGATGCGGCGGGTATAAATAGATGCGGGCGAGCGGGCAGCGGCGGGTAAAAATGGGAAAGGGTTAAGCAGTTGGTGACCAACATGCCTTCCTTTCTCATTCTCTCCCCCCCTCCCCAATCTCTGTCTCTCTCTGTCTGTCTGTCTTTCTCTCTCACACATGCACTCACTCACTCACTCTTTGAGTCTCTCTCTCTCATGCTCTCTTCCACACACGCACACACACATGCATGCATGCGCATGTGCATACACAATCACTCACTCTCTCTCTTTCTCTCTCCCTCTCTTTCTCACTCCTCTCCCCCCCCCCCCTCTCTCTCACACACACTCTCACTCTCTCTCTCTCTGTCACTCTCTGTCTGTGTCTGCCTGTCTCTCTTTCAAACACACAGTGACACACACACAATGACTCACACATACACTCACACACACACACAGACACACACATACTCTCTCTTGCACACCTTGACCCCCCCCCCCCCTCTCTCTCTCTCTCTCTCTCTCTCTCTCTCTAACACACGCACATTGCGCTCGCAATCTGACAATCTGGGTTCGATTCCCGTTCAAGGGGATATTTTCCCCTGGAGTTGACATCGGTGCAGACTCCACTCTCCCCAAAAGTCGTTCGGATGAGTCTATAAACAGAGGCCCCGTGTGCAAACGCACGCATAAATCTTGCGCACATGTTAAATCCTGTTCCACTTTTCGTAAGAGTAGGCCATTGTGTGCCGGTGGGAACAGATGACAGAATTTACAAAACCGCATACAACCGGGGACTGGATGTAAAAAAGCACTAAAGTGCTTATTCCATTATCCTCGATATAACCTAATTAAAAAAAAACACCACATTAAATTAAAACTCATACACACACTGTTCTCGCAATCCTTACAGAAATTGTTTGACAAACACTGTCGCTGCCCTTGTAATGTGAAAATCTGCCCTTAATGGTACTGTCAGCCTTCCTCCCTCTCCACTACCCATCTCCTCCCCCCTCCCCCCTGTTACCCAGTGGGATGAAACTTTGCTATGTTTATCACTAAGTAGGCACGTGGTGTTGAAAACAGTTTTCCTGAAAAAAGAGTGGAAAATAACTCTCACAGAGCTCTAAACTTGTTTAGAAGTTGAGAAGCAAGAAGTACAATGAATGGACAGGTGAGTGTGAGCGTTTATGATCACTTCGTTATAAGTATAAGATTAATACCCTCTGTTTCAAATGTCTCCACAAATCTGCACGCTCTTATCTCTGTAACTGTCTTCACTTGTACACTCCGTCCCGTTCCCTTCGTTCAGCTGCAGATACGTTGTGCTTTCGAACACGCAGATTCAAACAAACCACTGTTGGCTGTTGCTCTTTCTCTGTTTCTGGTCCATCCACATGGAACGACCTCCCTCTCCCACTTCGCCAAAAGCCTTCATTTGATACTTTCAAATCTAGCCACAAAACACACTTATTTTCTACTTGAGATCTTCCCCTGTTAATAGTGTTATCTGTTCCTACTTTTCAATAGCTACCTTCACCTCCACCACCCCACTTAAGTGTGTTGTGTGTATAAAGTTGATATTTGTTTATCCTAATATTTGTGGACGGTTGCATGCGTGTGAATGATTTGAATGCAAGTGCTTTGATTTGTTTATTTTACAAGATTCAGCACTATATAAATCCCATACATTATTATTATTATTATTATTAATAGTTTGAAGCATTCTATGCTAATTGGATACTCTGAGTCAAATTATATTTTTGGATTAATTGCTGCAAAAATATTGATTTCTTATGAAGAAGATGACAAAATAGCTGAAAATATTGTTTTATTTTCAGCTTTAAGCTTTCTGAACTTTGTTTGAATTAAATACTTTTTTGAAGGTCCTTTAAAACAGAAACTGAGGGCCTCAAAAATCCTTACACTAGGTACCTACCGGCAGCCCTTCTTTCAGCCTGCAGGAAAGTAGCGCTGAGGGGGGAATGCATGGTTTTGACAGGCCAGATCTTGGGAACTATCTAAATAATGGGGATAAAAATTATGAAACAATAAACATTGATGTTTTGTTATGTGCTCTGAGTTGTTCGTTTGTGTTTGTATGTCATGGTGTGACAACAAAACAATTCCAAATACACCCACTCTTTCACAAAAATCTAAGCACGTTTCACTGCCCGATGTACCGCTAGCCGCCATTAGCCGAGCGAGTGAATCAGTATGGATAGAAAATCAATATGTACAATGTGCTCATTGCACTGCATCAACTTAAAAATAGGTCAGAATAGAAGAGCATATTTCCAGCTTTAATTCGGTATAATATTTGAGTAGATCCAAAAAGCTTAAATCAAATAAAATCGGAAGTTAAAAGCGCGTGTTGAAGTTAGCCCACTTTCGGTCCACGATACGAAACATCGGGCGAAGTAAACATAGACAATAATGGTGCGATTGAAAGGCCAGTCTTTGCTGAATCCAATGGTGTATCAAGCTCTGTGATTGGTTAAGTACAGTTCCTTCGCCGGCCAATCAGAGTGAAGGTATCATCAATCCATGTTTACACCATGTGAGAAAAACAAAAATGGCAGAACAGAGTGAAAGAAGCGAAGCCGACCGACTCAAATACGTTAAACGCCATGGAATTGCAGGACAAACTTGGCAAGTTAACGCGTTAAATATCAAGTTAAGACCTGTATTAAACAAATCCATAAATTCATTTTACTTAGTATTCAGAAAATTATTATTGTGTTCGTATGACACTCGCTCATGTTAGGCATGATCTGGTCAAGTTCGACCAGTACACCTTTTTAGTTTGAAGCGATCATATTTTTTTAACTGGGAAACTGATAGAAGTCGATACCAATTATTGCTATATCTAACATTGATTTAGTGATTTGAGAGCTAGATATTGAATTGATTCTGTGATTTAACAGAAAATTGCTAATAAAAACTTCATTGAAAGAGAGTTCATCAAACGGATCTGGTCCCGCACGCACATGTATGGCCGTCAACAGCACAGATTGAAAGCCGACTTGTAGCAGTTGTTGAGACAACACAGTGTAGTTTTCATTACATGTTGCTTCAAAGTAGCAATAAACTTTTCAACTACTTTCTCAGCCTCTTTAAAAAAAAATTTTTTTATAGATGGCAGTTTTTTGGTTTGTTTAATCTTCCTACAGGTGTTACCTCCAAGAAATCCAATGAATCAGTAGAGAAGTTCTTTGTGATTTTACTGGGTCTTTTCTTCTTCTTCTTCTTCTTAGTACTCTAGTAAACAAAAATTCCAAGTTAAAAAAGAAATAAAAAGAAACTGTGAAAAGTGATTCAAGCTGCTGAAGTTGAATTTCCATCCTCTTGTCAATTTTCATTTTGTTTTACTGGCGTGAGCTTCTGACGAAGGGTTTTTTGTTGTTTTTTTAAAGCCATTTTTGTTAAGCTGTGATTTGTATCCAGTTATTTTTTCCAAATGTGTTTCTGTTAGTGTAAATTTTCTTGTAACTTCATTACATTAAATTTTTTTAAAATCCTCAGATCAGTTTGGCCAACACAGGTACAGTGTACACTTTACAGCCAAGTAAACATTCACATCAATTGATAATTGTTTATCACAGTGATTTAATTGTGAAGATAACATAGAACAATTTTCATATTATCATGAATATGTCACCTCATCTTTTTTTTCACAACAAAGTAATTTATGATCACATGCTGCAGATCTATTATACATCACTCAGGCTTTGAAGACAGCACAGTGAGTAATATCTAGTGAGTGTTAACTCAAACCATCACACCATACCCGACTTACTCTAGTCTTTCTCTCAGTCTCATACAAACTGATTCTCTCTCTCCTCTCGCACGCACACACATACACACACGTACATGTATGCACAGAGCACACAAACCAGCACTTCACACACACACACACACACACACACACACACACACACACACACACCACCAATTGTCATGATATCACATAGTGATTGATAAAGAAATGCAGACACTGAGACAGTGAAATTAAATTCAAATTATGCGTACAAATGTTGAATAACTTCTTTTTTTTTTTTTTAATACAGCATGGGCAAATTCATGCCAAGAATAAGAGTAGTAATTAGTGTGCAAAGAGTATCAATTTGTTAACATTTTTTTTCTTTTGAGAAGAAAAACCGACAAAACTGTCTTCTGTAGTCATCAGGCACTCATGAAAAGTATAAAATGGCAAAATAAATGACAGAATATGGAGCAATTTTTATCTAGCACTGCAAATTTCAGTGTGCAGACTGTGCAAAAATCCTGAATCTTTTTTCTTTAGAGGAAGAATAAAATGAAAGCATCACAAGCTGAGAGAACAGCTGCTGCCTCGCAAAGACAGCTGGAAGAGACAAAAGCTAAAATTACTGAGGAAATTTGGGGGAAAAAAACAAACTCAGTGTGCTGTAGTTTGATACAGCTTTTTAATTTTAGTAGATGCAAAATAAAATCTAAGAGCTTGACAATATGAAGACAGTGAATGCTTAACTTGAAAAAACAACATCCTGAACCCAAAAACTGAAGCAAGTTCAGCAAAGTTGGGGAGAAAATGTGTACAAGCATCTCAAAAGGATGCTAGTACCTTTTTGTTTTTTAAGTTAGAAATGGTTATCAGGAATATGTAATATAATTTGATAGAGAGCAATGTAAAAAAAGATTGTGTCAAAATTTTATTGAAATCTGCTGGTTAGGTAAGGAAGAATGTCCATTTCTGTTTGGACAACTCGGTCAACTCATCCCCAAAAGTTCTTGTTTTAGAATAAAAGCCAAAAAAGTTAGGTGAAGATAGCAAAGAAACACTCTTCATTGTGTAGAAAATAATGTATTAAGACTACATGCAAAATTTGAAGACAATTCGTTGAATAGTTTCAAAGTTATGGTTGTTTTTCATGTCAGGTCAGTATTCCTTTTTTCCGCCGTGCAAATTGCATTACCTCTAGGTTTTTAACGTGGAATTTCTCCTATATTTCTCAAGCAAAGACCTCAGAAAAAAATAAGGGTGATTAACATAACTAGTATAAGCTGTCTAAAGTGAAAGAAGCTTTCTGCTTGTCTTTTTCACTGTGCTCTGATGCTTCAAAGTTGGCACATCTCACAGATTTGACATGTGTGAAGTTGTGGTTTTTCCAAAGTTTGACACCCTAGTACATATCAACCAAATAATTTAAAATACTCATTTTCAACTGGGTATGTATGTTAAGTACAATTTTATTGAGGTTCAAACTTGGACGATTTTAGAAATTGTGAAGGGCATCAGCATACCTCATTTTTAACCCTCTTGTCCCCGATCCGGCCACAGCCGACAGTAACGGAGGCTGCCGCTAGATTCCAATACGACCGCAGCCGACAGTTGGTGCTGCCCACGTGTGCAGTACTTTTCCATCACACACAGATCTCGTGGTTTTCACACTGTGTGTCTGAAAATTGGTGGGGCGATGCAGGGAGGGTGTCGGAGGGTGCCAGTGATAAATTTAGACCACTAACATGCGTGTAGTGGGGAGGGAAGGAAGAAATAACAGCCAGCCACCAGAACGCTTTTCAATGGTGCAGCGTGTCGGGAAAAAAAAGGCGTTTTCTTTAGTAGCAGACGATTCATCTGATTAGCGAGACAATAAATTCAATGTTATTGTCTTGGAAGTAGAAACATTTGAATGAGAATTGTTAGATGAGTCCGATATTAAACGATTATGAGGAAGAGGAGGAAGGAAATGCTGCAGTTAGGGAGAAGAGTGAGCCAGAAAATAACATGCTACAGGGCACATTCCTGACCTGTGCTACACACACCGACTGTGGAGAAATTTGACCTCCCGGCTGGTCCGCAGCATAGATGCCTGAAAACAATGCCTTTTGACTGTTTTCTCATTATTACCACACTTTTGCTTTGAAACTGCAATGGCAGAAACGAACAGATATGCTGATAATGAAAATAGCAAGAAAGAAAATAAAATAGGCCTCCGTCTGCCAAGGTTCAACAGGTGAGAGCAATGGGTAAACCCCCTCCCCCCCTACACACACACACCCATAATTTGCGATGTGATGTGACCCTGTGCCACCACTACGACTACTTTAGAGACTACCAACATTAAAATTTTGTAGAGTTACAGAAGTTCTGTGTTGTTTCGAATTTGTCACACCTGTGCTGTGACAATGGTGACAGTGTGACAGTCATGTACAATAATACACTTCTGTACACTTAAACATGTGGTAGCACATGCAGATATGAACTGCAGTATAAAGGTCACATGTCGATTGAATATGACTTGTTTTCAAAAGAAAAAAAAATAGTTAAACAAAACTTCTGTCTCCTTGAGACATACCATAAAACAACAGGTGCTATGGGGACATTGTGTGACACATCCTTGAAGTACTATTGCACATAACTATTGGTAAACACATCAGCTGGGTATCACTTCCTTATTCGACACTAATGTGCTTGAACTATTGTCAAATCCATGCAGGATTTGCTGTTTTATCCTATATACCATATTTTTACCTGTGATTGGTGACAAATAAGGTGACAATAACAAGACATCTGGTGACCAGACACATAAACTTGCACCTAAATGCAAGTACAAAGACATGCCTAGCTTGTGACAAAATTTGAGCTTGATAACTTGTCATGCACACACACAATTGCCTTAGGTGTAAAATAAGTCAGATGGAGGTAGAAAACCTGCAAAGAATTCAAAATCTACAGGCAGTTTAGCTCTGTAGAATCCAACAACAAGAGGGTTAAACAGCCATATCTCTGAAAGTATGAAAGATAGACTTCATTTTTGTTTTGTTTTTTAAGTTTGATCATTATCTTTATGATAATATAGGTTTTAAATACTAAAAGAAATAATCTAATTTTGGCTTCCGGTACCTACTTCACACACTCTCTCTCTCCTTCTCTCTCCCGCTGTCTGTCTGTCTCTTTCTTTCTTTCTCTCTCTCTCTCTCTGTCTCTCTCTCTCTGTCTCTCTCTCTGTCTGTCTGTCTCTCTCTCTCTCGTACACTTCTGTTTGGCAGACTGCATGATTTTGTCTTAATTTATACACACCTTTTTCTCCTTTTAAAAAAAAATTTGTGTGTTTTTGGGGGGGGGAGAGTTGTTTTGATTTCAACACCCCCTTCCCCCTTTTTTTCACCCCTCTCTCCATTATGAATCATTTGAATGCTTGTTTTTCTCATCAGTCTCTTTCACTGGCCCCCCCTCATGTTGCCAGTCTCTGTCAGATAGTCTCTCAATCTGTTTTTATGTCATTTCCTCACTCCACCCCCTTTCTTGTCATTTTCTGTGTTTCTTTAAGTCAGCATCCTGATACTTCCCTAGTATCCCCCTCTCTCGCACACACACAGCCATACACACACACACACACACACACACACACACACACACACACACACACACACACACACACACACACACTCTCTCTTACTCACTCACACTCTTACTCACACACTCACTCAAATACAAGTGGAAGATGGTAAGTTTTCTGAAAACACACTCTTCTTCATAAAAGCAGAGCGCTGCAAAGGAACCAAAGCCATAACTGGAACCACCAAATAAACGATGATTATAAGAATACATTGAGAGCAAGAAAGATTGTGAATACTTTTTTTGCTGTCAAAATACTATTTTTGGCCAGTTCAACAACTATTTTTCATTTGCTGGGGTAGGCAGGTCTGCTTCAGTCCCATGCCTGCACACACACACATACTGACGAAGTTGTTAGTGTTGTTTTGGTGTATGCATTCTTTTCTTCTTCTTAGTTGAATGTCTCCTGACTGCCAGGTGATTTCTAGACTAAAGACATAGTGTGTGTGTGTGTGAAAACAGGAGGAGGTGTTTATGAGTCGTATAGAGGTGAAGATCAAGATGCCAGACGAGCTGAAGCCATGGCTGGTGGATGACTGGGACCTCATCACCCGACAAAAAATGGTCTGTGTTTTTCTGTGCTGTGTTCTCTTCTCCTCTTCCTGATCCTGTCGCTATGTCTGTTTCTGCCCTGTCTGTTCCTTCCTATCTGTGGGGTTCTCATGGGTGATTTTCCTTTCATTTTTAATGAAATTTGGTGTGGGCGAGTTTTGGTATTATATTCAAGACCTTGAATCGCCATTTGAAAATGACAACCTGTGACAAACGCCTTGAAAACCCTTGAAAGTCAGGGCTTGTCCTTTGAAATAATCTCAAAAGATACTTTGTTGTGCGAAAAAATGGATAAAGGTTCAAACGCGTGTAACAGACCTGCCTACCCGTACAGTTTTATTGTATCTTTACGATTTTTGACCCCAAATAAGAAAATACAAATTTACTGATAAAAATACAATTTTGACACACACAAAAAACCAACAAAAAAAAACACCAAAAAAATTGAGGAAAAAGTGAAACTATGGTAAAGGGTTTAACCCTTCCACTGCTGGATATAATTATTGGCGCTCACAGGAATTGCACTTAAAACCAAGAATGTTTAGCCATGGCTACCTTGTTCTGTTTTAGGGTTTTTACACGCTTATGATTAACACTAGATAGGTAAACCTATACATTTTTGGAAAGTAGAGACAATGTAGAATGTGATACAAAAAACAAAAAAGACATTACCTAGTATGTAGCAGGAGATATCCCACAAATTGTATTGAAAAAACTCCTTGACAGGTAAGCCACCCCACCCTCTACTTTTCATCAACTACACCCCTTTCATGGCAGAGACACAGAACAGAATGAACTACAAG
>CM054153.1:1383475-1528475 GCA_028751875.1 Rapana venosa | reverse complement strand
TAATACCATTCCTAAAGCATTCAAAATTGCCAAAGTTATACCTATCTTTAAATCGGGTGACCGTTCAGGCCCCTCCAATTACAGACCAATCTCTATCTTGTCCATTTTATCAAAACCTTTAGAAATCCATATCAACAAACATATTCTACACCACTTAAACCAGTATCATGTGTTCCATCCTATTCAATCTGGTTTCAGGGCTAACCACTCCTGTCAAACTGCTTTGACAAGCTTAGTTGATCAGTGGCTTACTAATATCAATAATAATGATAATATCACTGGAGTTTATTATAGTAGACTTTGCTAAGGCGTTTGATGTGATTGACCACACTCTGTTATTAAAAAAACTAAAATTTATGGTCTTTCAGGTAATACTGTCAAACTCATGTCATCATTTCTCTCTGATAGAAAATAAGTTGTTTCAGATAAAGGCAACACATCTGACACGGCAGTCGTTTTCCCCCATTTTCTGCTGCTGCACTTAGACGCTGGAACTTGACCCCTGATGTGCTATTTTTAGCTCTGGCACTGACCAGATGCACTGGTCCAGTTTGGCGCCATCAAGATAGCGTGGTGTTCTTTCCTCTGTTTCAGCGGGGGAAAGTGGCCACACGGATTTTAATTTCCAACTTCTAAGTGCTTTTTGATACGTTTGTCATATTCTTCAGCGCTACATTCAGGTGTATTCAGTGCAGTGTTCTCTTGTTGTTGTGGAGACGTGAATTTGAACAAGTATAACACTTTTGTGTTGGCGTTATAAACAAAAATAACAGATAGATTGGATGTTGTCACCAGATAGCTCTTCTTTGTTTAGTATTGAGAGTGATAATTTCTGTGCTGGGGTAGGCAGGTGTGGTGTGAGTGCATGAACAGCACAAAGCAAGGCGACAACTCTGCACTGAATACTGTGGAGCAGACGGAAACGGAGTGTAGAGGCTATATTATACATAGCAACAGTCGGAGTCAGGAAGCAGTATCATAAGCAGAGCTTGGAGGCTTTATTTATTGTAAGTAGCAACAAACAAAAGAAAGGTTTTTGCTGTGTGTGTGACACAACACATTAGCCTGCAGGGGTTGGGGGGGAACAGTACAGCGAGAGTTCAAAGCTGAAGCCAACTTCCAGCAGCAGATTTGACACTTTGTTTGAACTCCAGTTGCTACAAAACAGATACTGCAAGGTAACTAAATTCAATGCAACTGGTGCCTGAACGCTCGGGCCTGAATGAAATCCATGTACTGATTTTGTAAAATGCCGCGATCAAGACGAGTGAAGATTGTACTTTTGGTTTCCACATACGGATATTTCGTCTCCAGTGCAGCATTCTTTCGCTGACTAATATTAGCTCAACCCCACTGCAGCTGTCCGCAAACACAGCTGTAAAAACAGAGCACAGTTTTTCCACCAACACCCACTAACACCCACGAACACGTGCTTACTTATGGGCACCGCCATTATTGTTTACATAAACGAGACTCACGCGAGATTTGCTGCTTTGTGTTAATAAGATGCCGCCATGTTATTTGCATTTTACTGTGTCCAATTGGTAAAGTTTTAAGCAAATTATGAATTTTCTAAGTTTCTTCTTCTTCTTCCTTTTTTGTCATGTTTCTCCCAGGGGAGGTTTGACTTTGATGAGCCTTCTCCATCTCTCTCTGTTTTGAGCTTCCTCCTTATTTATGCTTCTTTCTCTAAGATCATCTGCAATAGAGGTAGCCCAGGTTTTGCTAGGTCTTCCCTTTGATCTCTTTCCATCCACTACGAAGTTCATTGCTCTTTTTATGATGTGGTGGTCTGCTTTCCATTGAACGTGCCCAAACCAGCGCAGTCTATTGGTACTAGCTAAAGACTTCAGATCATCAACTTTGCACATTCTCCATAGTTCTTTATTCATGATCCTGTCTTCCCATTTGATCTTTGTCATGTAGCATAACATTCGGTTTTCACAGCTCTTCAACAAACGTTTGACGGTTTTTGTGAAAACCCACGTCTCCGAGCCATACAGGAGAACAGGTCTGATGCAGGCTCTATATATTAGACAGTGTCACTCCAGTGGGATTTTCTGATTTCTGAACAGACTTGCAAATTATTTCCATTTCTTCCAAGCACTCGCAATCCTGGTTCTGACAGCTAACTCAGATTGTTTCACAGCTCATCATCTCTCCCAGGTAGCAGAATTCGTCTACCACTTCTATCTTCCCTTGTTCAAATTCTAGCTCCTTTCCTGCATCGGTATTGTCTTCACCCTTATTCATACAACTGGGGCAGACAAATACTCCGTCCTCCTTCTTCAGACTTTTGAACTTTGAGCATCTTTTGTGACACCAATATTGACAGTTGGAGCATTTGATCGAATTGTTCCCTACACCTTTGTGGCAGACACTACACGGGTATTTGCCTTGCTCTCTATGTGTTCTGCGGTCTTTTCCAACTGTCATTGCTTTGGTCTTGTCAACATTTACCTTCATTCCTCTGTGTTCTAATCTGTTTCCAATTGCCAAATCTTTGAGTAGCGTCATCACTGTTCTCAGCTACCAGTACTAAGTCATCAGCATACAGCAGTTCCCAGATCTCTTCTGGCCTCTCCACTTCCTTGGATATTTCATTCATCACGAGGATAAAGAGCAGAGGGCTCAATGCAGATCCTTGGTGCACTCCTACTTTTATCACAAAGCTTTCTGACGTCCTGATTATAGTTTTCACTCTTGATCTGGAGTTCTTGTACAAAGTCATAACCATTGAGATGGTGTGCTCCGGTACACCTCGTTTCCTCAAGGCCCATTGGATTGCCTTTCTGGGTACTCTATCAAAAGCTTTTTCCAGGTCAACAAAGATGTGCGTCAAGCTCTTTTTCTTCTCCATATACTTTTCCTGCAGTTGTTTCACAATAAATATTGCATCTATGGTTGATTTGCCAGCCTGGAATCCAAACTGTTTTTCATCAATATTGCACAGGCTCTTCAGTCTTCTTTCCAATACTTTTTCCCAGATCTTCATGCCATGTTCCAGAAGCCTGATTCCTCTGTATTTTCCACATACTAGTGCATCTCCTTTACCCTTGAAAATGGGAACAGTAATACTGTCTTCCCATTCTTCAGGCATTTGTTCTGTTCGATGTATCTTCTGACATATTTTCGTAAGTTGTTTTACTCCTTCCTCTCCTACTGGTTTTATCATTTCTGTCACCACTCCTGATGGCCCCGTGGCTTTTCTCTTTTTTATAGTTTGAATTGCTCTTCTGATTTCATCTTCAGTCAGGATCGTCTGAATTAGGGCTTTGTAGAGCTTTAGTTTGATTGGGAAACTGATCTCTTTGCTTTTCCATATGGTGGTGAGTTTTGTCATGGAAGATGTTGCCATGGCTATTCTGACTTTGATTTCTGTCGTCGATCGCCCGTCCTTTGTGAGTGTAGCGCCGAGGTATTTAAAAGCGTCTACCTCCTCCAGTTGTTGGCCGTTCATGTAAATTTTAGCGGTGGCATTGCTCGTGCTGTTCACAAGTACTTTACTTTTCTCCGAGCTCACCTCCATCCCATATGCTCCAGCTCTGTTCTCAAGTCTGGTTGTAAGATCTTGCAGCTCTGTGTTACTTCCGCCCATGAGGTCAATGTCATCGGCAAACCGTAAGTTGTTGAGGGGTCTGCCGCCAATGGAGATGGTAGAGTGGAAGTCATGGAGGGTCTCTCTCATAATGTTTTCCAAGAACAGATTAAACAGGACTGGAGATAACAGGCATCCTTGTCGGACCCCAACTGTGGTTTTGAAGTAGTCTCCGACCTGATTGTTCAGAAGGACTGCACTGCTTGCGGTGTTGTATAGTGCTTGAATGGTTTGCACTAGTCCTTCTTCAATGCCAAACATTCTGAGGACCTGCCACAGGCCTTCGTGCCATACTCTGTCAAAAGCCTTCTTGAGGGTACTGTAAACAAATACTTGTCCCCTTTTTATGGGGGGGCAATGCCCCCTTTTTTTCATTTTAGGGGACCTTGGGCCCCATTTTTTGAAATCCTAGAATCAACACTGTTGAGTTTACAATCTTTGTGATAGCTGTTGGTATAAGCTGCGGAAGGCACTGCGTGAAAAGAGAAGCAGGCATAGGATCAAGATCACAAGATTTTATGGTCATTTCATTTAGAATTATCCTGATTTCTTTCCTCACTTTTTGGCTGAAAGGAAAGGAGAGGAGTGCCAGTGAATTGGGGATCAGGAGGTACAGGTTGGAAAGGAGCCTGATCCAGTCTGGAGCGAATGTTACGGACTTTGTCTGAAAAGAATGAAGAAAATATATCGTTAAGTTCAGAGTAACTGTGGACAGTAGGCAGAGGACATGTCTTTGCAGATCCAAGAAGAGTTCGAGGTGAGGGATAAAAGAGATTTAATGGATGTTGCCCTATCGGGCTAAATTTTCTAAAACAAAGCCCTGCCTATCGCTTCAAAGTCGGGGCATACTCCTAAGAATATTTTATCCAAAATCAAAGTTAAAAACGTTTTAAAACAAAAGTATGGGGGAACTGTTTTTGCCACAATTAAACGGGGACGTTAACACTGCCCTTTATTGTCAAAAAGGGCACAACGTCGTATTTTGAGGAAAACAAAACTCATTTTTGAGACAAAAAGACCTTTTCCCCTTTTTTTAAAAGTCTTACATAAGAGTGTTTAAGTTTTTTGCTTTCATTTGTTGGTACAATAACCTTAGTTTAAAAAAAAGAAGGGCTGCAAAAATTGTAAGAATTGCTCAAAAATAATTGGAAAGAACAAAAGATTCATGTCGTTCTGCAATCAGCAGTTTGTACGCAAAGCCACAGCCTTTTGGGCTGATCCTTCTAGCTTTTTTCCAAAATTTTCAAATTTTTTGCCTTGGAAACGCCGTTTTCAGGTCCCATCAGCAAACCAACAAAAAAAAAAATTTTTTTGTGCAGTAACATTCGCCCTTCTGAATTCCATGATGTTGACTACCATTCTTACATTTCTCTGAATTATTGCCTGATTGCTTGTTACGAGTGTAGTCAATACATAATTGTTGTGTGTGTGTGGGGGTGGGTGTGTAAAAAGTCTGTGTTCTATCAACTGTTTTAAAAATTAAATTCAATATTGGTGTATTGGTGTGGGTGGCGGGGCTTGTTCGCACACACACTACTGCGTGTGTACGTGCTGGGCGTATATGGGCGAAAAAAAAAGTTTTTATGTCTTCTAGTCAAGGGTTTAAAATTGTGTCACAATTGATGTTTTGTGCGCAGGCGCGTGTGTGGGTGTGTGTGGTGTGTGAATTTTTTTTGAAAACCAAATAAAAATTAGCTTTTGTGTCTTTGATATATTTGATGATACAATCTCTGTCAGTATTGTAATTCCCTTCAGGGGATGATTAAAGTTTTTTGATTGACTTGACTTGACTTGACTTACTACAGCATTCCCCAGATCTCTTCTGGCCTCTCCCTTTCCCTTGGATTTTCTTTCATCCGGGTAGGCAGGGGTCAATGCAGTCCTTGGGGCACTCCCACTTTTACATAAAGCTTTCGCGTCCTGATTATAGTTTTTTACTCTTTTATCTGGATTCTTTTCAAAGTATAACCATTGAGATGGTGTCTCCGGTACACCTCGTTTCCCCAAGGCCCATTGGGTTTCCCTTTGGGGGCTCTATCAAAAGCTTTTTTCCCGGCAACAAAGATGTTCGTCAAGCTCTTTTTTTTTCCCCCATACTTTTCCTGATTGTTTCACAATAAATTTGCATCTTGGTTGATTTTTCCCCCCTGGATCCAAATGTTTTTCATCAATATTGCAACCGGCTCTTCATCTTCTTTCCCAAAACTTTTTCCCCAAACTTCAGCCCTGTTCCAAAGCCCGATTTCCTGTATTTTCCCCATACTAGTGCATCTCCTTTACCCTTTAAAATGGGACAGTATACTGTCTTTCCCCTTTTTTCGGGGTTTGTTCTGTCCCGGGTTTTTGACATAATTTTCGTAAAAATTGTTTTTCTCCTTCCCTCCCCTGCTTGATCTTTCGGTCACCACTCCTGATGGCCCCGTGTCTTTTCTCTTTTTTATAGTTCGAATTGCTCTTCTGATTTCATCTTCAGTCAGTTTGCTAAATAAATTTTGTTATGGGCAATGGTTAGGATGTGTGCTGAGAGAGGATTTGGACGCCTATAGAGCAGATTTAAAGGCTTTTTCCATTGGAATACTTTTTTGGTTAAGACTGATCAAGCAGATGGGACAGAGTGGCCTAGAACCTGTTGTTAGCAAGTTTAGTAGAAGAGATTGTGATTGCCATACCGATTGTAAAAAATGATGTGGTGTGATAATTTTTTTTTGTTTTTGCATAAATGTAAAAATTTCCTGGCCCAGTGTGTACTTTATTTAATCCAGAATGCAGGAAATATAATTTCTTGCAGTAAAAGATAGTATAAATATATTTAATCGTTTTTTTATGTGTAGTGACCATTGAAAGTTGTAAAAAGAAAAAAAAAGGCCGCCATGAGATAATTGGTAGATGTAATCTCCAACTTTATTCAGACATAAGTATGACCTTCGCAGATTGCTTTTTACTAGATCAGTGTTGATTCTAGGGTGCGCCTTTATTCAGACGTAAGTATGACCTTCGCAGATTGCTTTTTACTAGATCAGTGTTGATTCTAGGGTGCGCCCTTGCAGGATTCCCGCCAAACGATGGGGGCAGTGCGCCCGAACGGACGGGAAAAAATCCTGGACAGTGTTATTTGAACAAACAGTGCGCCATCGCAACTGCTGTTTTGTATAATCTTTAAATTTAAGCGCTACTTCTGCCGAAGTTCTCCATTGATGCTTCTGATTGGCTAAGCGTCCTCACTTTTGACCAATCACAGAAACTGTAGTTCATCCTTGTGAGTTACCACAGCGGTCATTACGTTGGTAGGCTACCTCAGGGGTGGCAAGATTTTCTGATTCACACCTTCAAGCCATCTTCATTATGAAGCGGGCTCCTCCTGCTCCGTTTCTCTCTTAGTTTACGTTTTTCTCTTAGTTTACGTTTTTCTCTTAGTTTATGTCATCTTCCCAGAAGCCATGTAGGCTGGAAACAAGTGACATAATCGGGACAGAGGTCATTGAGGAGATAGCAGACGCCGCGGCCCAGCTGGTAGATCTGGGAGACAAGTAGCCCTGGCTTGAGAACATGGCATGTGGTGCAGTTATCGGCTGTGTATCAAACATGGAAAGAACAATGCATTCACTAAAGGAGGATGCGCTTAAAGCATCACAAAAAATCTTCCGATCACCAGGATGAAAATCTTCAGAAAAAACTTATATCAGGCAACTCACACTCTCTCTCTCTCTGTGCGATCTTTAAAAAAAAAAAATGAAAAGAAAAAGCAAGAAAAAAAAGGAGGGGGGGAGGGAGCAAAGACTTTGACATTGGCTTTAACCTCTAGATCTGTCTCTCTGAATGTGGACATACAAATTTAATCAATCTCTCTCTCTCTCTCTCTCTCTCTCTCTCTCTCTCTCTCTCTCTCTCAATGTATGATCTTGGGGGAGGAAACAACAAGACTGTTACATTGGCTTTAACTTGCCATTTTGATGTAGACCTAGATCTATCTCTGAATATGGAAATACAAAAATGGTCTATCTCTCATTAGATTATCTAGGAAAAAATCTTTGATATTGGCTTTTACCTCTCTTCTCATCTAGATCTATCTCCCCAACTCTGTTGAAATACAAAGTTGACTTTGACCTCTCTCTCTCTATTCCCCCCCCCCCCCCTCTCTCTCTTCCCACTCTCTTCCCCCTCTCCTTTCTCCCCCCCTTACTCTCCCCCCACTCCCCCCCTCTCTCTCTCTCTCTCTCTCTCTCTCTCTCTCCTGCCTTAGAGAAATAGCAGAAACTGAGAGCACTGAGGGTACTGTAAACAAATACTTGTCCCCTTTTTATGGGGGGGCACTGCCCCCTTTTTTTCATTTTAGGGGGCCCTTGGGCCCCATTTTTTGAAATCCTAGAATCAACACTGTTGAGTTTACAATCTTTGTGATAGCTGTTGGTATAAGCTGCGGAAGGCACTGCGTGAAAAGAGAAGCAGGCATAGGATCAAGATCACAAGATTTTATGGTCATTTCATTTAGAATTGTCCTGATTTCTTTCCTCACTTTTTGGCTGAAAGGAAAGGAGAGGAGTGCCAGTGAATTGGGGATCAGGAGGTACAGGTTGGAAGGGAGTCTGATCCAGTCTGGAGCAAATGTTACGGACTTTGTCTGAAAAGAATGAAGAAAATATATCATTAAGTTCAGAGTGACTGTGGACAGTAGGCAGAGGACATGTCTTAGCAGATCCAAGAAGAGTTCGAGGTGAGGGATAAAAGAGATTTAATGGATGTTGTATTGAGAACTTGAGCAGAGTAGTAGTTTGTCTTGGCTGAGTGGATTAAGGTTTTGACTTTGTTGGTTTGTTTTCGAAAGAGCTGTTTGTTTATTTCAGTTTTTGTTTTTCGCCACTGCTGTTCTAGTTGTCGGTGTTTGCGCTTTGCCACCAGTCTATCATGGGTGTACCATGGGGCAAAGGGCCTATCAGGCAGAAAATGGTCAGTGGGAGGTGCGTGCTCATCAAGCAGTTGGCTGAGAACAGTGTTATAGTGTTTAGAAGGGTCAGTGTGGTCAGGGGTTTGTGATAGGCGTTCACCAGCTTGGGAAGAGAAAGTTTGAATGTCAGTAGCCTTGAGGTTATGACGTGTGATGCACTTCTTCTTTTTGATAGGTTTTGCAATGTTAAGGAAGAAAAGAATGGCAGAATGGTCAGAAAGCAGTTGGTCAGTGAGGGAGACAGAGGTGACAGAGAGAGAGATCTTGTGAAACATGGGTGATGAGCCAGTGTAAGATATGACCTGATCTGTGTGTTGCTTCGTTCACCAGCTGGGACAGAGAGTGATTTGACAAAGAAACCGAAATACGCTTGACATCAGGAGAAGATTGGTTGTCGAGGTGAAAATTTGTCACCAAGAATGATAAGCTTCTTGGGAGAGAGGCTGTAGTGATTGAGGAGAGATTGAAATTCTTGATGGAAAACTGAAGATGTCAGGTTGTTCTTATGGCTGGGAGGTGGGCGGTAAAGGCAGCAGAAAGTAATAGAATGACCAGGTAAGGTAAGGTTGAGTTCACAGACTTCAAAAGATTCAGGTGAGATAGGTAAAGAGTGGCAGAAAGAAAGCAGTGTGTCTTTGTAAACTATGGCAATGCCACCTCCACAGGAAGGTTGGGGGAAAGAAAGAGTTGTATAGCCAGATGGTGTCAGTTGTTTAATCTTTGGTTCATGACCTTGTGGGTTAAGCCAGGTTTCTGTAGGAAAGATAAGATTGATGTTCTGTTCAGATATAAAATCGGAAAGAAGGTCGGCTTTACCATTGGGTGAATAGACTGTGCATTTAGAAAACATATGTGAAGAAGGTTTGAGGGAGGCAGAGAGGTTGAAGATGACAGTGGTGAGTGAGGGTGACTATCAGAGAAAGAGGACGAGGGTGATGGTAGAGATGTGCGCAGTGGAAGAGCAGACCAGAGTTGAGATGGCGAGTCAGGTATGGAAGATGGTGAAAGAACTGCTTTGATAGAGGGATTTATAGTCTGATGCACACTGTGATACACATTACTGTCAGACACTTATCATCAAAGTCACAGGCAGAGGATGGAGCATCTGGAGAACAAACATGTGAAGGAGTGCTGCGGCTGGTTGTGGTGGTTGTGGCAGTGACGTCAGAGGTGATGGGGGAGACGGATGTAAGGGAAGCACGCTGCAGGCGATGACGTCTGCCTGCACCTGTTCCTGGTCGGGTTTTGCTGCAGTAGATTCCTAAGTTTGAAAGATGCTGTTTCAGTTCATATTGTATAGGGAAGAAATCACGTGAGGACAATGCCTTTATGTCTGCAGCAGATGATGTCATAGTAGTGGAGTGGCGAACACTGGGTGGTGGTGGTGGGGGAGATTTGAGTTCGTGGATCACGTGAACAAGTTCAGGCTGCGGCAGGGTCAGAGTACGTCGGGTCACAAGGACCAGCACAAGCAGGTGAATACAAATCATCAAACTAAATGTTTGGAGAATAAATCAAAAAATGAAAATTATGAATTAAAATATTTCGAAGAGCAGGTAATATTGAAGAAAATGGTTCTTAACATACAATTCTGGGTGCCAACACGAACACAAGGATGTAAAATTTTCCCAGAGAAAGAAAAAAATTTGACATTTAAACACAAACACATACACCATGCAGGTGCAAAGGTGAATACAACCTGACCTCTGTTTGCAGCTGTCAGTCTGCCTGATGACTTGTTTATGGACAACCTGACCTCTATGTTTGCAGCTGGTCAGTCTGCCTGATGACTTGAACATTGAGGGCCCATATCTTTGTGTTTGCAGTTGGTCAATCTGCCTGATGACTTGTTTATGGACAATCTGACCTCTATGTTTGCAGTTGGTCAATCTGCCTGATGACTTGAACATTGAGGGCCCATATCTTTGTGTCTGCAGCTGGTCAGCCTGCCTTGCAAGCAGACAGTGGACAACATCCTGGATGACTATGTCAAGACCAAGACGGCCAAGAGCAACGTCAACAAGTGAGTTGTGCTGAGGTGATCCTGCAGAATTAATTAAGCCCAGTGATCCTGCAGAATTAATTAAGCCCAGTGATCTTGCAGAATTAATTAAGCCCAGTGATCTTGCAGAATTAATTAAGTCCAGTGATCTTGCAGCATTAATTAAGCCCAGTGACCAGGCAGAATTAATTAAGCCCAGTGATCTTGCAGAATTAATTAAGCCCAATGATCTTGCAGAATTAATTAAGCCCAATGATCTTGCAGAATTAATTAAGTCCAGTGACCTTGCAGCATTAATTAAGCCCAGTGACCAGGCAGAATTAATTAAGCCCAGTGATCTTGCAGAATTAATTAAGCCCAGTGATCTTGCAGAATTAATTAAGCCCAGTGATCTTGCAGAATTAATTAAGTCCAGTGATCTTGCAGCATTAATTAAGCCCAGTGACCAGGCAGAATTAAGTAAGGCCAGTGATCAGGCTGGATTAATTAAGGCCAGTGATCATCATCATCATCATCAACCATTACACCCAGTGGTGTGTAGGGCAGCAACAAAGCGCTTCCACTCCTGCCTATCCTGGGCCAACCTAGTCACTGATCCCCAAGAGTGCTGCTGCATGGCCTTCATCTCACTTTCTACAGTCCTCCACGTTGCTTTTGGTCTTCCTTTCTTTCTCCTTCCTTCTGGGGTCCAGTGCAATGCTGTTCTTGTGATTGACTGTGGGTCTCTTCGAAGGATGTGCCCAATCCACTTCCACCGTTGTCTGGTGATGATAGTTCCCAAGTCTTCTTGCCTGCATCTCCGTAGTATGTCTTCATTGGAGATCTTCTCTGGCCAAAAGATCCGGAGAATTCTTCGGAGGCATATAGTTTGAAAGGATCGAAGTTTGGTAAGATCCGCTTCCGTCATCCTCCAGCACTCAGAACCATACAGGAGCATAGATACAACACAGCTCTGGTATAGCTTCAGCTTGGTGTTGGTGCTGTACTGAGTTGATCTCCAGATATTGTTCATCTCCCTAAACACACTCCTGGCCTTGCCCAGTCTGTTGTGGATGTCTTCTTTTGTGCCGCCCTCTGGTTTGATGATGCTGCCAAGGTATGTGAACTTGTCTGTCTGGTGCAGGTCAGTTCCATTCATTTTCACAGGGGCTGGTGTGTTCACATTGAGCGACATTGTCTCTGTTTTCTTGCATCCCCCCCCAAAGACCTTTGATTTACCTGTCTAGCAAGAATGAGAAATGTCTGCCCATGAATGGGGACCTTGTTATTGTAGACAATGGATGGCAAGCAAGGCAATGCTTTTTCCCTGCATTTTCATCCCACGTACTCTATACAGTGTTCCTAGTATGTCGACAACGTCCAGTCTGTTGTGAAGATGGAAGCAACCTCTGAAGCATGTCAGGATTTAGCAGATTGTCCCATTTGCTCTGTATAGTGTTTTGTCCCATTTGCTCTGTATAGTGTTTTGTCCCATTTGCTCTGTATAGTGTTTGTCCCATTTGCTCTGTATAGTGCTTTGTCCCATTTGCTCTGCATATCTGATCAGTGGCAGATAGTGCTTTGTCCCATTTGCTCTGTATATCTGATCAATGGCAATTATTGTTTTTTCCCATTTGCTCTGTATATCTGATCAATGGCAAATAGCGTTACTTCTAAATTGGCAAGTGGAAATGAGGGGTGGGAGGGGATAGCCTAGTGGTTAGAGGATTGTGATTTGATGGCCTGAATTTTAACCCCCTTCCCTCCCCCTACTGGTTGTTTTTCCCTGCAGTAAGCATCTGCACTGTTTCCACTGCCCCAAAGTTCTTTAGAGGTGACTATAAATTGAGGCCTTGTGTGTGAAAGCATGTATATAGAAAATTTTGCACATGTTAAAATCTATGCTGTGTTTGGGAGGAGTAGGTCGTTCAAGCTTGTAAGAATGGATGACCAAGAAAAACAAAACTCTAAATGCCCCTCCCCCCAATGCTGCAAGCACACTGGTGGTGTGTTCAGACACCATTCCTGAAGTTGCAATGCGGCTACCTAATGAAGGGCAAAAACAGTCGCTTAGGCAGAAATGTTAGTGAACCTCAGAGCTCTAACCGAGGAAAAAAGTGGTTGTCTGTTTCATGTGGAAGAAAAAATTCCATGCGTTATTGTCATTGGAGATCTCCTCCATTGTCCATTGATCTTGTTTTCAAAGCAAAATGCTGGCAGCAAGGGCATGCTGTTGATCTGTTTGTGGAACAAAAGCTTCATTTTTATTTTTATTTTAAAGCTTCATTGTTTGTTTCTTGCTGTTTTAATGTTTTAGGTATTGGTCAGGCATCTGGATGTGCACCTCGCGTATTTCCCATCAGATATGGTGGTGGTGGTAAAAGTAGGGAAGGGTTGTGTCTTGTAATCAGGAAACCTTGTCACATTTACAGCATGGTCAATTCTGTTCTGGTTGTTTTCTGATCTTTTCTTTTCTTTTCTGCGGCATTTCCTCACAGTGGAGAATGGGAATCATCTTATCTTCAAAACAACTGCCAGGGAAAAAGTGGGGAGGGTTTTTTATACTTTCTTCATGATAAATTTTTATCTGATGTTGTCACAAGCCCCAGACATTTGCAGTAATATGATTAGTCTCACACACACAAACTCTCTGTCTCTCTCCCCTCCCTCCCTCCCTCCCTATGTCTTGTCTCTTCCCCTCCTTCCCTGTCTCTGTCTCTCTCACATGCACATACATGTGCGCGCGTGCACACACACACACACCCCGTGACACACCACACCACACAAAACACACACACACACACACACACACACTTACACTTCTCTCTCTTTCTCTCACTCCTGTGTGAAAACTGATGGAGGGTTGTGACGTGTTTGACAGAGACGCCATCATAGAAACCATGGCGGGGGTGAAGGATTACTTCAACGTCATGCTGGGCACCCAACTGCTGTACAAGTTTGAGAGGCCCCAGTACAGCGAGGTGAGAGACAGGCAGACAGGCAGGCAGGCAGGCAGACAGACAGGCAGACAGGCAGACAGACACCCACCTGCTGCCGCCAGCTTCTGATAGCAACAAGTGTGTCCATGAGATAGGCAGCTTTAGATAGCAACAAGTGTGTCCATGAGATAGACAGCTTTAGATAGGAACAAGTGTGTCCATGAGATAGACAGCTTTAGATAGGAACAAGTGTGTCCATGAGATAGACAGCTTTAGATAGGAACAAGTGTGTCCATGAGATAGACAGCTTTAGATAGGAACAAGTGTGTACATGAGATAGATTTAGATAGGAACAAGTGTATGACAATTTGATAGGTAAAAGTCTATGACAGTTTTTGATAGGAAAAAAGTGTATTGTATTGTGATCTGTATCTGTATCTCCACAAGCTAAGGTTAAGCAGCATTGAGCATGGCTACCTCTTAGATGGGTGACTGTTCCTGCGTGTTGGCTTCATTACAGTCCCCCAGTTCAGCCAGCTGGCAATAGGTACCTGCCCCCTTTAGGGACAGGGAAGGTAAAGCAGCAGGGGCTGTCAGAAAAAGGGTTATTGGGAACGCATTTCCTTTACCTTGTATATGGGCAACTTGACTGACTGTGCTGTCACTGGCCTACTACTTGGTATTCCAGCTCTACCACACACAGCCCAGTCTTGCATAGGCACTGTATGGCCTGTATGACTCACGCAGTTTCCACCAGATGACACTAATAGCTTAGTTCATTGGCCTGGTGTTATAGCTATTCATACAACACTGGCTCATACAGTTTCCACCAGATGACACTAATAGCTTAGTTCATTGGCCTGGTGTTATAGCTATTCATACAACACTGGCTCATACAGTTTCAACCAGATGACACTAATAGCTTAGTTCATTGGCCTGGTGTTATAGTATTCATACAACACTGGTCATACAGTTTCACAGATGACACTAATAGCTTAGTTCATTGGCTGGTGTTATAGCTATTCATACAACACTGGCTCATACGTTTCCACCAGATGACACTATAGCTTAGTCATTGACTGGTGTTATAGCTATTCATACAACACTGGCTCATACAGTTTCCACCAGATGCATCTAATAGCTAGTTCATTGACCTGTGTTATAGTATTCATACAACACTGGCTCATACAGTTTCCACCAGATGACACTAATAGCTTAGTTCATTGACCTGGTGTTATAGCTATTCATACAACACTGGCTCATACAGTTTCCACCAGATGACACTAATAGCTTAGTTCATTGGCCTGGTGTTATAGCTATTCATACAACACTGGCTCATACAGTTTCCACCAGATGACACTAATAGCTTAGTTCATTGGCCTGGTGTTATAGCTATTCATACAACACTGGCTCATACAGTTTCCACCAGATGACACTAATAGCTTAGTTCATTGGCCTGGTGTTATAGCTATTCATACAACACTGGCTCATACAGTTTCCACCAGATGACACTAATAGCTTAGTTCATTGGCCTAGAGTTATAGCTATTAAATCAACACTTACTACACCGCAAAGCGCTGAGTGGTAGCTATTCATACGCATTTTAAACCCCCCAAAAAACCCCACTTAATTGTGTTCAATCCAAAACTCGTGCTGTTAGCTGCATTTCTCTCTTTTCAAACGAGTTCCTTCCCTTCAGCTGTGGTGAGTAGGGCAGATAGTGGACTGACAAGTGGACAGCGGCGGCAGCAGCATGTGGCCAGTATGTCCTTGAGCCTGGCAGGCAGGCAGGCAGGCATCCTCCAGCTGTTTGCCACAGAGTCGGCCATCTGATCTGACCCAGGGGAGGAGGGTCCCCTCCCTCCCTCCCTTCCTTCCTTCCTTCCTTCCTTCCTTCCTTCCTTGCTTCCTTGCTTCAGTGGCTTCAGCAGAAAGGGGAGCAGAGAGGTCAAGAGAGGGGTCCACTTCCCGGCTGAATGTTCCTCTATTAAACTGAAAAGGGATGAGAGATGTCGGTCTTGTCCTTCTCTGGGAAGGAAGGTGGTGGTGGTGCTGCTTGTTTCTTCTTTTTCTTCCCAACTTCAGATCTAGAATCAGTTAGAGGGTTTTCTTTCCATTCCGGATAATATGTGTATTTTATGGCCTGCATTTCTCTGCCAGTTTTTGAAGAGGGGGCCGGCACACATTGGGCCAGAATGTGCTGTGAGCAGCTGCTGCTGAGTTCAGCAGAGAAACTTCCTCTGAGGGGGGGGGGGGGGACTGTTATCACTGCTGGGGTTACCAGTCAGACATGGTGCTTTTAAATTTCACAGTTAGGTTAAAATATGTACACACATACACTCTTTTTTTTCCAAAGCCTACACCACAAGACTCGTGTGTTTTTGGACCAAAGCACATCTAAAAGAACCCATAGCAATTACAATGTCGAAAGGAGATAAGCAGTGTCCCAGTTGGTATGGTCAACATTGTTAGGCTCTGTTCCCTGATCCTTTGTGCTGAAACTGTGAAAGAAATAAACATGCAATTTTAAACACACACACACACACACACACACACAACACACACACACAACACATACACACACACACACAACACACACACACACACATAAAACACACACACCACACACACTGCATACTGACATGCATATGCACTGCACAGACTATATAAATCAATTGTAAATTCTAGTATCTATTCCCTTACATGTATAACTCTGCAGAGGTATGGCAGAGGAAGATTTGTACCTCAGCTGTATCCGGACGTAATCAGGATCAGTGTATCCAGACGTAATCAAGATCAGTGTATCATGACAAATCAAGATCAGTGTATCCAGACATAATCAAGATCAGTGTATCTACTTTCGACAGGAAGTCTATTTGTGAACGGCAGTGCCATACATCAGGTGCTTCGGTTTTCAAGGTGAGATAGGCAGCGGCTTGATGCTCTGCGCTGTGCGGAGAACATAGCTAGTGCAATCTCACAGAATGGAAACAATGACAACTGGACCGTCAATTGTTGCTGAATACTCCGAAGTAAGGTAGTTATAGTATCACAAAACAAAAAAAGAAAAAAAATGGGTGGCGATGCGCTCTTCCCGGGGAGAGCAGCCCAAATTTCACGTAATCTCGTGACTTAAAGTGGTATAAAATAAAAATAAATAAACAAAAATTCCAAAATCTATACCACAGAATGGAAGGCTGCATGCAGAAAACTGCACACACACACACACCAAGCAAAAAAGAAAGTTCATTGTTGTGCGCACACACACACACACACAATGTACAAGTAAGGCCCAGAACAGAAAAGGGAGCAGGCCGCCCTCTGCTGAAGGGACTGGCCTGGCTGCAGAGTGGAGTCTGAAGCTGGCAGCTGGTCGTCGTTAGCTCAGGGGCTCGCTCTCCTCTCTCTCTCTCTCTCTCCGCTCTCTCTCTCTCTCTCTCTCCTCTCTCTCTCTCTCTCTCTCTCTCTCTCTCTCTCTCTCTCTGCTCTCTCTCTCTGTGCTTGCAGCAGGAGGAGGACAGGGACACTGATATAATGCTGTGTTCTTTTGACCCAGGCTGTCGTGAATGCGTATCATTTAGAGGAGGTGGTAAGCCAAGGTTCTGAGTGCCATTGACATTTCACACATGGAAAAGAACCAAGGCAATGTGCAGGTAGTACTCTGAGGATAAATGCTCTCTCATAAAGGAAAAAACAACATCTAAAGTAGAGTGGGTAGCACTGCGCTGTACAGGTGCAGAAACAAGAAGTTTGACAAGAACGGTGTGTGCAGAAACCACATGGACAGAAGAAGAGAGTACTGTTGTGTCAGCAACCAAACAGCCACAAGTCGGCATCAGCTGAGAATAAAGAATTTTTTGCAGGTGGCTGACGTGAGAAAAAATGATACTTTTTCATTTTAAGGAGCATTGTATCAGATTTTTTATTGTGTCCTCCATATCTGTTTAAAGTCAGGACTTCATTGGGGGGGGGGGGTTCCCAGTTTAAAAACTTGAACAGCCTTGAAAATCAATCACCTCTTGAAAATGTACTTACATTTTACAAATCTCTTCAAGACTGAAATATTTTTTAATGTTAATTGTGATTGATTTGATTACAAATGTGAAAAACATGTGAAACAAAAAGTCATGTGTGTGTGTTCATTATCAAACTGATGATCATGCCAATTTACTTGGAATGGCTGTGAGAGCAGAAGAATTCTCCTGTGGTCTTTTTTTTTTTTTAAATAGGGAACTATCTTGAAATGTTTAAAAAAAAAATGTCCAGATAGTGTTCATTGAAAGTTTGGTATGGACACTGTGTTTCTTATTTATATTTCATCCCAGGTTTGTCGTTTTAAAAATTAGGATATTCATCCATGGAAACTTTTAGATTTTTGTGCATTCGCTTTTAGGTTTTTTTTCTCCTCTGTTTGAAATAAAAATGATTTGTTTACTGTTAATTTAGCCAAAATTTTTTAAAATGGTTTTACACAATGTGAAACATCTCACTCATCTCTCTCTTCTCTCTCTCCTCTCTTCTCTCTCTTCTCTATCTCTTACCGCAAAGCTTCTTTGGGATATCATTTCTGATTGTGACTGGTTTTGGTGTGCATCAGATAATGAACAGACAACCCGTCATAGCATGTTTCCCTCTACGGTGCTACCATCTCTTACGCCTGTTTGGTGAGTTCACCCGCGGGGGGGTAGTCAAAATCAGTCCCCAAAAACAATATTATCGATACATCTTTAGAGAAATTCTTGGTCAATAGCATTTGTACTTTATAAAACATAAACTTAAAGTACTTAGAAATGCTCATGGGTTTTACCTCGTGACGTCAACCTTTCACTATTTTTTATTCTCCCATCCAACATTTTTGGTAATATGCTGATGAGGTGTTTGTTCACAAAAATTGAGCAGAAATTTCTCTTGAGTCAAAACATTTACAGTCTATGTTTGATATTCTCATTCAACAGCCTTTCTTTGGTACACGAATTTGGTACAATCATGTGTAAAAAATTACATTCTATAAATAAATTGGCAGAATTCTTTATAAAACAACTTTACATGTCTTAAATGAATCTTGATGGAGGATACTTTAAAATATCAATTTGATGCAGTAATATTCTTTGGGGGACATCTGTATATAATAAATTTGGGGGCATCTGTAATATATTACCATCTTTGGGGGAAATCTGTAATATAATACCAACTTTGGGACATCTGTAATATAATACATCTTGGTGTACATCTGATAAATATAAGACCATCTTTGGAGGAACATCTGTAATATATATAATTGGGGACATCTTAATATAATACCATTTTTTGGGGGACATCTGTAATATAATTACAATTTGGGGGACATCTGTAATATAATACCATCTTTGGGGACATCTGTAATATAATACATATTTGGGGACATCTGTAATATAATACAATTTGGGGGACATCTGTAATATAATACCATTCTTTGGAGGACATCTGTAATATAAATAATTTGGGGGACATCTGTAATATAATACAATCTTTGGGGACATCTGTAATATAATACAATTTGGGGGACATCTGTAATATAATACCATCTTTGGGGGACATCTGTAATATAATACCATCTTTAGAGGACATCTGTAATATAATACAATTTGGGGGACATCTGTAATATAATACCATTTTTGGAGGACATCTGTAATATAATACAATTTGGGGGACATCTGTAATATAATACCATCTTTGGGGGACATCTGTAATATAATACAATTTTGGGGGACATCTGTAATATAATACCATCTTTGGGGGACATCTGTAATATAATACATTTGGAGGACATCTTAATATAATACATTTGGGGGACATCTGTAATATAATACCATCTTTGGGGACATCTGTAATATAATACAATTTGGGGGACATCTGTAATATAATACCATCTTTGGGACATCTGTAATATAATACCATCTTTGGGGGACATCTGTAATATAATACCATCTTTGGGGGACATCTGTAATATAATACAATTTGGGGGACATCTGTAATACAATACCATCTTTGGGGGACATCTGTAATATAATACAATTTTGGGGGACATCTGTAATATAATACAATTTGGGGGACATCTGTAATATAATACCATTTGGGGACATCTGTAATATAATACAATTTGGGGGACATCTGTAATATAATACAATTTGGGGGACATCTGTAATATAATACAATTTGGGGGACATCTGTAATACAATACCATCTTTGGGGGACATCTGTAATATAATACATTTGGGGAATTGTCATAAATACAATTTGGGGGACATCTGTAATATAATACCATCTTTGGGGGACATCTGTAATATAATACAATTTGGGGGACATCTGTAATATAATACCATCTTTGGGGGACATCTGTAATATAATACAATTTGGGGGACATCTGTAATATAATACAATTTGGGGGACATCTGTAATATAATACAATTTGGGGGACATCTGTAATACAATACCATCTTTGGGGGACATCTGTAATATAATACAATTTGGGGGACATCTGTAATATAATACCATCTTTGGGGGACATCTGTAATATAATACAATTTGGGGGACATCTGTAATATAATACATTTGGGGACATCTGTAATAATACAATTTGGGGGACATCTGTAATATAATACCATCTTGGGGGACATCTGTAATATAATACCATCTTTGGGGGACATCTGTAATATAATACAATTTGGGGGACATCTGTAATATAATACAATTTGGGGGACATCTGTAATATAATACAATTTGGGGGACATCTGTAATATAATACAATTTGGGGGACATCTGTAATATAATACCATCTTTGGGGGACATCTGTAATATAATACAATTTGGGGGACATCTGTAATATAATAATTTGGGGGCATCTGTAATATAATATCAATTTGGGGGACATCTGTATATAATAAATTTTGGGGACATCTGTAATATAATACAATTTGGGGGACATCTGTAATAATAATACAATCTGTGGGGGACATCTGTAATATAATACAATTTGGGGGACATCTGTAATATAATATAATTTGGGGGACATCTGTAATAAAATGCTATATACCATCTTTGGGGACATCTGTAATATAATACAATTTGGGGGACATCTGTAATATAATACATTGGGGGACATCTGTAATATAATACAATTTGGGGGACATCTGTAATATAATATAATTTGGGGGACATCTGTAATATAATACCATCTTTGGGGGACATCTGTAATATAATACAATTTGGGGGACATCTGTAATACAATACCATCTTTGGGGGACATCTGTAATATAATACAATTTGGGGGACATCTGTAATATAATACAATTTGGGGGACATCTGTAATACAATACCATCTTTGGAGGACATCTGTAATATAATACAATTTGGGGGACATCTGTAATATAATATAATTTGGGGGACATCTGTAATATAATACCATCTTTGGGGGACATCTGTAATATAATACCATCTTTGGAGGACATCTGTAATATAATACAATTTGGGGGACATCTGTAATATAATACCATCTTTGGGGGACATCTGTAATATAATACCATCTTTGAGGGACATCTGTAATATAATACAATTTGGGGGACATCTGTAATACAATACCATCTTTGGGGGACATCTGTAATATAATACCATCTTTGGGGGACATTCTGTAATAAATACAATTTGGGGGAATCTGTAATATAATTACATTTTGGGGGACATCTGTAATATAATACCATCTTGGGGGACATCTGTAATTAATTACATTTGGGGGACATCTGTAATTATATACTATTTGGGGGACATCTGTAAATAATACATCTTTGGGGGACATCTGTAATAAATAATTTACCATCTGTAATATATGGGGGACCATCTGTAATATAATACAATTTGGGGACATCTGTAATATTTCCATCTTGTGGGGACATCTGTTTAATATCATTAGGACACTGACCTTTGGGGGACATCTGTAATATAATTACCATCTTTGGGGGACATGCTGGTAATACAATACCATCTTTGGGGGACACTGTAATATAATACAATTTGGGGGACATCTGTAATATAATACAATTTGGGGGACATCACTGTAATAATACAATTTGGGGGACATCTGTAATATAATACAATTTGGGGGACATCTGTAATACAATACCATCTTTGGGGGACATCTGTAATACAATACCATCTTTGGGGGACATCTGTAATACAATACCATCTTTGGGGGACATCTGTAATATAATACAATTTGGGGGACATCTGTAATACAACATAATTTGGGGGACATCTGTAATACAATACCATCTTTGGAGGACTTCTGTAATATAATACAATTTGGGGGACATCTGTAATACAATATAATTTGGGGGACATCTGTAATACAATACCATCTTTGGGGGACATCTGTAATATAATACAATTTGGGGGACATCTGTAATACAATACCATCTTTGGGGGACATCTGTAATATAATACAATTTGGGGGACATCTGTAATACAATACCATCTTTGGGGGACATCTGTAATACAATACCATCTTTGGGGGACATCTGTAATATAATACCATTTTGGGGGACATCTGTAATATAATACAATTTGGGGGACATCTGTAATATAATACCATCTTTGGAGGACATCTGTAATATAATACCATCTTTGGGGGACATCTGTAATATAATACCATTTTTGGGGGACATCTGTAATATAATACAATTTGGGGGACATCTGTAATATAATACCATCTTTGGAGGACATCTGTAATATAATACCATCTTTGGGGGACATCTGTAATATAATACCATCTTTGGGGGACATCTGTAATATAATACCATTTTTGGGGGACATCTGTAATATAATACAATTTGGGGGACATCTGTAATATAATACCATCTTTGGGGGACATCTGTAATATAATACAATTTGGGGGACATCTGTAATATAATACCATCTTTGGGGGACATCTGTAATATAATACAATTTGGGGGACATCTGTAATATAATACAATTTGGGGGACATCTGTAATATAATACCATCTTTGGGGGACATCTGTAATATAATACAATTTAGGGGACTTCTGTAATATAATACAATTTGGGGGACATCTGTAATATAATACCATCTTTGGGGGACATCTGTAATATAATACAATTTGGGGGACATCTGTAATATAATATAATTTGGGGGACATCTGTAATATAATACAATTTGGGGGACATCTGTAATATAATATAATTTGGGGGACATCTGTAATATAATACCATCTTTGGGGGACATCTGTAATATAATACAATTTGGGGGACATCTGTAATATAATATAATTTGGGGGACATCTGTAATATAATGCCATCTTTGGGGGACATCTGTAATACAATACCATCTTTGGGGGACATCTGTAATACAATACCATCTTTGGGGGACATCTGTAATATAATACAATTTGGGGGACATCTGTAATACAATACCATCTTTGGGGGACATCTGTAATATAATACAATTTGGGGGACATCTGTAATACAATACCATCTTTGGGGGACATCTGTAATATAATATAATTTGGGGGACATCTGTAATATAATATAATTTGGGGGACATCTGTAATATAATATAATTTGGGGGACATCTGTAATACAATACCATCTTTGGGGGACATCTGTAATATAATACAATTTGGGGGACATCTGTAATACAATACCATCTTTGGGGGACATCTGTAATATAATACCATCTTTGGGGGACATCTGTAATATAATACAATTTGGGGGACATCTGTAATATAATTTGGGGGACTTCTGTAATATAATTTGGGGGACATCTGTAATATAATTTGGGGGACTTCTGTAATATAATACAATTTGGGGGACATCTGTAATATAATACAATTTGGGGACATCTGTAATATAATACAATGGGGGGGGGGGGCGCATGTGTAATATAATACAAATTGGGGGGGGGGGGGGGGGGGGGGGGGGGGTAGGGGGGGGGGGGGGGGGGGGGGGGGGGGGGGGGGGGGGTGGGGGGGGGGGGGGGGGATATTAAACCTGTTTGTGTGCATCTTTTAGAATTTTGTTATCCGTTTACTTTTCCTGTTTTTGTTGTTGTTTTTTTTGGTCATCCGTTCCTAATGGCAGGAAATGGCCTACTCTTCTGAAAGGCAGAACAAGGTTTTAATGTGTGTGCAAGATGTTCTGCATGCATTCGGACATGGGGCCTTGGTTTATAGTCTCATTGAAAGGAATCTTGGCTATAGATGCCTGATAGAAACAAGGTAGACTTTAACAGATGATGGGTTCAAATCTTGGCTATAGATGCCTGATAGAAACAAGGTAGACTTTTACAGATGATGGGTTCACATCTTGGCTATAGATGCCTGATAGAAACAAGGTCGACTTTTACAGATGATGGGTTCACATCTTGGCTATAGATGCCTGATAGAAACGAGGTCGACTTTTACAGATGATGGGTTCACATCTTGGCTATAGATGCCTGATAGAAACAAGGTCGACTTTTACACTTTCCTTCCAGAGCAGCTATGTAGTCCTGCCAGTGCTCTGCTCCCCTTCATATTTTCATGCTTGCAGAAGATGGGAGGATGCACAGAAAAGATCTTGGGATTGTAGTCTGTGTTTTGTGAACTGCAGTAACAAAGTAAAAGCAGGCACTTAAATTCAGGCTTCCTACATGCATCAAGTCAACAGTGTGTCAGGCAGTTGCTAAGACAGTGGGAGATGTAGTTCACACAGTGATAATGGAAGCCGCCTGCCTGCCTGCCTGCCTGCCTGCCTGCCTGCCTGCCTGCTGGGGTGTACTGGACCAGGACTTGTGTGCTGTCTTCAGCAGCTCAGTGGTGTGGCAGTCCCAGTGAAGTGCCAAAGCGTAGGCAGCGATAACAGGTGGAAGATTTGTTTCATTAAAGACACTGGGCATGGATCAGTCCACGGGAAGCTACTGAAGCGTTGGCAACGACTCTTCTTCTGTTGTGTGACCCTGCACACAGGAGGATGGCTGAAGGAGCGGCAGGGAGTGGAGCAGGACGCTAAAACCCCACAGCTCACTGGCCGCTGGCACAAGCAACCTGCCTTTCCATCCGTCAGTTTGACGGACATCCTGCAGTCAGTCTGGCCCTGTTGGGCCTCAAGGTTGTGTTAGGGAAAGAAGTGTGCGCACACTGAGTTTTCTCCACAGAGCAGTCGTGCTGGTGCAGTTGGCTGCACGTTCCATTTCCTCACAGTGGTGATGTTGGGTTGACCCTTAGGGGTGGCCAGGGCGTTGCTACAAGGAACGACTGCTAGTAGAGTTGGTTTATTCTACCCCGTTTTAAACTGCACAGTTTTAATCTGAGATTTAAAAGTTGAGGAGGTGACAGCCCTGATGTGGCCTCTGTGGTCGGCGGGGCTTTATATAAACAACAGGATTGGATGGGGGTGTCGTTTTCTCTCATGACTTTCCTTTTTTTCCCCACAGTGCGGCTGGGACAGATGCTGGCCTACACCTCTCTGGATGAAAAGTGTGTACAGATTCTCCTCACCCACATCCATGATTTTTTAAAGTAAGTTGGTGTTTCTTTTTAAAAAGTGTTACGGATTGAATTGATAATGTCAGATGAGTGAACCATTGTGATGGGGGAAATGAGTTAACACTGGAACACCTGTCAGTGAGTGTGTGCGTGGCTAGTGGGCCTGAAAACCTTTTCTTCTTTCCCCGCAGGAAAACTGACCTGTGCACCCTCCATATTTTTCTATATTTGTTGCGGAACAAGTTGGACAGTTTGGAAATAGGATTTCATTCATCAAAATTATGAACCAAAAGATCTGAAAATCAAAAATGTTTTCTGCTATCATTCAGAGACTTCCATTCACCTCACATTGTGCCATCTGCTGTCATTCAGAGACTACTCTCCCCTTACTGCATGGTTGCCATAAAAGAAAGATATCCCCAGAAAGTTTTATGTCAAAATATTTTTAAAAATTAGATATAAATATACCTCATCATTTCTGCATAATTTCATTATTTTGTTTTAATAATGAATACTTTTTTTGTGGTTAAGTCCCCTATTTCTCCATGGAAGGTGTTGTAGGGTCAGCTTTTTGTGCATTGCTGATTAGAAAATAATAATAATAAATGGAATTTATATAGCGCTGTATCTTGCAGAGACAAATCAAAGCGCTTGCACTCAACTCATTCTTACACAGTCATACAACCAGTGACGAAAGACAAAAATATCAACACTCGTAGTGGGTTGCCAAGACCCATAGCTTGCAAAGCATAACTCACATACATATTTATATAGCATCACTACTGCATTTCTGTGATACTTTCTCTGTATGAAATTTGGGCTGCTCTCTTACTCCCCGAGGAGTGCATTTTTCAAGAAATAAGTTTTTCTGTCTGCATGTGTCAGACCTGCCTACCTGTACGATTGTATTGTATTTTTACACATTTTTTTTTACGCCTAATACAAATTTACTGAAAATAACCCCCCCCCCCCCCCCTAACAAAAAAATAACAAAAAAAAAACCAGGAGAAAAAGTGAAACTATGGCAAAGGGTTTAAGGGATGTAACTCTTTCATGCCGATTACTTCCCTTGTCTGCGTTAGGTCGTGAGTCATCACTGGGTAGCAAGTGAACTTTTATCTGTTGAAAGAAGGGGGGCCACGTGGAAAGTATCAACCATGACTATCAGGTTTCAAGAAAGGGACGGTCCAGCAGCAGCTCTCTCTCTCTTATATATATATATATATATATATATATATATATATACACACAAGGTAGATGGATGAAGAGGGTTACGAGGAAGAGGGGGTGGGGGACTTCCACAGCCATGTGTGTGGTCAGAGTGCAAGGGGCCCCTTTGTTTATCACTAGAAACCCTACAGCAACTGTTATCACCCTGTCAAAGCGATGTTTATATAGCAGGCCTACCAGCCTCCCCCTTGACGGTTTTTGTGAAAACCCACGTCTCCAAGCCATACAGGAGAACAAGTCTGATACAGGCCTTATATATCAGACAGCGTCTCTCCAGTGGGATTTTCTGATTTCCAAGCAGACTTGCCAATTCTTTCCATTTCTTCCAAGCACTCGCAATCCTGGTTCTGACAGCTAACTCAGATTTTGCTTCGCAGCTCATCATCTCTCCCAGGTAGCAGAATTTGTCTACCACTTCTATCTTCCCTTGTTCAAATTCTAGCTCCTCCTTTCCTGCATTGGTATTGTCTTCACCCTTCTTATTCATACAACTGGGGCAGACAAATACTCCGTCCCCCTTCTTCAGACTTTTGAGCTTTGAGCATCTTTTGTGACGCCAATATTGACAGTTGGAGCATTTGATCGAATTGTTCCCTACACCTTTGTGGCAGACACCACACGGGTATTTGCCTTGCTCTCTATGTGTTCTGCGGTCTTTTCCATCCGGCATTGCTTTGGTCTTGTCAACATTTACCTTCATTCCTCTGCGTTCTAATCTCTGTTTCCAATTGCCAAATCTTTGAGTAGTGTCATCACTGTTCTCAGCTACCAGTACTGTCATCAGCATACAGCAGTTCCCAGATCTCTGAGTGTTCTCTCATTCCTGACAGAAATTGTTTATATCCAGTCGCTGCTCTTGTAATGTGAAAATCTGTGCCCTTAGTGGTACTGTCAGCCTTCCTCCCTCTCCACTACCCATCTCCTCCCCCCTCCCCCTGTTAGTGTTAGCCAGTGGGATGAAACTTTGCTATGTTTATCACGGAGTAGGCACATGGTGTTGAAAACAGTGTCCTGAAAAAAATAACACTCACAGAGCTCTAAACTTATTTAGAAGTTGAGAAGCAAGAGATAAATGACTGGACAGGTGAGCTTTCATGATCACTTTGTTTTAGTGTGCAGCATTCTGTGCTAATTGAATACTCTGAGTCAAATTTTATTTTGGGATTAATTGCAGCAATAATATTGATTTCTTATGAAGAAGATAACAGAAAATAGCTGAAAATATTGTTTTATTTTCAGCTTTAAACTTTCTGAACATTGTTCGAATTAAATGATTTTTTGAAGAAGGTCCTACTGAGGTCCTCAAAAATCATTACACACACACACACACTCACTCAACTAGAAGTTGAAGATGGTAAGTTTTCTGAAAACAAACTCTTCTTCATAAAAGCAGAGCACTGCAAAGGAACCAAAGCCATAAATGGAACCACCAAATAAACAATGATTATAAGAATACATCGAGAGCAAGAAAGATGTAAATACTATTTTTGCTGTCAAAATACTATTTTTGGCCAGTTCAAATAGTATTTTTCATTTGCTGGGGTAGGCAGATGTGATGTGTATTTTTGTTTAGTTTTGGGGTTGTTTTTTTTTAGACTTTTGCCAAGGGCAGTTCTCGTTGCTGTAGATTCTTTTCTTTGTGCTTAACGTATGTTGCACAGGAGATGTTGGTTTATTGTCTCATCTGAAAGACTAGCACCTAGACCACCGCTCCTGGTCCTGTGGAAGGTTACATTCAGATTCAGACAGGGAGTGATCCTGGTACCTCGGACTGTGTAAAGGGGTCAGTGGGTTGTTTTTTATCTGTAGATCACCGATGCACAAGGTGATGTGTGCTGCTGCCAGGGAAGAGGAGTGACGGCAGGAATTCACGTCAAGACTTCAGCTCTGTTCAGACCGCCACTCACAACCCTCAAGCAGACGTGCACACCACACGTAGTATACATACACAGGCTTGGGGAAAGAGGTCCATACTTACCACACATGTAGTATACATACACAGGCTTGGGGAAAGAGGTCCATACTTACCACACAGGGAAAGAGGTCCATACTTACCACACGGGGAAAGAGGTCCATACTTACCACACGGGGAAAGAGGTCCATACTTACCACACGGGGAAAGAGGTCCATACTTACCACACGGGGAAAGAGGTCCATACTTCATACTTACCACACGGGGAAAGAGGTCCATACTCCATACTTACCACAGGCTCTCTGTCCCTGAGTTGTAAAGAAGGGAGGCTGGTGGAGCTGCTGGTTTTATAAAGGGCTGCAAACATGGTGCTGACAAGACAACAGACGCTGCTTTGTCCTGGAGTCAGAAAGAAGGCAGGCTTGATCAGCACACACGCAGCACAGCAGCGTTTCAGTGTGAAGGCCTGGAAGGTGTGTAGTGAAGAGAGGGACCCCTTGTGCTCCACTTTGTTTCTGACCACAGGCACAGTAGCCAACGCATGGCAAGAACACGCTGCTTTTTGTGTGTGTGGGAGGGTTTGAGCATTGGTGTCTGTGGCAGTGTGGAAACTGCAGCAAGTAAAAGGAAAGAGGGGTTGGCTGTGTCCACGACATGTTTGTCTTCACGTCCACACAACAGCTAATGAAGGTCCATCCCCTCAGTCCGTCTGTCATTCCTGAGCTAGTGCAGCATTACCTAGTAAAGAAATTGGTTAAGAAAGAAAGAAGTGTGTGTGATCATCTGTCTCAGTGTCCGTCTGTCAAGTGGACTGACAGCTTAAGGCACCAGTCCCCTTGGTGCTGTGGTTAAAGACAGGAAAGAAACGTCTGCCGAGTGGTTGCTGGTTTGAACCCTGTTATATAGAGGCTGTGGCCTAGTTGGTCCTGAAGGCGTGGGTTTGAATCTTGGCAGTGGCATAGGGTGAAATAGGGGTGGGTGGGGATGTTCATTATCTCCCAGGTCAGCTTCAGGTGCAGACCAGGCCAGTGCCTTCATCAAACACATGCAGATGGCACATTACAGATCCTGAAGTTCATGTCGGTGTTTCATGGATTGTGGAAAAATAAACCTGCATCCTTTAGGGGGGAAAAAGGAGATGCTCTGAATTCAAATCTCCTGCAGAGTGGCAAGCACAGGAGAGGACCAGGCACTGCGCCTGCCCTCCTCTGTCTGTGTGAAGGAGGGAGGGAGGCAGAGCAGAGCAGAGCAGAGCAGAGCAGCCTGTCTGCAGCAAGCTTCTTCCCAGTGTCCTGTTTTGGGGGCTAAATTGTTAGGAAGAAAGGAACCCCAGTCTCTGGTGTCAGTGCATGTGAATGGAAGAATCCTGCTGCCTGTGTTTTCCAGACCAATACTGAGCACTGTGTTGCATGTGTGCTGCTGTTGACTGCAGGAAAAACTGACAGGAAGCTGAAGAGTTCAGTCCACTCCCACGGCTGCAAAGTCCTCTTCTTCCAGCCTGGTTCATTCATTCATTCACTAAGATGAGTCTGATCCGATTTGAGGCTCCATTCGTGTGGAGACATGCACAGACATTACAGGCTTTCAAGGAAGAGTTAAGTAGGCCATTGCATTTCAGTAGAGATCCGTTGTATTGTATCATCATCTAATGCTTTCAGTCACAGTAGATTTCTCTGCAGGACATTTGGGCTGCTCTCTCTTGGGAGAGCATGTTGCTGACAGTATATGCACACTGGCATCATGATCATGTGTAGACATAATCCCTGTAGATGCAGTGTGGCTGCCTCCTTGGTGAAGTTAAAGATGGTCGTATGCACAGTGATAATGAGAATAATGAACCTCATGGTTCTCTTGACAGAACGAGGATTCATAAATTTGTGTGTGTGTATTTTTAGGAATGGTTTATTTTTAAAAGAGGGAATGGTATTAGTAGTTTTCAGTTGCTACTATTTTGTGATATGTATATAGGCCTACATATAAATTTTTAGAGTGACAAACTTGGAGCTTTTTTTTCAAACTTGGTATTGAATTAAATAGCTGCGCTTTAGTATGTGCTATAGGTCCTGGTCTGTGTTGCAGATACATGCTGAAGAATTCCTCCACCCTCTTCAGCCATGCAGATTACAGTATTGCGCCCCCTGAATATCACCGCAAGGCCATATGATGAGAGTTTGGGGAAGGAGTTGAGAGCTGTGACAGACAGGGCTAGAGCGTGTTCAGTGCATGGGGGAAACTGTTCCGCTTCATAGCGGAGTTCCCTGTTTACGTTAATTAACCTCTTAACTGCCCAGTGCAAGTGCACCCTATATGCCAGGGAATAAAATTCTTACGTACCACTGCTATGTTCATATCCCTCTTACTCAGAAACTACTACATGAATATTCCTGATAGTCTACCCAGTGACAGTATATATATCATAGATTACTTTGAGGCAAGCTCAAATTAGTTAGCATGATATTTCACTGCAAAAATATATTTAAAATGTAAAAAAATCGACCAAAAATACGATTTCTTTATCACCACTGTCATTCTGAGTACCCCCATCTCTATAACGTCAAACATAAGTCCAGGCCAAATCTCATTCATTGTTTTTTAAATACACGATCTCCTGAATCATACGCGATCGTTTTCATCTCTGTTAGGTAAATCTACAGTTTTATTTGCCACTTCTACAGCTGTGTAAAGTTATTGATGCCTTCAAAAAGAAGTGTCAGCCATTTTGAACAAGAACTTCCCAAGCAGTCATGTATAAAAACAAAATACGAGCTAAAAAACGATCGTTTTTGCAGCTGGATGTTGCCAAGCGACAGGAGAGTGATCTCCATTAATTTTGGAGTTCTTTCCCTTTAACTGTAGTCAAGGAAGCAGGCTTGTTTACTTTGGTTCGACACCCCGGACAATTTCCAGGGTACAGCAGTCTAGTGGTTAAATATGCTTCAGTGCTCTTCTTTATAGCAGGCTGTTAAGATCACAAGATAGGCCCTAGTGTCGCCCCCCCTGTTCCTCTACAAGAGCCCTGAGGCTCACGAATAGCAAGGCCCTTGCGTATGGGATCGTCCCCCCCCCCCCCCCCAATAGGTGGCCCCGTTCCGACTTCCAGGATGGTGTCTAAACACACCTGAGTGCATGCTGGGTTTTTTTTAACTTCACTCTTACCGGCACACAATGGCCTACTCTTCCGAAAAGCAGAACAAGTTATAAAATGTGTGCAATATATTCTGCATGCATTCCCACACAAGGCCTCGGTTTATAGTCTCATCTGAAGGACTCTTCATCATCAAAATGGATATTTTGCTGATAATCTTTCAGTCAAATGGCTGTTGTGTCAATAAACAGGAAGTGGATAGCAGAAACATTCATCATCATCATTTACTTCTCAAAAGTAACCAACAAAAACACAGGAAAGTTACCAAGGAAGAAGTCCATTTGTCTGAATATGGGCATGGTCAGTTTGCAAACTCTAGAAAGATCATTACTTTTTAGGCTCTTGATTCCTTTTGAGTAAATTTCATCTTGCAAGTATGAATTTTGTTACTAAGAGGGTTGGAATGTGCAGAGGAAAGATTGGTAAAGGTGAATTTAATTTCATAGACAATAAATTTGCTTGGTGAGCCATCATGAGCAATCCACAGACAAAGAGTTGACAGGATGATCACAGTCATGAAAAGTACAACTGCAAAAGAGAAGATGAGTAAGTCTAACAATGTCTGTGGCTTCTATCAAATTTACTTTCACTCATATAGACATTGGATGGGGACTTGCATCACGTTTCTTTGAACAAGGGTAAAAAGTAAATGTTTATATGAGACTGTCTGAAAAAGCAGCATATTCATAATATTTGTGAAGTGTTGTGGAATGCTTTAAAATCTTGTCATACTCTGAAGTAAAGTTTTGTTTGAGGCTGAAAGCTGAGCTACTCGGATGTGCGAAAAAGACTGAAGAAACTGCACATTGTAAGGAAAGGGAAAGGTAAAGGAATCCCATAACCTATAAGGTCGTAGGGGAGCGAGGCGTCAGGGACCTCACTTCTCTAGGGCCAGCATATTGGGGGCGGCCCCCATTCCTCTCCCCCCTGCTTTACCCCCCTGCCCCTAAAGAGGGCGACCCATTTTACAGCGGGGTTGAACTGTACTAAAGAAAAGGGCCCCAAAGGGTCACCCCCCAATGGTAACCACGCTCGACGCGCTTAACTTGGCGGGGGGAAAAGCGATGCTCGACCACTAGCTACCCGCCCCAAAACATTGTATCTTAAAGATAAACCCATAAAAAGAAAAATAGTACAAATACTGTTGGAAATTATCGGTTTCATACCTCAGCTTTCAGATGGAAAAAGAAATGAAATGGGAACTAAAAGGAGGAATCTGTTGGTTGGAAAAGTTTTGGAAAAGCGCAACTGTGACAACTATTCAAATGTGTTATTGCATATTTTGAGCGTGATTTTTCCCCCCAAAACCCCCCAACCCAACCATTGGTTTTTTTGTTTTTTCCAGTGGGAGTCTTGATATTTAAAGAAGGAGAAACCCATTCCCCTTTTTGTACTGTTTGAAAAACCAAATTTTTAAAACCCTAAAATATATGTTTTTTAAAAAAGTGTGTTTTTAAAAGTTTGGGGGGTAAATTGTTTTTTTTTTGTTAACTAAAGTTAGAAATATGATGGGGGGTTTCATGAATATTTTTATTTTAATGAAAGTCAGTTTAAGTTATAAAGGAGACAGCTCTAAATATTCACAATTTATAAGGGTTTGTTTTTTTTCCAAATTTCCCCCACTAAAACCCTTTTAAAAAAGTCCCCGGGAGCTTTTGGGCCCCTGGATCCTAATTTTTTTTGTGTTTTTTTTGGGGGGGAGTTTCACCCAGCTGATATTTACGTTTTTTTAATTTTTGGTGGGGAGGTTGAAAAGTCAGAAATTTGGTATTATTTATAGAATGTCAAGGTTTTGTGGGGTGGTGGTAAGTGGGAAATTTTTTAAAGAGGTCTAAAATTCTTGACAGTGTATTTGGAGGTGGTGGCGTACTACACGCCCCTTCTGGAAATGCGTGCCAAAAATGTTACACCACCACCCCTACTTTTCCCCTTGACAGATGGTTTCAACGTTGGGGTTTAAAACCCCCGGGAACTTGTTTTGAGCCACATCCGAAAACTTGCAGGAGAAGGGGGTTACCAGTTTTAATCGGAAAGGGAAAAACCCCATCCAAAGCTCCCCCTGGATGAGGCTGCAAGGTTGTCCCCCTAGATGCTGGGCGCTGTGTAGACGAGCTTTACTGCCCCCTCCCCTGTTCCCGTTTAGACAGAGGTTTCTCTTCATGGAAAAGGGGGAAAGTCTTGTGGCTGTGCAGGGAAAATTCCGTTTTTTCGGGGTTAGTTAGCAGGAGCATGTGAAAAAGCAGCAACCCGGGATTGTAGAAAGTTTTTTTTTTTTTAAAAAAATCATTTCAAACCCTGTGCGGCTTTATCTGCAAGTGAAAAGTGCAAAGAAACCAGGACTTTTGAATTAGCCTCCAGAGCGTCTTGTTGTTCAGGTATTGGTTGTTCCGACCCCTTTTTCCCAGTTCAGTGTTTTGTAAACCCAAAAGGGAAACCCTATTTACCAAACTTTTCCCTTCACAGTGTTTTAAAAAAGGGAAATGAAACTTATTTCTTCAGATTGGTCATATTGTGCTTTTTTTGGTGGGCTGATACTGTTAACAGTTAATTGAAACTGAGATTGCAAAAATGAACTCGAGAGGAATATTTGCTGCAAACGTTTTTTTGGGTGAAAATTATTGAATATTAAGCTTGAAAGGCATTTTTTGAATCCCAAACCCGAGGGAATCGACTTGGGAATGCAAAACAAACCCCAGTAAGATCATAAAGAGACCGATGTTGCTGACAAAAGATGGGAAAAATTTGAAGACAAACTATCATAGAGGCTTTCATTGTATAACCAAAGGGAAAGGGCCCAAAAACCCAAAAAATACAAAATTTTGAACCCTTTTTTGGTGGGATTGGTAACTTATTTTAGGGGGAAAAAATTTACCAGTGATTTTTGGAAAGATGACATCGGGGCTGGGAATTTCTTGATTTTTTTTTTTCGTTGACATTTCTTTTTTCAATGTCTTTCTTTGTTGATGTGCAACTCATTTTTTTAGTGGTAAAGGTTGTAAATAAAAGGCAGAAAATTTTAGTATTTAAAGAATGAAATAGCAGAAACTGGGAGTGACAATTGTGTAAGTGTTTACAGTTGGAAAGAAATGTCCTTTTTCACACAAGTGGAACATGTGAAAAACGCATTTCACGTTTGGTGCCCCCATTTCCGTTAAACCATTTAGCTTTGGGGGGCCCCTCTGATCATTACGATTTCAATGCTCAAAGAATAAAAATTGTGGTCCTTTTTCCCCCCCAAAAATTGGGGTCAGGTTTTTTTGTTTTGGAAGTGTTAGAGTCCAGTTCCCTTTTGTTATCTGATTTAGTACCCAGGAAAAAAAAATGTTTTTTGAGAGAGGGCTTCCCCCTTGGTCCCCTTTTATCTATAGGGTTTTCCCGCTCCTCTCTGGGGCCTAGGCCTGTACCCCCCGATGTACAGGTTTTTGATAAAAGTTCTCCACCCCGGGGTAATGGGGGGGGTAAAGTCGGACATGGTCAGGGTCAAGAAAAGTGACATGATGGAAAAAGAAGTGGTATGAGAACCCCAAGGGAAAAAAACAACAACAAAAAACCCCAAAAAAAGGGGTTTGACAAAGGCTTGTTTTCCTTTCATACAGGCCGGGGTTTGGGTGAAAAACTGGTGACCAACCCCACTTTTTTGGGTTTTTTCCAAAGCCCGTTTTTTAAGGGATTTATTTCCCCAGTTCATTTCTATGTGGATTAGGTTCTAAAGTCCAATAGATGTGGGCTTTATAGCCCCTTTTTGTGTGTGTGCTTGGCAATGCTCTGTGTGATGGTGCATCCATCCAACACACGCGATTGTGTTGGTAGTGGTATACACCAACAATGTGTGTGGGGTGTTTCCCCCAAACCCAGACAAGTCTATGGTTGGTAGTGGTGTTACACCACAGCGTTGTGTGCGTGTAACACGCACACACATTTAATGTTTTTTGTGGGAGTGCGTGCATTTTTTGGTTTTTGTCTTGTGTTGCATTAAAAGATGTGATCGTTTTTGAACCCTAGGGGTGTGGATTTTTCATTTTTTAAAAAAAACTATTTAAAAAAAAAATTTTGTTAAAATATAAAAAAATACCTTTTAAAAAAAATAAAAAAAAAACCCCCTTTAAAAAAAAGGGGAAAAAAAACCCCCCAAAAAAAACCCCCAAAAAAATTTTATAGAAAAAAAGAAAAAAAAAAAAAAAAAAAACAAAAAAAAAAAAAAAAAAAAAAAAAAAAAAAAAAAATTTTAAATAAAAAAAAACAAAAAAAAAAAAAAGGGGAAAAAAATTTTTTAATTTGGGGTCCAAAAAAAAAATTTTTTTAAAACCCCCAAAGAAAAAAAATGACAAAACAAAAAAAACAAAAAAAAAAAAAAAAAAACAAAAAACACCCCAAAAAACTTTTCAAAATATTGGAAAAAAAAAACCCTGACGGTCTTATTGAGCCCCCTAAATAGAACAAAAGTTTTTTCCCAGACATTTTTCCCTGTGTTTTAATCTTTTCCAAAGCCTTTACCCCCAAGGGGAGGCGCACATTTTTTCAGAAAATTTAAAAATGGCGGAACAGGGAAAATTTAAAAAACGGTGGAAATGAAAAAACAATGACAAAAAGAGGGAAATCCCACCCTGTCTCAAAGCAAATGACCTCTGGGGGTGGTGAGGGGCCTACAATCTGTCAGCTTACAAGTAAACACCAATTCCAAAAATTTTTAAAATTTAGTTTTACTTCACTTTTTTGGGATCAGGGGGTGAAGTAAATTGAAGTTTTTGAAAAAATTTTGGTTTTCTTCCTGTCAGGGGGAAAAAAAGCACATGGCAAACAACATAATTTCCAATTTATAATGGAAAAAGATACTTACAAAAGCTGTTCAAAAATCTTGAAATATAATCGGGGCAAATGACCACAGTATTCCCCAACTTTCCCAGGTTTTTACCTACCTGTCTAAACCCACACCCCCAATTTGGGAGGGTTCTGGAAAAGATGCCTTTAAATAAAAAGGCCGCAGACGGAACGAGTTAGTGATGCGTGTGGCTGTCATCAGACCATTTCCAGTGCACAGTTTTTTTTGTTTTCTTTTCAAAAAACAACGAAAACCCCCTTTTCAAAATGGATATCCAATGAATAGGGGTTTTTTTTTTCTTTTATCTAAAAATAAAATGCAACTTAAACTTTTGGTATGCCGTAGCTTTTTAAACCAAAGTGGATACATCATAATATGGTGAAAAATAAGGAACATTGTATCCTTGTGCTTTTTCCCCAATTTTCTTGCTAAAAGTAAGTCCCCCCCCCCCCCCCCAACATTTTTTTCGCGTTTTTTCTTTATTTGGGGGGGAAAGGCAGGGGTAGTTTAAAAAAAGAAGGTTTTTAACCGGAAAAAACAGTAAACTGTCACATGTTCAACCAACATCATGTAATATTGTTGCAGGGCATCAGTTAACCTAAAGTAAACCCAGGCAATCGATTTGACATCATCAGTCAACCAACATCATGTAATATTGTTCGGGTATCAAACCTAAAGTAAACCCCCGGGAATCGTTTGACTCATATAGGGGTGAAGGTCCCTTTGTCAGTTGCATGGGCCCAAGCCAACCCCAGAGATACCCCCCACCCCCCCCCCAAAAAAAAAAACAACAAACAAACAAAAAAAAACCAAAAACAAAAACCAAAAACTTTTTTACAACTGTTGCAGGATCTATAAATTTTGAGATAAACCCTTCACCACAACTGTTGCATTGGGGCTCAAAACCCTAGGATAAACCTTTCCCCCAATGTTGATGGATCTAAACCTAGAATAAACCTTCACCCAATGTTCATGGATCTATAACCCTGGATAAAACCCTTTACCAAACTGTTGATGGCCTATACCCCGGATAAACCTTCACCACAACTGTTTCATGGACTCTAAACCCTGGATAAACCTTTCCCCCAAATGTTTATGGGGCTCTATAATAGGGGAAAAAAATTACCACAAAAGTTGATGGGGCTTATAACCGAGATAAAAATTTACCAATTTCATGGACCAAACCGGGAAAACTTAACCTTTAAATTTGGGGTTAAACCTGGGAAAACCTTCCCACAAGTTGCCCGGCCATAACCCTAAAGGATAAACCCTTTCCCCCAACTGTTGCAATTATAACCTTGGGGGAAAACCCTTCACCAAACTTTCATGGACTTATAATAAAAAAAAACCTTCACCCAAATTTGCATGGCTTAACCCCAAAAAATTCACCCCAAATTTTAGGACTTTCCCTGGGGAAAACCTTTACCAAAGGGAGGGCCTTTAAACCCTGAGTAAACCCCCCACCCAATGTTTCATGGCTCTTCCCATAAAATTTCCCCCAACTGTGGGCCTTAACCCTAATAAAAATTTCACACAAAAAATGTTGCATGGGAAACCCCGGTAAACCCCCAAAATGGAGGACTCATAACCCTAGGGATAAACCTTCCCCCTGTTGAGGAATCATAACCCTGATTTAAACCGTCAAACCTTCCTGAAAAAAAAACCCCTGGGGGGAAAAAATTTCCCCTTGAAATTGCTCACAAAACCCGAGGAAAATTCCCTCTTTTCTTTTGCCCCCGCCCCCGCGCTTTTATAACAACCTACCACGGGGAAAACCTTATTATTAAACTCTCCCTTCCCTGAATTTTTTTTTTTTTGTAGGGAATATATTGAAAACCTTTTTGAAATTCCCACCTTTTTGGGGGAGGGGCTTTTAAAATACAAGTTCACCTGGAGGCCTTTTTGTTTCCATCTTTTCAGAAAGGAGAACATTTTTTACCAAGGGGGTAAAAACCCCCCCCCCCTTCATGGTTTCTTTTCCCATTTTTTTCCCCCCCAAAACCAATATGCCTTAATTAAAAAAGGATTAAATATCAAAATTTTCTTTGGTGCTGAAATGGGAAAGTCCCCCCCAGGGGGGGGGGGGCAGATCCCACAAATTTGTTGGCTCGGGAAACCCCTTTCCTGGGGGCTTAGGGCGAGCCCAAACCCTTCCCCCCACGCCCTGAGGGAAACAATTCAAACCCCCTGCCACGGCTTGGACCTGTTTAAAAACTTGCAACTTGGGCTTTTGTCAGGTTCATGCACTTTTCCTTCTGCAATTTCCCGGGGCCTTTTATGAACAAAGCTTGCCCACAGGGAAAACCCGGGTGTCAAAAAAATTTCTTTTTTACGCTCTGTTTTTTTTTTTTTGGGGGGGGGGGGAAAAAGGGGGCATTTTAATTTTAAAACTTTTTTTTACTTTTAGCTTTTTTTTTGAAGGGGGGGGGGACTTTCCCCAATTTTGAAATTTCTTTAAAAAGTGTGCAACCTCCCAAAAAGCTTTTTAAAATTTTTAAAAAAAACACTTTATTTCAGAGGTAGACCATCCTTTTTAAAGAGTTTCCCCCAATTTTCAAATGAAAATAAATTTTTTAGAAAAAAATTAAATGGGATCCCTTACCAAACCCAAAGCCCCCGGCTTTCCCCCATAGTGAATTTTTTAAAACAATGTTTGTTTTTTTTAAAAAAAATCCCCAAATGCTCAACCATTCTGGTTTCTTGCAAATGGGGGAAAAAAAAAAAGGGTCCCCCTAAATGGGGGTTCCGGCGGTTGAATCCCCAGAAAAATGGGTTTTGTGACCTCACGGGGGTTTGGAGGGCTGCAGCCCCGTAAGGATTTCTTGGGGGTCTTTTCCCCCTATGGAAAGGTAGAGGAAACATTGGCTCGACCCCTTTTGGCAGTGCGTTTTGCCTCTGTTTCCATGTCATCAGGCCCCTTTGGGGCCCGCTGGGTTTGTGGCACCGCACCCGGCTATCCCCTTGCTACAGTGGGTTGGCACCTTGCCATTCTCACCCTTGTCCAGCTGTTGTTGTGGATTTTTTCTACCCTTGTCATATCTGCTTGCGCCGCCTTTGTGGCCTCTGTTACCCCTGTCATCAGTCTCCTTTCTACCACTGGGTTTGGGCCCCTGTTTAATTACACTCCTACAGGGCCTCAGCACAAGGGCCCGAATGTCAAGCTAATCAAATACAATGTGGGTTGTTTGCAACGAGCCACACAGGTGTCCCGTGTGTGGTTTTTGGGGGGAAAAAATAAAAAGGAACTTTCAGGAAAAACTGCCTTGACTAAAATCCCCTTTACTGCGGAATCTGGTATGTGTTTAAATGGGCTCCGGAATGTCCCCCGACCCTTGGGACCCCCGCAAAACTACATTCTTCAAGGAAAAATCCTGGGAAAAATACTTGAAAAACCCTTGACCGGCCTTCTTATTACAAAAATCCTGAAAGCCCCCCTATTTAAAAACAGTCCACTAGCCATTTCAGCCCGCCGAGGGTGGGGTTTTCCTGTTTGTTTTACGGCCCCAAAACCCTGGTAATGGGAAAACTGTTTTCCTTCTTTTACTGTTGAACCAGAAAACAACAAGCAGTAAAAGGTCTAAATGTAGCCTTACCAGGTTGCCCAAATCCCCCCGGGAAATTTTTCCCGGACCCAAGACTGCTTTTCACACTTTCATGTAGTTATTGGGTTTTGGGTTTTGGGGGCCACCATCCGGTGGATTCTTTGGGGGGGGGTCCAGCCCCAGATGGTTTTGCATGGGCCCCCTTGGGGAATCCCAGAACACCCGATGTTTCCCCCAGGGAACCCTGAATAACATCATTTTTCCCCGACAAAAAAAACCTTTAGCCATGGCCTGCTTTTTTCACAGAATTCTTTCCCTTAGCAATTTCATTAGTATGGGGTTAAAACAAACGCACTAACGTTTAAACGTTAATCAAAGCAAACCTAAAATAATGGTTATATTTAATATTAGCTAATGAACTAAGGGGATAAAAAAAACACTGAATGAAACTCCGGCCCCTGTAAAATTTTGATCGCCCGGGGGAGTACAGCTGTAAAAATGGGAAAGGGTTAATACCGAATCTGGTCTGTTTGTTGTTGTTGGGTGTTCCCTCGCTTAACCCCCTGGGGGTCTATCACCCAGAACATGCCACACTCTGTCTCACTCCTGCCACCTGGGAATGGCTGTCAGACCCTAAGTACGCACAGGATGAGAAGTGTGCACACAGGATGAGAAGTGTGCACACAGGATGAGAGGAGGACGGTTTTTCAAGGACCTGGCTTGCCACACAGACAGCTGGCTTTTGACTTCAGAGCATTCTCTTCTCCTTTAAAGGACAGTGCAGCTTGTTCTGCTAAGAGTTGGGCATGGCTGAAGGCCATCTCACCACAGCATTACTCTAGTTTCAGAGCATTTTCTTCTTTATGCAGAGAATTAGGCCATTTCTTTCCCAGAGTTTGCACAATTGTATATTGTCTGTTAGTTGATTGAAAATTTTGTTAGTTGAATTTTCTATTTGTAGTTATATTTTCTATTTCTAAGCATTGTTTCAGTTAAGTTGGTTCACTGATTTTTAATTTTGTTAGTACTATTTTCTAAGTGTTGCTTAAGTTAGATGGTTCACTGATTTTTAATTTTGTTAGTACTATTAGCATTGTTTCAGTTGGTCATTCATTGATGTTTGATTTTGTTTGCATTATCTATTCATTGATTTTTAATTTTGTCAGCATTATTTTCTATTAGTAAGCATTGTTTCATTTAGCTGGCTCACTAAATTTCAACTTTGTTACTTCTCTTTCTAATGGTAAACAATGTTTGTTAGTGGGTTAGTTTGGGTGCAGTCCTTGGCAAGCGAGTGCAACAAGCAGTTGCCATTGCTTTCTCATAATACTGTATGCTGGTTTATTCCCCCAACACCTCAACCCTGCTAATACAACTGCTGCCTGCCACTTGTACCCTTCAGTTAGTGTACACACTGCACCTCAACCCTGCCAATACAACTGCTGCCTGCCACATGTGCCCTTCAGTTAGTGTACACACTGCACCTCAACCCTGCCAATACAACTGCTGCCTGCCACATGGCCCTTCAGTTACGTGTACACACTGCACCTCAACCCTGCCAATACAACTGCTGCCTGCCACATGGGCCCTTCAGTTACGTGTACACACTGCACCGTGGCTCACTCATGCATCAAGTCACAGCCGATTGCCATTCCTGGATTGCCATTCCTGCCTCGTGAACACTTAAGCCTGAAAGGGAGTAACTCTGAGAGTGCTAGTGCCTTGCACATGTCAAGATGAGTCCTCTTTTCTTCGGTAGCCATTTTTCACTGGCCTCGTGTGCTGTGAGCAGATAAGTCAGACGCCTCAGCCCAGTGAGGTGGTCAGACTGTTGTGGGCGCAGAACACACCTGGTGGAGCCCATCCCCCTCCAGGTCGGACTTTGGGGGTTGGGTGATCTCCCCACATGACACAGGTAGTACTGGCTTACATGGTTACCAGTAGCAGAGGACACCTCTGACCTGACTCTAGGTAGAAAGGTATGTGCATGCAAACAGTCATTTCCAGTGCGTGCATGTGTGTGTGAGAGAGAGAGGGGGAGGGAGTGGGAGGGGGGCGGGCACATGTGCATGCAAGTGTGCATATTTATGCATATCATGTATATGTAAAAAAGTATGTTCTTTCGAGCCAGGAGGCCCATAGAGCCGGAGCTTATCCCGGTGTCTGTAGCGTTTTTCACCACCCCCGTGACAGGACGCTAGTCTGTCGCCAGATACTTCCCCAGCAGAGCTGGTACCCACTTGTACACCTGGGTGGAGTGAGGAAAATAGGAGTTAAGTGTCTTTCCCAAGGACACAACACCGAGCCGAGCGGGGATCGAACCCGCGACCTCTGGATCACGAGTTGACTGCCTAAACCACTCGACCACGGTGCCTCCATGTACATGTAAAAGTGTAAGATATTGTTCTGACACAATCATCTTTTCATTCCATTTTTGTATGACTTGGCTCAAGTTTTCAATACTTTTTTTAGAAGTACATTTTGTAAAGCCACAACTGACATTTCAACCATACACAAAGAAATTGTTCATGAGTAATTTGCAATACAGTTACTTCTCATTTAGGCCTCAACAACTTGCTATGCCAATCAATGTCAAAAGCTTTTGCATGTATGATCATTAACTGCATTTGCATGCCACCTACATAAATGTGTGCACATACACATGATGTATATCAGTTACCACACTTGCAGCACACACATGCATTACTATTTATCTATGTAGGCATGAGCAATTGGCTTATGCCAAGAAATGACAAAGCTTTTGCCTGTGGCCACACACACACACCAATAACCACACCACGTTGTTTTTTAAATTTTTTTAATACTTATTCTTTAATGAACTGTAAACTTTGAGATAAACCATTTCTTCTTTGATGATGTAACACAGGTACATGACAAGTGGTTGGAGATGAGGATCCAGCAATAATAACAAACGTCTAACAGGACGACGCAGGGAAAAAAGACATGGATGTATACACACACAGGCGCTTGGAGGAGGGACGCTGACTTACTTAAGGGAGGCAACGTCATCATTTTTTGTTGTTGTTTGTTGTTTCTGTCTTTGCTAGACACAAAAAATAACCAGTCACAGAGTTTGGTAAAAATGAGTGCCCAACATTCACCTAACAATACAGTAGGGGGTGTTGTCATCTGTCTACAATGAGATCTAACACGCACAGACATCCTGGCCACTTCTCACTGTGGGTACACACTACGCCACCCATCGGAAAGAAAGGAAGGAAGGAAGGAAGGAAGGAAGGAGCAACACAGGCGCATGAAATGATCTTGAAAGAGAGACTGTGTCTTCGCCAATGACAAACATGATTTCAGTGACCACTGCCTCCATCTGCTCAATGTGTGTGTACTAGGGTCAGAGTGAACACGCTGACTTCTGAAAAGCAGGCATGGAAGTGTCCAACAGAGCACTGGCCACAGCCAACTGCTCCACACCAGTTGTGCGGCTGATGTGGTGTGGTGTGGTGTGGTGGTGGTGTGGTGGGGTGCTGTGGTGTGGTGTGGTGTGGTGTGGTGTGGTGCTGTGCTGTGGTGTGGTGTGGTGTGGTGTGGTGTGGTGTTTCCTGGGCTCCATGCCTGCTGTGCAGAAGGCAGGACTGACAGAGGTCTGGTGATGGAGAGAGGCACAGGGCAGTATGGTAGTTCACCGTTGTCAGAAGATGTGGAACAGGACAGACACCATCAAACCAATGGCCTGTTATCAGCTCAGCGCTGACACATCAACATGACAGGACACGACATGACAGGACACGACACATGTATGCAATGCAGTGCAGTACAAAACCCAGCACTTCTTTCTTCACCACACCAAACAAAGACGGAGGAGACTGAGTTTCTGACCAAACAAAACGCTTTTGGTGGACAATGTCATCACCACCTAGCCCAGAAAAAGGTTCAGGAAACGACAACAGAAAAGACCAGATTTAAAGCCATATATATCTATCATATATAGAGACTTTATCATGAAGCCTACCACTAGTTTTGCTGACTGAAGGGCATTTGACATTTGCCTGAACTTACATTTCTTTAAAAAAAAAAAAAAAAGCAAAGCAAAATCACATATGCTTACCCCTGAAAAGGGCCTAACCTTTCATAATATTGTCCTCCTTGGAAAGGAGGACGTTAACATCCACACACATACAGACTGCATGTGTACATAGATAGGTTACATACGAGCGTTTAGCCAGACAGGCACACATCACACTTCTACACATGTCTATATCATATACACACACACACATGCAGGCCTCAATCTATTTACATTCACGTATATACATCAATCCATATGCAATTCAAAAACAAAACAAATCAAACCAAACCAACAAAACACTAAAATTGTTGGACAAAAACTCATGTGCAGAACTGACAAACTTCTTGATGACTTCATAAAACATGTCACTGCTTCACTCGTAACTTGAAAAACACATGTCAGTTTGGGAAGGAATGCTGCTGTGACTTCCAATCGTCCTCAAACCAAACCGGTTTTGACAAGGACAAGGAAGGTCACTATGCAAGAGACAGAGAACCGTACCACCTCCGAGACTCAACTTCTCTAGTGACCACATTAAAAACCCAAATTCTCAACAGAGAAAAAACAAACTACATAGAGGGAACAAGGTGACAAGTGGGTGACACAATGTAAACAGGTTAGAAAACCCGTCAGATCTCCTTATGGCAAAGGTAAGGGTGCCTACTGACTACTGACAGGACTTGTCCAGGCTGTCACCAGCACTTCTGATCAACAGTCTAACACGACATTGCTGGCTCTGATCCAGCTCCAGACTGTAGTCTGGACGTCTGCGTCTGGCTTTCCGCGACGCTGTTGTCCTTGTCCAGTGCACTCCACAGACCACTTGCTGAAAAACGCCTGAGTTTTCTGCCCTACCCTACTGGGGCTACCTAAGAGACCTGCGCCTTCCAAAAAACTCATCCTCTCACTTTAAGTCACACTCTAAAATCAAAAGTTCCCTGAATCAGTGTGCTCATCACACACTTTGGAATGACTGATGTCAAAATGATAGCGCCAATGGATAGAAAGTCAGCAACTTCAGCTGTACAGTTACTCACTGTTTTGAGCAGGATCACCTTCACAGGCATACAGCAGGGACTCAACTCTTTCTTTTTCTACAGGTAATAAATTGCCATGGTCTTCACTTGACATAAACTCCCTTCTTCTGAAACTTCAATCCTGTCAGTTGTGGAATGAAAAGACTACAAATCACGTATATAATATTATCTCAGATTTTGGGGGGAAATTTTGTGGAGTCAAATTTATCCTCATATTTTAAAGAGAAAAACAAAATATAGTGTGAGAAAAACCCCAAACCAAACCAGAACACATGACCTTGTTCTTCAAAGATTCCACAACAACAACTATCAGAGGAAAAGAAGCAAAACCAAAGCAATGACTATTAGCGCAGAGTATCCAGCAACAAAGCATACTACACGAGTGAAGGACATTTTACTTTGGCATGCATGCATGTATACAATTTCACACACACACACACACACATGGATACAATTCTACCCAAATGAAGCTTTCTTCTTGTTTTCTGTTGGTGTCTACCCGTGCTTCTAGTCTGAGCCTGCGCGTCACTGTAGGTTTAACAAAAACATGACGACGTCGTCTTCTTCAAACATGTGATATGTATGGACGTGTTCCTTGACAGACCACCAAAGTCTACACAGAATGTGCAGACAATTCTTTTCTTTTCATCATAATCTTCTCAATCTTCATCAAATAAGAACACATCTCTCTCTGTTCATAGTTGTACACATAATTATGGCATCATAGAACAAGTACTAGCAATCTGTTTCAGGAATTTAAAAAAAAAAGACCTGATGAAGTCAGAGAAAGGAAAATAAACGAGAGAGAAAAAAAAGGGGGGGTTGGGGGGGGGGGGGGGGGGGGGGGGGGGGGGGCAGAGTATGGCATTGTAATGCTGTCAACATGCTGCAGTCATTATTAACACACACACACACACACACACACACACACAAGGACCTCCATACATACTGAGACAGCCTATAGCAACTAGTCAACAAGTTGACTGGGTGTGAGTGTGAGTGTGTGCACACGTGTGTGTGTGTGTGTGTGTTATCTGTTGTCATCTTTCTAAAGAATTCACATAGCATGTATATCTTGGCGCATGATGAGACAGTTTGAAATAGGTCATAGCTACACAAACTGAACAACAACAACAAAAGATTTATCTACATAATTATACTGTACAAAGGATGAGAAAATACAACCTACACACACACACAACACATACAGCCTCACCCACCCACCCATTTTCCAGACACTCACACAGTGTTGCAAATAGGCCTACACACACGAGCGCACACATACACCCTATATAAAATCGGTCCCATTTTGTTGATGATAACCTTTTTTCACAGTAACAGAATAATGCTTTCCTGCTGAGCTTTGTGGTCTATCTTACCAGCCATCTTACCAGCCATCTTCATCATCAAGCTTATAGTATGCCACAATCTTTTCAGTCACTGTCTTACCAGCCATCTTCATCATCATGCTTATAGTACACCACAATCTCTTCAGTCACTGTCTTACCAGCCATCTTCATCATCAAGCTTATAGTACGCCACAATCTGAATTCAGTCACTGTCTTACCAGCCATCTTCATCATCAAGCTTATAGTACGCCACAATCTGAATTCAGTCACTGTCTTACCAGCCATCTTCATCATCAAGCTTATAGTACGCCACAATCTCTTCAGTCACTGTCTTACCAGCCATCTTCATCATCATGCTTATAGTACGCCACAATCTGAATTCAGTCACTGTCTTACCAGCCATCTTCATCATCAAGCTTATAGTACGCCACAATCTGAATTCAGTCACTGTCTTACCAGCCATCTTCATCATCAAGCTTATAGTACACCACAATCTGAATTCAGTCAGCTCCCAATCTTTTTCTTCCTTTCCTTACTCACTCCATCATGTGAACATTCCTCATCAGGACAACCGTCATCACTTCCCTCTTTTGTATCAATCAGTCAACTGTTTTTGTATTCATGCACATTCCTCAATGGAGAATTGGACTATTAGACTTTTTTTGGTGCCTCTAGTTAATTTAAAGCAGCATAATGACATGCTATGCTGATAACAGCTATGCCAGATATATCTCCCTCCCTTTCAACAATGGTTAATTAATCGGAAGAGATTGATGTGGCTGGTATACTGTATGTGACTGTTGGTAATGTGCCTGTCTAAGATCTGACCCTCCCTGCCTTCATCGCTATACAATATCTAATATACACCAAATCACTACTTTCTATCAACAATATCTATCATACACCAAATCACGGATGTTTTCGATCTCCACTAGCTGCAACAGGAAGGAAGGACAGCAAAGTCATAATGCCACCAATGAACTCAATGTTTCAACACAACCTGCTTTTTCAGACTCCTTCACTGACTGCAGTAACAACCAGCAACCCCCAAACTTCAAACAGAGGACAGGCTCCTTTCTATTGTGTAAAGCTGCTCCTGACATTCCTCAAGGGTTCTACCTGCACCGACTCTGTGTGGAGCTTGTCTGATGAAGGATCCCCTATGGATCTAGCAAACTTGTCAACAACGTCACTAGTCCTTTTCACACAGGACTTCACATAAAACTGACCACGAAGACTTCTTTCTTCTTCATCATCAACAGACAAGCTCACAATTTCGCTGAATGCATGTATGCTCAACCTATTATGAAAAAGAAACGATAGCTATTAACTTGTAGCAGAATGAAGTGAACATTTTTCGGTTCCCAGCATTGTCCATGTCTGCTCATTTTCTTCCCTATTCAAAAGCCAAAGTGTATGACAGCTTGCTAACATGGATGAACCAATTTTTTAAATATATAAATATATATCACACAACTTTACATTCAGCTGACTGTAAAAAGAGTGGTCAAAATGGGCACTGTCCACGCTCCTCAATAGTTGAAAAAAAAGAAAGAAAAAAAAAGAGCAGCTTTAACACCAAACAGCCTACAAGTCCACTGATCAGACACTGCTCATAAATCAGATGTCAATTCTGTTTCTCATCAGTCCATTTCTCTCAAGCAAGACATCATCAGGTTCCTTTTTTCTTTTCATCAAACAAAATTTGGTATTGAAAACTTTAAAAATAAAAAAGAGAGAGAGAGAGAGAGAGAGAGAGAGAGAGAGAGTGAGTGAGTGAAATTGAAAACGACCTCACTGCAGGCATCCTAAGACACAGCAGTAAGTAATCAAGCAGAGCCAGTCCTCTTTCTGTACCCAAGCTTGGGCAATGCTACGTAGCTAGCTAGCTAGCTACGTTAATCTGACCGTTTTCTTCATCGACTATGATAAAGTAGTAAAACCACGGGAAAACAGCCAGCAGACGCTAGTGCAGTTTAATCCCTGTAGTTTGAGCCGTGAATGACCAAAGAGTAGTCTGAAGCAAATCTCTGCTCTGTTTCTTCTGTTCTTTATTACTAATATCATTATTGTTATAATGATTATTGTTGTTATTTGCTTTAACATCAAAACAGAACAGTTCTATTTTTCATCTTTATAACTGTTCAACTTATCACCAACGTAAAAAACTATGCTACAATAATTTGACCAGCAAAACTATGCTACAGGTATTGTGACAAGTTCCCAATATGCCAACAATCACTGAAATCAGTTACTGCTGAAGATGTGCTTCCTTCACCACCAATAAAACCACTGCTTTCATCAAAGAAGAAGCAGGGAAGAAAGATGAACAGAATGTAGGGAATGTTGACGTGTAAATTTATTCATCACCATTGGAATGTATGGAATGATGGAAAGAAATACTTGACATTACTTTGCACACTGTGGGTTACGGGAACTCTGATGGAATGTCATTTGTTCATAACCTGTTTCTGAAATCTTGAGCTGATAGACTTTTGAAATAAATTCCTCCATTTCTCATCAAACACACAGTCAATACAGCAGTTGTATGCATGCACACGCATGTGTGTGCACGCACACCAACAGACAGAATCTATACAGCACTTATACATGCACACACACACTGTCCCTCTTTCACCCCTCATGGCCTCAGACACAAAGAGAAACTAGTCCACTTTCGCCTTAAACCTCCAGACTACACACATCATAAAGACAAGCATACTGCAAACCAACTCTCTACTGATATGCTTGCTAAGTTATATAGCAATCTTGACATCACATCAGAACAGATGGTGGAATGAAACCCTCTTCCCTCATCCTGGTGGAGTCGCCACTGGATGAGAAACCTTCCACAACAGCTGTCCACACACTCGGCTCTGCCCCCTGAAGTCATCAACAGCCACCCCCCAAAACACTCTTTACTACAGCAGCTCTGAAAGTCGTCAGTGGTGAGGTTTTCTGTATGAAACCATTTTGACACTATTAAGATCTACAGCCGCATTCTGACTTAGGGGACACAAAGAGACTGAAGTTGGTTCCTAGTCTGGGATTTCTTGTCTCTATAGCAGAACAGCACTGCAGCCAAACATCAGCACACACTGCAGGATTAAGAGGAATACAAAAATATTACAAACATCCCAACTAATAAAAACTTCTCAGTGAAGGAAGGAACCAACATGATTATTCACAGAAATGATCTCAGATTTTCCCATTTTCATGTCAAGTGTTCCCAAATCAGCCACAAACTCTTCTTCGTCTCATTTTCTCTTAGTTATAGTGCAGGTAGAGCTTTTTCCAAAAAATCTTTTTCACTCAAAATTGAACAACTGATTGTAATTTGATGACACAAAATGAAGATAGTAGTCAGTACTCATTAGAGTAACAAAATGAAACAAACCCCACAAAAACTTAAACCAAACCTGTTGCTGTCATATCTTACTATTGGTTGAGAGATAAAAGAGCTGGTCTTCTGTGTAGGACGAAGCATTATGCTCATACTTTGCAATTTTATACACTCAAAGATGTCATTGTCACAAGACAGGGTATCAGACACACACTTCTTTCGGTTAAAAAACAAGATGTACTGCCCCAGTCACCCTCTTCACCCAAATTCCTCCAGTTCCTTGCTTGCACTACTTCCTTCCTTCCTTCTTCCCTACCCCATGATAGAAGCGACTCCAGAAACAACGCTGGAAGATAGGCCTTAGCTATCTGGCTTAGCTTAGCTTAACTTAACATGATTGGGAAGGAACAGGTGTGCTCTTTGACTGTCACTGACTCGGGATCTTTATCAAGCACAGTAAAGTAACACTAACAGAAGCAGTTCACACCAGAGCTAAATAATTTGTCTGTCTCCTGCATGAAACAATGAACTGTTCAGTCATCTAGATTTTCTCTGAATCGTTAAGACCAGACAGTAGTTCTTCCATATCATTGTCATCTGAAAGTGACTGAGTTCAATATAACTTTTGTCATCTGGAACTACTCAAACTGCAATTAGGAAAGTCAACTTGAACAAACTGCCTCACGTACTGTTTCATTGTGTGCTATCTCAACTGATAACATTTTCTCAACATTGCTTTTTGTTATACTGGCAATCACACTATTTCACAAGAAAACAAATAGCTGTTCAGCTTGTTCCCTAGCGCATAACCCTCCTCCACATCCTACAAGGGGTAAAAGGAATGTCATTTTCCAAACGTTTCATGCGGGTAACTAACCATTCTGACCGGTACTCAGCTTCTTCTTCTTGTTCCTCTAGGAAAGAGAATGGTTGTGAAGGCACTGACTGATCCAAGCCCGATTTCCACTCTGGCAGAGTCAGGTATGATTATAACTAAGGGAATACTTAGTTCAAAGATATATTTTCAGAATCCCTGTAACTCATTAAACAAGTGTCGTTCAAACATACATTCATGTACAGAGGATTATTTCTACACAGTGATCTGTAATTCACCCTCTGTTTTCCTGCTGTTGGTCTCCCTCACTCCAACTTTACTGTAATCTGAACTGGTGCTTCTCACATTAATCTCATTTTATATGAACTGGTACTTTTCACATTAATCTGTCTTTGGAAGCTAGTTGGTTGGTTGTTTTTAAAAAAAAAATTCTTACTACAGTTATAAAAAAGATACTACCATAAGACAATTAACATAAAAAATGCCCAAAGGAAAAAAAGCTTCACTGCTGGTTCATTAGCCAGACAAGCATTACTGCGACTGAGAGATTTGATGAGCTCAAAGCAAACTCTTTCTTTCCCTTGCTCACAGCCAAGAAATCAATGTAGTCCTGATTTCTTAGGCCACTGACCAGGCCTAACTGAGGGTCACAGCCACCTAGGGCCACTGAAAGAATCGATCAGCTATAACTGCTCACGAAAAGCCCAACCCCCAAAATCAGATGATCTGTATATGATATATGCTGTACGCTGTGAAACTGCTGTGCTGTTCAAAAGTATTCACCTGTGACCTTGGAATAAAGAAAGCAAGAAAATATAAAATACGACAGACATTCTGATTAAAACAAAAAAAAAAGCAAGTTAGAATAAAATGACATAGGTAGATAGATCAATAGGAAAAAAAAAGAAAAGCATGGTATCTTTGAAAACCTTGAAAAGAAATCAGGATGATGTCTGATAACCTGTTTTGTCACAGCTTGTGTGTAGGACTACACTATCTGAAAAAAGCCAACTGTACAAGAGAGAAAAAGCCACAGACCTCTTCATGGATCATACTCAACAAGTTTCACATGGTGGTTGGGCTGCTACATGATGATGAAGTCATCTAGAGTGATCAAGCAACTGACACTAAAATCCACTCAACCCGTTTTGGAAAAATAGCACCGAGTCGTTGGCTATCTCAAAAGACAAAGAACAAGTGGTGTCATGGTCACATGTGAAGGAAACAGACAGGAGGACGCTGGCCAATGAGGACGAGGGACACGAGATGGATGAACCGACTGATGCACTGCCAGTGCCACAGAGAGGTGGGGTGGTAGGTGTATGGCGCCTCAAAGTCCATGGTTCGGGGCTAGGGAGGGACAGACACTGGACACTACAAGGATCAAAGAATGCAAGAGTAACACAACCTGGATTATCAATTAGTGTGGCTGTCATGTGCAGTGTACGCGCACTCATTCTGTAGGGGTCCGTGTTGAAGGAGAAGTTGATGATGAATGAATGACAACCAAGTCACCCCCCCAGGAGGAGAGGTATAGTTCCACTGTTGACGATGACCAGCCGAGTCCTGTTCCACTGTGGGGGTGTGTGAAGCACAGACAGAGGTGTGGATGTGCTGGGCTGGCATCCACTTCCAATTTGAACTGTATCCCAGACAGGAATCAAGTCAGTCTCTTCAGGAAGGAAACAGACCAGCTACACTGTTGCCCACCTTCCATGGCTGCCCTGCTCCACCCCCCCCCCCCCCCCCCCCCCACTCCCCCTATTTTTTTGGCAGTGTTTAATCACGATTTTGAATCACTGTCAATCTGTCTATGTGGGTTCAGTTCAGTTCAGTAATGCAGACTGTCTGGACATACCATGATGAGGGGTGTTGCTGACAGAAGAGCACTGTCACTGACTGTCAGCATTCAGTGAACAGAACAGAAGGAAGTCTGAGCGTGGCCAGGGACAGGAGACTGGCAGCTGCCACCAGCTCCTGGCCCACAGCCCCTCTTCACACACACACACACACACATACACACACACACTCACACACACACACTCACACACACACACACACACACCACACACACACTCACACACACACACTCACACACTCCACACACACACTCACACACACACACACACACACAGAGTCACATCACAGGCATGGAAGAGCCTGGCTCAGAACCACCTCACCCTGCTGTTCCCCTTATCTACCTGTCAGCCTCATGGTGCTTGGTGGGGAACGGAGAAGACACATGGACAGGGTCCTGGTCAGTCACGCGTTTCACTGGACACAGTCCATGCTCTTCTTGCTCAGGTGTGTGGACAAACCCTCAATCACTAGTTGTAGGAGCTCAGCTGCAGGCACTGTTGTAGACATGTAGCTAATCATTCTGATGAACAGACAGGGCGTCTTAAATCTCCACCATGTATAGCTGTACTCTTGAAGATGAACAACGGAAAAAAGGTGAAGATCAGGAACATCAGTGAGGTGGTGTGCTAGAATTCTCAGTCGACTTGCCTCTCCTGTTAACTGTCTCGATTTTCTAGTGTCAACATGTGCAGCTGAGAGACTGTCAATAATCCAGTACAATACTGGTGGTTTTCTTTTCTTGCCACTTGAGACTTTTGTCAGGTTGCCTTTTACAAAGTAGACGACAGCCTAGAAAAGAAGTGGGCCAACGCCCTGGGGGTGGGCTAGAGAGAACAAAGACTGGTGTCGCTGTGGAGTTCCGTGTGTTGAGCAAGGCAGGGCAATGTTGGACACTGGAATGTGAACAAGGCAGGCAGAGAGTGCTAAGTCCCAAGCATTCGTGTACTGTGTGTGTGTGTGTGTGTGTTTCAACACTAAACAGGACTCAACACAGGGAGGGTTTGACTGAACAGCTTGTCTGGAGTGCACACTGTTTTTTGAACACATAACAACACAACGTACAACTGATAGGGATAACGGTTTGCTGTTTTTTTCCTTCTCTTTGTTCTGGTCTAACGCTCTAAAGCGTGGGTGTTATCATCATCATCATCATCATCACAATCCACAGAGTGCTGGTGACCAGTGGAGAGCAAACAGGAATGCAGAGCACAGAGAAACAACACGACCAGACCCTCCTCACAGCGATTCTACATCACACCACCTCCCTGCTCCTCCTCAGAGCACAGAGAAACACCACGACCAGACCTTCCTCCTCACAGCGATTCTACATCACACCACCTCCCTGCTCCTCCTCAGAGCACAGAGAAACACCACGACCAGACCTTCCTCCTCACAGCGATTCTACATCACACACCACCTCCCTGCTCCTCCTCAGCTCCTGTTCTCCTCTGTCCTCCCCCCCCCTGACAGCTGGGCCACTCTCCACTCACTGCGCCTACACAGCCACAGCCCCCACGCACCACACTGGTCTGCCCACAGTCTACATTCAGGGGGAGAAAGGACAGGACAGGAAAGGAAAGGAAAGGAAAAGAAGAATTAACACTACAGCTTGGAACACTTGCTCCTGTTGTGTGTGTGAAGAATGTAGAGACACAGTATCACAATGACACTAACAAAGGGAGCACACAGCACCCTTCCTTCCTCCCTCCCTCCCCTCACCAGAACCTCTCTCTCAGGGAGGCTCTGTGGTGGTGGTGGTGGTGGTTGGGGGATGGGGGGGGGGGGGCAGCTATGTACAAAAAGGTGGAGTGGAAGGAGGGGGGGGGGGTGTGATCCATGTACAGAGAGGTGTACATCTCCCCCCCCCCCCCCCCCCCCCCCCCAAACAACCCCCCACAAAAGAACACATCCACAATCCTCTCCTCTGACCGACCGGGGCCATGTTCAGACTTGGTTAAAATCTACTGATATTGAGCACAGACTAGTTGTTACAAGTTGATGTAGATACAAAGGAGGGGGGGAGGAAAGAGGCCACAGCACAACATGGCATGGGTCTAAAACGTGGTGATGATGAGATCTGCCCTGGCCTCCTCCTCCACTTTCCTTCCTGCACAATAACTGTCTACACTGCACTGCACCCTACCAATCAACTGCGCGTGCGTGGAGATGTGGCGAAACAATCCTCACTTGCTTCACTTCACCTTGGCTCATTTCAAAGCCATGTCAGCAGGCAGGCAGGCAGGCAGGCAGGCAGGCAGGCAGGCAGGCAGGCAGGGCACTCATCTGACACAGCGTTCTTGGCTCACAGCACAGCACAGCCATGCCCCCCCCACCCCTTCACCACAGGAGGCTAGGAGCGATTCCTTCCTTCCTTCCTTCTGCAGTCCGCTCTGCTCTGCTCTGACCCACAACACTCACACACACCCCATGCTGCCACACTGTCCCTTGGCTGTACAAGACCCATGTAGGGGGAGGAGGGGGGGGGAGGGAGGGAGGAGAGACAAAAGATCCAGCACAACATGACACATGCAGGCGCGCTGACATCGGTGATGCACAACACAACACATTGGTGATGTCCGTTATCCACAACCGTTGTCACCCTAGCTGTCCACGATGTCGCCCGCTCCGGTACAACACCATCACAGTCACACATCTTGCTTGTGCTTCAACCATCAGCACACACATCTGTCTGATCATCACCACTAGTCCTTCACCAACAAGAGGTGCAGCTCACACCGTGGTCTGAACACACACACACACAGTTTAAAAAAAAGAAGAAGAGCCAAAGAAAAGAAAAGGGGTTGTGCAGGAGAGGGGTGGAGGTCCTCTGTCAGGCCGGCGACCCCACACCTGCCTGCCTGCCTGCCTGCCTGCCTGCCTGCCTGCACACAGGCACTGCTGGCCAACAGGGCGTCCTCCTCCTTCAGGAAGGGTTGGTGGCCATCGACAGGCGCGACTGCTTGGGCTCGATCTCCAGCGAGGCCTTGTAGGTCTGCTCCTCGTCGTACAGCCGCGTGGGGTCTAGCAGGTAGCTGGTGACCTGAGTGAACAACGGACATCACGTACGTCAGGTCAGGCAGTGTTGTCTGCTGCAGGGACATCCATTCATCATACTACAAATAAACATGCCTAAAACCTTTTCCATGAACTACACTCAGACACAGAGAGCAAGGGACGGGACAGCCTTGTAGTTAGAGGGATGTATTCATGACCTGCTGACCCGGGTTCCAATCTCGTTCAAGAGGATTCTTTTCCTCTGGAGTTAGCATCAGTGCCGACTCCAACTCTCCCCAAAAGTCCTTCAGATGAGACTATAAATCGAGGTCCCGTGTGCGAACACATGCAGAACATCTTGCGCTCACGTTAAAACCCCTTCTGCTTTTTGGACGAGTACGCCATTGTGTGCCGGTCGGAACAGATGACAAAATTTACCCAAAAAACCTACAAACATACGGGGAATGAATAATTTAAAAAAAGCACATGAGTGCTTATTCCATTATCCTAAAAAAAAAAGTAAAAATTTTTTTTAAAAAAGAAATAAACACACACACTTGTTTTAAATACTAAAAACTTGAAAAAACTACTAAGATGGAGGAAGTGAGCGCTTGAGCGCTTTGATTTGTTGCTTTACAAGATTCAGCGCTATATAAATTCCATACATTATTATTATTATTATTAAGTGAAATGACCCATTCCATCCCATATACCTAGGATAAGCCGATAGCACAGGATGACCAGTACCCCGTTTTCCCTCAGATGGTCACCAAAACAAAGACGAATGATAAGCAGAAATGACCACTGCAGAAGACAGACAGACATATGCACACACAACTACTGAAAATGCTGTAGAACTACTGAAGTGATGCTGGACTGTGTGGTCGGTCACAGCAGACAGACATATGCACACACAACTACTGAAAATGCTGTAGAACTACTGAAGTGATGCTGGACTGTGTGGTCAGTCACAGCAGACAGACATATGCACACACAACTACTGAAAATGCTGTAGAACTACTGAAGTGATGCTGGACTGTGTGGTCGTCACAGCAGACAGACATATGCACACACAACTACTGAAAATGCTGTAGAACTACTGAAGTGATGCTGGACTGTGTGGTCAGTCACAGCAGACAGACATATGCACACACAACTACTGAAAATGCTGTAGAACTACTGAAGTGATGCTGGACTGTGTGGTCGGTCACAGCAGACAGACATATGCACACACAACTACTGAAAATGCTGTAGAACTACTGAAGTGATGCTGGACTGTGTGGTCGGTCACAGCAGACAGACATATGCACACACAACTACTGAAAATGCTGTAGAACTACTGAAGTGATGCTGGACTGTGTGGTCGGTCACAGCAGACAGACATATGCACACACAACTACTGAAAATGCTGTAGAACTACTGAAGTGATGCTGGACTGTGTGGTCGGTCACAGCAGACAGACATATGCACACACAACTACTGAAAATGCTGTAGAACTACTGAAGTGATGCTGGACTGTGTGGTCGGTCACAGCAGACAGACATATGCACACACAACTACTGAAAATGCTGTAGAACTACTGAAGTGATGCTGGACTGTGTGGTCGGTCACAGCAGACAGACATATGCACACACAACTACTGAAAATGCTGTAGAACTACTGAAGTGATGCTGGACTGTGTGGTCAGTCACAGCAGACAGACATATGCACACACAACTACTGAAAATGCTGTAGAACTACTGAAGTGATGCTGGACTGTGTGGTCGTCACAGCAGACAGACATATGCACACACAACTACTGAAAATGCTGTAGAACTACTGAAGTGATGCTGGACTGTGTGGTCGGTCACAGCAGACAGACATATGCACACACAACTACTGAAAATGCTGTAGAACTACTGAAGTGATGCTGGACTGTGTGGTCGTCACAGCAGACAGACATATGCACACACAACTACTGAAAATGCTGTAGAACTACTGAAGTGATGCTGGACTGTGTGGTCGGTCACAGCAGACAGACATATGCACACACAACTACTGAAAATGCTGTAGAACTACTGAAGTGATGCTGGACTGTGTGGTCGGTCACAGCAGACAGACATATGCACACACAACTACTGAAAATGCTGTAGAACTACTGAAGTGATGCTGGACTGTGTGGTCGGTCACAGCAGACAGACATATGCACACACAACTACTGAAAATGCTGTAGAACTACTGAAGTGATGCTGGACTGTGTGGTCGGTCACAGCAGACAGACATATGCACACACAACTACTGAAAATGCTGTAGAACTACTGAAGTGATGCTGGACTGTGTGGTCGGTCACAGCAGACAGACATATGCACACACAACTACTGAAAATGCTGTAGAACTACTGAAGTGATGCTGGACTGTGTGGTCGGTCACAGCAGACAGACATATGCACACACAACTACTGAAAATGCTGTAGAACTACTGAAGTGATGCTGGACTGTGTGGTCGGTCACAGCAGACAGACATATGCACACACAACTACTGAAAATGCTGTAGAACTACTGAAGTGATGCTGGACTGTGTGGTCGGTCACAGCAGACAGACATATGCACACACAACTACTGAAAATGCTGTAGAACTACTGAAGTGATGCTGGACTGTGTGGTCGGTCACAGCAGACAGACATATGCACACACAACTACTGAAAATGCTGTAGAACTACTGAAGTGATGCTGGACTGTGTGGTCGGTCACAGCAGACAGACATATGCACACACAACTACTGAAAATGCTGTAGAACTACTGAAGTGATGCTGGACTGTGTGGTCGGTCACAGCAGACAGACATATGCACACACAACTACTGAAAATGCTGTAGAACTACTGAAGTGATGCTGGACTGTGTGGTCGGTCACAGCAGACAGACATATGCACACACAACTACTGAAAATGCTGTAGAACTACTGAAGTGATGCTGGACTGTGTGGTCGGTCACAGCAGACAGACATATGCACACACAACTACTGAAAATGCTGTAGAACTACTGAAGTGATGCTGGACTGTGTGGTCGGTCACAGCAGACAGACATATGCACACACAACTACTGAAAATGCTGTAGAACTACTGAAGTGATGCTGGACTGTGTGGTCGGTCACAGCAGACAGACATATGCACACACAACTACTGAAAATGCTGTAGAACTACTGAAGTGATGCTGGACTGTGTGGTCGGTCACAGCAGACAGACATATGCACACACAACTACTGAAAATGCTGTAGAACTACTGAAGTGATGCTGGACTGTGTGGTCGGTCACAGCAGACAGACATATGCACACACAACTACTGAAAATGCTGTAGAACTACTGAAGTGATGCTGGACTGTGTGGTCAGTCACAGCAGACAGACATATGCACACACAACTACTGAAAATGCTGTAGAACTACTGAAGTGATGCTGGACTGTGTGGTCGGTCACAGCAGACAGACATATGCACACACAACTACTGAAAATGCTGTAGAACTACTGAAGTGATGCTGGACTGTGTGGTCGGTCACAGCAGACAGACATATGCACACACAACTACTGAAAATGCTGTAGAACTACTGAAGTGATGCTGGACTGTGTGGTCGGTCACACAGACAGACAATGCACACACAATATGAATGTGTAGAACTACTAAGTGATGCTATGTGTGTCGGCACAGCAGACGACATTACAACCACTGAAAGCGAGAACACAAGTGTGCTGACGTGTTCTCACAGCAACACTCTTGCACACACAAAAGAAAATGCGTAAAAACTACTGAAGTGAGCTTACTGTTTTAACAAAAGTCTTTAAACATTATTGCACACAACTACTGAAAAGCATGTAGAATACTGAGTGTCTGACTGTGTGGTCGTCACAGCACATATATTGCCAACAATATACTGAATGCTGTAACTACTGAAGTGATGCGACTGTGTAGTCGTCACAGCAACAGACATATAAACAAATATATAATGTGTAACGTATGAATGTGCTGACTGTGTGGTTGTGGCTGTTGTAAATCAGTGTTGTGTTGGATGATGTGTCATTGGTCAGCAGTTTCCATGCATATCACTTGCTTGTGGACACAAAAGAGCAAAAAAAAAACTATTCATGTTTAAAAAAGTTCATACAATACTGCTAGCCAGAAAAGACAAGTCCATAAGTTACGTGGATGTGTTCATTCTTCATACACTCTGTTCAAAAAAGAGCGAACTTCTCAATACAGTACAATATTAGAGAAAACAAAAGCGTATTAGTACACTCTGGCCTTGTGCTGATGCAGATTTTACATGCATGATAATCCGTGTCACACATAGAGTACATAACAAACAATCTCATCAATACAACATAAACGGGCCAAGACAGCGTTCCACTGCAAGATGTTCATTCTAACTGCGATAATCTGGTCCTCAATGGCATGTCCATAACATGACAATCCATCAAACAACATAACGGCCAAGACAGCTCCACTGCCAAGATGGTCATTCTAACTGCTGATAATCCGGTCACTCATGGCTGTACCATAACAATGACTAATCCATCAATACAACATAACGGGGCCAAGACAGCTCCACTGCCAAGATGGTCATTCTAACTGCTGATAATCTGGTCACTCATGGCTGTACCATAACAATGACTAATCCATCAATACAACATAACGGGGCCAAGACAGCTCTACTGCCAAGATGGTCATTCTAACTGCTGATAATCTGGTCACTCATGGCTGTACCATAACAATGACTAATCCATCAATACAACATAACGGGGCCAAGACAGCTCCACTGCCAAGATGGTCGTTCTAACTGCTGATAATTCTGCCTGTAACTCAGGGCTGTGCTACAACAATGACTCATCCATCAACATAGTATAATGGGGCCAAGATGGGGGGGGAAAACTGACAGAAAAAAGTGAAGAAATCCAAACAGTTCAAGTGATCAGACTGACCATGCGCATTTTGGAGAAATTGACCAGCTTTTCTTCGGTGAAGTTAGGCGTGCCCTCCTCAATGAAGGACAGGTCAGTCAGGTACATGCCCAGGTAGGGGATGCAGGGTGGATCACACCTGTCATCAACAGCAACCAAACATCAAAGCAATCAATGGAGACTCTGGAATATTGTTACACAGACAGATTATATGCGTTTTTTGTTTTGTTTTTTAATACGCACTTAAAAAAAGAAAAAGAATGCAATGAGCCCCCATGGTAAAAGACTCACTGATACACCTATTCTTTGAGAATGGCCTTTTGTTTCTTTTACTCTGCCTCCTTTTCTGTGACATTCCTGTCTTGATGTTTCTGCCCCACTCATTCTGATCTCTCCACATGCCCCAGCCATCACACATCGTCTCCACAGACAGGGGGAGTCCACAGGGATCTTATCTAAGATGATGGGCTACCATGGGACCACCAGCCAAAGGGGCCCTGCACTGTAGCTGGATCACTCTGGTGATGTTCAGTGGTGCCCGTTCTGAGCTAACATAGGCAGAAGTTTATGTACAAGGCCTCTTTCTGGTGATGACAACAACAACAGCACAGTCACAGACCCAGACAGAGGCACAAGTTCAGCTACAAGGTAAGGCCTCTTTCTGGTGATGACAACACCAGCACAGTCACAGAGCCAGACAGAGGCACAAGTTCAGCTACAAGGTAAGGCCTCTTTCTGGTGATGACAACACCAGCACAGTCACAGAGCCAGACAGAGGCACAAGTTCAGCTACAAGGTAAGGCCTCTTTCTGGTGATGACAACACCACCAGCACAGTCACAGAGCCAGACAGAGGCACAAGTTCAGCTACAAGGTAAGGCCTCTTTCTGGTGATGACAACACCAGCACAGTCACAGAGCCAGACAGAGGCACAAGTTCAGCTACAAGGTAAGGCCTCTTTCTGGTGATGACAACAACACCAGCACAGTCACAGAGCCAGACACCCACCTTATGCCAAGCTTTTCAGGGCATTTCAACATCTCATGAAAAAACAACCCCAACAAATCATTATGAGATATTCCACTCCTCACCTATGTTTACACTGGAATGAACTTTGTGGCGACACCATTCCTGTTCAGTAATTTCTTTTCAACTAGTTTTTAGTGATGAACAATTTCTTACTTGCAGTTAGATATCCCTATCCACACCTGTGTTTACACTGGAAATGAATTTGTTGTTTCATTTTTTTTCTTTTACTCAGCAGACTGTTTTAAAACTATTTTTTAATCAATCATAGTTACTGAGTTTTTTTGTTTTTTTATTTTAATTTTACAAAGGGTTGTTTCCCCATCCACATTATGCATGTGCAGGGCTGTTACTTTAAAAACCAACCAAACTTCATGTCCACCACAGTGTGAGAGCACATGCATGCTGAAAGACTACAGAGTGAGGCTAAAGGACGCTGACCTGTGCAGAGCATCCCTCATGTTTTTGAAGCGACCCTCAGAGGACACCAGCGTTTGCAGTCGCTCAATCATCTGCTTGGTCTGAAACAACACGTCTTTCCCTTAGGAATGCATACCTCCACAAAAACAAAACAAAAAAAAGAAACAAATATTGCAGCGAGAAAAAAAGTCCTAATTAATTGTTAATACCTAGGTTCTGCTACAATTTTATGATATTCTGCAATGACACTGAAACCCCACCCCCACTTAAAAATCTTACAATGTGTTATAGATAAATAAATAAATAAATAGGTGAACTGATGATATACCACTGTACCTCAAAAAAGGATCTTCCATACACTTGCACATTCACTATGTATACGGTAACAGACTTAACACTTGTTCTTCACCTGAAGCATACACACACTACACCCATGACCATCAAGTTCTTAACAGGATGTCTGGTATACACCCTTCAAAGGCCAAGCAGTTTTGATATAAAACAACAAAACCACTATGGACAAACTAGGTGACTGACCATGATCTGCTTTTTGGGGGAAAGTTAGATTTTCTTCAAGTCACAGACAGAACAAAGGACTGGCCTAGGCCTGCCTGCTCTCCAGGCAGCAAACAGAACAAAAAGACCACACAAAAAGACCACACAAAAAGACCACACAAAAAGACCACACAAAAAGACGCTGCATCCAAATACTCATGACTGGTTTTCTTCAAGCCAGCTACAAGACAAAGGACTGGCAATGACAGTTTACAGACTTTTATCCTGCTTTTCTTCTTCTTCGTGTGAAAAACAGAGCACACACAAAACAAAAGAACCCTAGCTGCTGCAGACTTCTCTTTTTCTGACACATAGTTTCTCCTAGGTTTTCTCCAGGTGACAGAACAAGAACTGATCATGACATACCTGTGAATTTCTCCTAGGTTTTCTCCAGGTGACAGAACAAGAACTGATCATGACATACCTGTGAATTTCTCCTAGGTTTTCTCCAGGTGACAGAACAAGAACTGATCATGACATACCTGTGAATTTCTCCTAGGTTTTCTCCAGGTGACAGAACAAGAACTGATCATGACATACCTGTGAATTTCTCCTAGGTTTTCTCCAGATGACAGAACAAGAACTGATCATGACATACCTGTGAATTTCTCCTAGGTTTTCTCCAGGTGACAGAACAAGAACTGATCATGACATACCTGATAGAAAATGAAGAAATCATGACACACCTGTTTAACAGACCCTGGTCACCTTTCTGAGCGTCTTCTAGGTAATCTTCAAAAGACAGACAGACAGGGAAGGACTATTCGGGCTACACCTGGTTACAGACCTTCCCTCAGGTTGCCTTCAAGGCAGTGAGAGAGCCGGTGACTGGCCACCCCTCCTACCTGTTTGGAAAGCTTCTCCCAGGTTTTCTTCAGGCGGTAGACAGAGCTGTTGACGAAGGCAGCGCAGATCTGCAAGACGCCGTTGTAGTTGTGCATGCAGCGGCAGATGTCAGCAATGGCGGCCCACTTCTCTATACACGCCACGCGGTCCGCCATGTTGCTACGCCCCACAATTTCTGACACCACCAGTCGGCTCACCTGCACACATCATTCATGTGGGACGTGGGGGTGGTGTGGTTACTGACAACTGGCAGGGAACAGATGCTAACAACAAGCATTCCTCCTTTCTCTCAGCACTAGAGGTGCAGTGACAGTGTCTTTCAATTCCTCTCTTGGTTCTAAGGTAATTCCACATATGCATTAGCCTCTACAGTTACCCCATAACTAAATAAATATCAACCCCTCCACCCACCCCATGAAAAAAGAATTCAGCTTTAATGCAAAATCTCATCTCATCTCATCTTCACCTGTAAGCCCCTCCGGGGTCGTAGGGGCACAGCAGTAATGCAAACTAAAGACACAAAATGACATTAATACAAAAGGGATAAACACACACACACACACACACACACACAAAGATAAGGCAGTAAGAGAAGCAGTAGGCCTACCTCATTGAATCGTTTGCTGACCAGCAGAACATGAGGGGCTTTGTGAGACTTGTCAGGTTTCATCCAGGCCTGGCACAGCAGCTCCCTGTTCACACACACACACACACACACACTTACATCATCAACCATTACACCCAGTGGTGTGTAGGGCAGCAACAAACCGCTTCCACTCCTGCCTATCCTGGGCTAACCTAGTCACTGATCCCCAAGAGTGCTGCATGGCCTTCATCTCACTTTCTACAGTCCTCCTCCACGTTGCTTTTGGTCTTCCTTTCTTTCTCCTTCCTTCTGGGGTCCAGTGCAATGCCTTACCTTAACCTTAATTCTCTCTGTGCCAGGAGGCACACAAGGCTTGGAACATCATTCCTCCACTGGTTCCGGTCTGCAGCTGTGCGTCGTGCAGCGTTCCACGTGCTCCAGCCTGCGCCATTCCGCTCTACTTCTACCATTCGTCGCCATGTTGTTTTTGGGCGTCCCCTTTTCCTTCTCCCTTCAGGTGTCCATCCGAGGGCAACAGCACAGTCGTCACTCCTGTCCTTTCTTAGGACATGTCCGATCCTGTTCCATCTCCGTCTTCTAATCTCCTGGCTGATTTTTTCTGCTCCTGCTATTTCTAAGACTGTCTTGTTGGAAATGTGTTCTTGTGATTGACTGTGGGTCTCTTCGGAGGATGTGCCCAATCCACTTCCACCATCGTCTGGTGATGATGGTTCCCATGTCCTCTTGCCTACATCTCCGTAGTAGGTTCTCATTGGAGATCTTCTCTGGCCAAAAGATCCGGAGAATTCTTCGGAGGCATACGGTGTGAAAGGATCGAAGTTTGGTAAGATCCGCTTCCGTCATCCTCCAGCACTCAGAACCGTACAGGAGCGTAGATACAACACAGCTCTGGTATAGCTTCAGCTTGGTGTTGGTGCTGTACTGAGTTGACCTCCAGATATTGTTCATCTCTCTAAACACACTCCTGGCCTTGCCCAGTCTGTTGTGGACGTCTTCTTTTGTGCCGCCCTCTGGTTTGATGCTGCTGCCAAGATATGTGAACTTGTCTGTCTGGCACAGGTCAGTTCCATTCCCTTTGACAGGGGCTGGTGTGTTCCCACTGAGCGACATTGTCTCTGTTTACACACACAAAGTACACAACCTTTCTGCTGCCCACCACACTGGTCTGGCAGCCTTGCACAAGGCACTCGTCTGGAAGGTGAAAGGTTTGCTGTTTGTGTTCAGGTCTCATTCTGAGTTCTCCTTTCTTTCTTTCAACGAGTCTCTTTGTAGCTCACTGTGGTGAAAATAGTCATCACAATTATTCATCGGACTTGTGTAGTGCTGAACCTTATGAAGCATGCCAATCACAGTGCTATGGGAGAAGTGGGAGGTGTGTCCTGATGCACAGAGCACACCGATCCTGAGGCCGCCCTCATCCCCCAACCTGCCAGGCACAGGCTACTGCAGCCTTCAGAGACGTGGACATGCCAGCTGTCAAACTGCAATGGCCTCCAACAGATGATGATGATGATGGGGATGATGATGATGATGATGATGATGGGCTCTATCTTCAAGGGTGAGAGATAATCTCTTCTTTTTTTGTTAACACCCCCCTCCCCCTCCCAATCTATGAAAGCTTTAATACTCGTTTCCAAAGAGAAGAAAGCGTGAGAAGAAGTCTCCGGCAAAGAGCCATGGGGTGGGGGGTTACTTACTCGCTCCGTATGGCGATGAAGATCTGGTGATCCAGGTAGGTCAGCTGTTCAGCAATGTCCAGCGCTGACAGGGAATCAAAGTCGTCTTTCGATGGAACCTGAAATGCACAAAACAGCCCACCTGTCTTTCACACTCTCTGCTTTTTATCCAACCAACAATGTCAAAGTGTAATCTCTTCAGCAAGGTCAAGTTGTATAAAATACCATTCAAATCAGGAAAGAACCAATTTTAAAAAACCCAAACAAAACACCATGAGATATGCACAGTGTACACACACCCACATACACACAGACACATCCAGACACACACACTGTGTAAATACATCTTTGAAAACAATGGCAGAAAACCACACTGATCAAGCAACAAGATTTAAAACCCAGAGTCTTTCTGCCTCCATACTGAAACAAAGTTGCCTTCATCTGTCTGTTAGAAGTAAAAGTTGATGCAGAAGTAACATTCCATCTTGCCCCCCTTTTTTTTTAAAAACTTGATCATTTCCATAACTGACACGTTAGGTAAGATAAAATGCACATGACCACCATTCTTCATATGCCATTGCACAGTTGTGTTTTTGCTGTTGTATAAAGAGCATCTGAAGTCTTCAATCAAGCAGAATCACAAACACGTCTACAGTCTCTACTGAAACAGGCTAGGGCTTTTGTCGCTGTTGTAGTCGATGTTTGTTGTCATGCTAGAGTACTTCTTTCTAACTGGTGTATAGCTTCAGAGTGTGATGGAGAAAACAACTCTGTGTGCTGCTGCTGATGATAATAAGGCAAAGACATTTTAGTTCCCATGGCAGACTGTATGATGAAAAACTAACATGTTTGGCAGACTGTATGATGAAAAACTAACATGTTTGGCAGACTGTATGATGAAAAACTAACATGTTTGGCAGACTGTATGATGAAAAACTAACATGTTTGGCAGACTGTATGATGAAAAACTAACATGTTTGGCAGACTGTATGATCAAAAACTAACATGTTTGGCAGACTGTATGATGAAAAACTAACATGTTTGGCAGACTGTATGATGAAAAACTAACATTGCAGACGTATGATAAACACTTTGGCAGACTGTATGATGAAAAACTAACATGTTTGGCAGACTGTATGATGAAAAACTAACATGTTTGGCAGACTGTATGATGAAAAACTAACATGTTTGGCAGACTGTATGATGAAAAACTAACATGTTTGGCAGACTGTATGATGAAAAACTAACATGTTTGGCAGACTGTATGATCAAAAACTAACGTGTTTGGCAGACTGTATGATCAAAAACTAACATGTTTGGCAGACTGTATGATCAAAAACTAACATGTTTGGCAGACTGTATGATCAAACACTAACATGTTTGGCAGACTGTATGATGAAAAACTAACATGTTTGGCAGACTGTATGATGAAAAACTAACATGTTTGGCAGACTGTATGATGAAAAACTAACATGTTTGGCAGACTGTATGATGAAAAACTAACATATTGTTCACATTTTATTGACAAAAATGGGCTTTGAATAGCCAGAGACTATGTTTTCTTCTGACCTATAACTACACACAATACAGATATTGTCCTTCTGTCTCCTAACCTGTCACTGCAAACAGCACATGTCTCCCCCCCACTTGTTTTCTTCTACCCTTAAAGTACAGACAACACATCTCATTTTCTTCTGACCTATGCCAACAGACAATACAAACATATCCCCCCAGCCTCCCCTTTGCTCCTACCTCCAATACCAACACCAACAGCAGACAATACAAGCACACAGGTACCCCTCCGCTGTGCTCTGACCTACACCAACACCAACAGCAGACAATACAAGCACACAGGTATCCCTCCCCTTTGCTCTGACCTACACCAACACCAACAGCAGACAATACAAGCACACCGGTATCCCTCCCCTTTGCTCTGACCTACACCAACAGCAGACAATACAAGCACACAGGTATCCCTCCCCTTTGCTCTGACCTACACCAACAGCAGACAATACAAGCACACAGGTACCCCTCCCCTTTGCCTCTGACCTACACCAACAACAGCAGACAATACAAGCACACAGGTACCCCTCCCCTTTGCTCTGACCTACACCAACAGCAGACAATACAAGCACACAGGTACCCCTCCCCTTTGCCTCTGACCTACACCAACACCAACAGCAGACAATACAAGCACACAGGTATCCCTCCCCTTTGCTCTGACCTACACCAACACCAACAGCAGACAATACAAGCACACAGGTATCCCTCCCCTTTGCTCTGACCTACACCAACACCAACAGCAGACAATACAAGCACACAGGTACCCCTCCCCTTTGCTCTGACCTACACCAACAGCAGACAATACAAGCACACAGGTACCCCTCCCCTTTGCTCTGACCTACACCAACACCAACAGCAGACAATACAAGCACACAGGTACCCCTCCCCTTTGCTCTGACCTACACCTACACCAACAGCAGACAATACAAGCACACAGGTACCCCTCCCCTTTGCTCTGACCTACACCTACACCAACAGCAGACAATACAAGCACACAGGTATCCCTCCCCTCTGCTCTGACCTACAGCAACAACAACAGCAGACAATACAAGCACACAGGTATCCCTCCCCTGTGCTCTGACCTACACCAACAGCAGACAATACAAGCACACAGGTACCCCTCCCCTGTGCTCTGACCTACACCAACAGCAGACAATACAAGCACACAGGTACCCCTCCGCTGTGCTCTGACCTACACCAACACCAGACAATACAAGCACACAGGTACCCCTCCCCTTTGCTCTGACCTACACCAACAGCAGACAATACAAGCACACAGGTACCCCTCCGCTGTGCTCTGACCTACACCAACACCAACAGCAGACAATACAAGCACACAGGTACCCCTCCCCTTTGCTCTGACCTACACCAACAGCAGACAATACAAGCACACCGGTGCCCCTCTGCTGTGGCCTGACCTACACCAACAGCAGACAATACAAGCACACAGGTATCCCTCCCCTTTGCCCTGACCTACACCAACACCAACAGCAGACAATACAAGCACACAGGTACCCCTCCGCTGTGGCCTGACCTACAGCAACAACAACAGCAGACAATACAAGCACACAGGTATCCCTCCCCTTTGCTCTGACCTACACCAACAGCAGACAATACAAGCACACAGGTACCCCTCCCCTTTGCTCTGACCTACACCTACACCAACAGCAGACAATACAAGCACACAGGTATCCCTCCCCTGTGCTCTAACCTACACCAACACCAACAGCAGACAATACAAGCACACAGGTATCCCTCCCCTGTGCTCTGACCTACACCAACACCAACAGCAGACAATACAAGCACACAGGTATCCCTCCCCTGTGCTCTAACCTACACCAACACCAACAGACAATACAAGCACACAGGTAGCCCTCCCCTGTGCTCTGACCTACACCAACACCAGCAGACAATACAAGCACACAGGTATCCCTCCCCTGTGCTCTGACCTACACCAACAACAGCAGACAATACAAGCACACCGGCGCCCCTCTGCTGTGGCCTGACCTACAGCAACACCAACAGCAGACAATACAAGCACACAGGTACCCCTCTGCTGTGGACCTGACCTAGTAGGGTCAAGAGTTCTCCAGGTACACGGGCTTCTCTGCTGTGGTGTCTCGCGAGAGATGACCAGGATGGAGCTGTGCGGCCTTGCTCCCCGCAGCTCAGGCTGCTGTTGCACTACCTATCATCCTCAGCAGATCCTACAACCACCGCGCGCGCAGCTTGCTGTCGATTCAAGTCCTGACCCCTCCCCCCCCCACAGCACACTACGGTTACGCTCCCTGTGTCTACTTATATCATCACCAACAACTGAAAACAGCTCAATGTCCGACCCCTTCAAAGTCCTGACCCCCCCACCAGCAACTACGCGTTAGCCACTCGCTGTCTACTTACATATCAAACAATGCTAACAGCTCAATGTCACGACGCAAGTCCTGGCCAATTTTGACACCAACAGCAATTCACGTATCAGCAAACCCTGTTCTACCACACCAAACAATAAGTGTAAAACATACTAAATCAAACCCCCTCCTTCCTACCACACCAACACACACACAGTTTTCTGAACAATCTACAGCCCCAACGGGCAGACTCTACCCATCACGAAACAGCAGATAATAAAATCCTACTCTTCTTACAGCACACAATGCAAATTACAAGCGACCTGTCATTGTCCTATTCTATCACCACAACGCGACAATCCAGCATACTCCGTCCAAGTCCCCGACACAGGCTACATAGCAACTTCCTGTGGCTGACCACACCACAACAGCAGTCAGGTTCGCTATACCACAGCTGTGGCCTGACACACAAAGCAGCTGAGAGGACACTACACGCTGTGGCCTGACCTACAGCAACACCAACAGCAGCAGCCAATACAAGCACCCCTCCCCTGTGGCCTGACCTACACCAACAGCAGACAATACAAGCACCCCTCCGCTGTGGCCTGACCTACACCAACAGCAGCAGACACTACACGCTGTGGCCTGACCTACACCAACAACAGCAGACACTACAAGCTGTGGCCTGACCTACACCAACAACAGCAGACACTACAAGCACCCCTCCGCTGTGGCCTGACCTACACCAACAACAACACCAACAACAGCAGACACTACACGCTGTGGCCTGACCTACACCAACAACAGCAGACACTACACGCTGTGGCCTGACCTACACCAACACCAACAGCAGCAGACACTACACGCTGTGGCCTGACCTACACCAACAACAACACCAACACCAGCAGACACTACACGCTGTGGCCTGACCTGTGTGGGGGTCAGGAGTTTCTCCAGGTCCACGGGCTTGTCTGGCGTGGTGTCTCTGGAGATGGTGCGCAGGATGGAGGCGGCGGCCTTGTGCTCCGCCGGCAGCAGGCTGCTGTTGCACACCATCTCCTCCAGCAGGTCCGTCACCGCCGCGCGCAGCTTGCTGTCCGATTCAAAGTCCTGACCACCCCCCAGCAACTACGGTTAGCTCACTGTGCTATTTATTATGTATCAAACAATGATAACAGCTCAATGTCCGATTCAAAGTCCTGAACCCCCCCCCCCCCCCCAGCAACTACGGTTAGCTCACCGTGTTATTTATTATGTATCAAACAATGATAACAGCTCAATGTCCGATTCAAAGTCCTGACCCCCCCCCCCCCCCCCCCAGCAACTACGGTTAGCTCACTGTGTTATTTATTATGTATCAAACAATGATAACAGCTCAATGCCCGATTCAAAGTCCTGACCACCACCCCAGCAACTAAGGTTAGCTTCTCAGGTTATTTTAGCTTGGTTTTTTTGTTTATTTATTCATTATCATTATGTATCAAACTGCGATAACAGCTTGTTGTCTAATTCAAAGTCCTGACCACCACCCCAAGGGTTGTTAGCTGGTTAATGACATGGTTCATGTTATGTATCAAACAGCAAGAACAGCTACCTGGTAAGCAGTCATAGGTTTGTATAGAAAACAGATTATTGACTGTGATACCGACAGCTATACACTCCAGTTCTTTTTGTTTTTATCAAACACATTTTGCTCATTTTGAAATAGAATTCACGTGTTCAGCAAACTAGTTCACAACCAAATATATTAGTGTATATATGATACGTAGAAATACCAAAATCTCTCTCTCTCACACACACACACAGTTTTTCTGAACAATTTACAGCAAGGGAGACTTACCATCAGAAACATGAGATATATTTATATATATTATTTTTACAGCACAGCGAGTTGCTAATATTGTGAAGTATGCTGGAATGGTTCATTGTCATAATTTATCACAACCTGCGAATCCAGCATAACTCAGTCAAGGGTCCAGGACCCAGTGCTATCATTAGCAACTTCCTTTTTTTTACCAAGTCCAAAAGCAGTCAGGTTCTGCTAGTAATCAGCACCAGCTGGGATGGAAATGGATAGCAGCTGAGAAGTGGGGGAACTGACAGCTGTGTTATTTATAAGTATTATTTAATCCTGCTCATATAAGTACCTAAAAGCATAAGACTTCAAGCAATGCACACAAATGAGTTTACATCCCCTCCTATACAATAACTGAACACCTCTCCATCCCCCAGAACACTTTCTATCACTTAATATGTCTGATCTTATGAATGAGCAAAGTGAATCATATCAAAATGGAAACATCTGCTATTCACAACAGCAACACTTGAATTACTTGTATACCGATGCAGGAAAGGAGGAGCTAGAATTTGAACAAGGGAAGATAGCAGTGGTAGACGAATTCTGCTACCTGGGAGAGATGATGAGCTGCGAAGCAAAATCTGAGTTAGCTGTCAGAACCAGGATTGCAAGTGCTTGGAAGAAATGGAAAGAATTGGCAAGTCTGCTTGGAAATCAGAAAATCCCACTGGAGAGACGCTGTCTGATATATAAGGCCTGCATCAGACCTGTTCTCCTGTATGGTTCGGAGATGTGGGTTTTCACAAAAACCGTCAAACGTTTGTTGAAGAGCTGTGAAAACTGAATGCTATGCTACATGATAAAGATCAAATGGGAAGACAGGATCACGAATGAAGAACTATGGAGAATGTGCAAAGTTGATGATCTGAAGTCTGTAGCTAGTACCAATAGACTGCACTGGTTTGGGCACGTTCAACGGAAAGCAGACCACCACATCATAAAAAGAGCAATGAACTTTGTAGTGGATGGAAAGAGACCAAAGGGAAGACCTAGCAAAACCTGGGCTGCCTGTATTGCAGATGATCTTAGAGAAAGGGGCATAAATAAGGAGGAAGCTCAAAACAGTGATGGAGAAGGCTCATCAATGTCAAACCTCCCCTGGGAGAAACATGACAAAAAAGGAAGAAGAAGAACACTTGAATTACCAGATAATCAATTACCATTCCTACCATGATATTCATAATCAAGTCATTACCATGACATTCATGACTTGATCAAGTCAAAGTCAAAGATCATTGTTCATATCAGTGAAACAGCTTCTACAATTAAGCTGTGAATGAACCTGTGACCAGAAAAGAACTTGCAATATGCTAACAATCAATTATCAGTTAGCAGTGAAAGCTTCTTCTATCACAATGTGACAAAAAAGATGCAAGGCCATTAAACATGAAATAGCCATGGACAAATCACTTTTGTCCTGAACAGCACTGAGCCACTGACTCCATGACACTCATTCACCAAGCGTAGAGAGCGACAGAAGATAAAAGGAAAATAGGGAAAACGTTCTCCACAAAAAACCCAAACCCATCAAGTTCTTCATTCACCATAGCCTCATGAAGCAACACTAAAACTACCAGACCTTTTCCAGTACATATACACATGACCCAAAACACCACAAACCAAGGGCAGGTTGGTATGCATACAGGTTTTGATAGAATCCCACCACCCCCCCCCACCAAAACCAAACCACCCCCCCCCCCCCCAACCCAACAACAAATAGGTGTTGACTACATAGATGAGCTACACAGAGGCAAGTCAGCAGGGATGGAAAGGTTCCAGACAAGACCAGGAAGGAGGGCAGGGGAAGAGGAGCCAAACCAAAGAGCTGAGGGACAGACAGACAGGAGTGACCGACCATCTAGGTGGCATGCATCATCTAGCTAGCCATCTACAAGCACACCAAGAGCATGATGACAGTGCTACAGGTCACTTTCTGTACACCAGTGTCAATCATACTGGCAGAAGGATGAGTGGTCACTACGTGACTTTGTTAACACTTGTTGCAGAATATACCTGACAGTGTTGAAATGCTAACTCTATCATGCTGTGCTGTTGAATTTGCTGCGCTGAACTGGTTCTGTGTTGTGCTGTACTGCTTTGCCTGTCCTAAACAATACTGTGCTCCTTCATCCTGTTGGTTCTTTATTCTGTCCCATACATCTGTTGGTTCTTTATTCTGTCCCATACTCCCAAGTCCTTCAGATGAGACTAGAAACCGAGGCCCCGTGTGCAAACGCATGCAGAACATCTTGCGCACACGTTAAATCCTGTTCCGCTGTTCGAAAGAGTAGGCCATTGTGTGCCGGTGGGAACAGATGACAAAATTTACAAAAACGCATACACACGCATTAAAAAAAATTAATCTGAGCGCTTTGATTTGTTGCTTTACAAGATTCAGCGCTATATAAATTCCATACATTATTATTATTATATTCCATGGGAGGCAGACTAAGAAGGTAGTAAGAGCATTGGATTTCACTTGTGACCTAGAATATGCTAAGGGCAATAGTTTTAGCCACCTCTAAGTGTTCATTGGAAAAAATTCTTTCCCTCAACTAAGCCAAGGAACTTTTGGGGGGCGGGTGGAGCCAGTATTAATAACTCCAGGGTATTTCCTAAAACGAGAACCTCTGTGGTGGCTCGATCCCAGGCCATCAGATCATGAGCGCAACACTTTAACCACTAGGCTATCCTGCCCCCCTACTACATGTTTTGAATTCTGTCACACTTGTGCTCTACATGGGATACAGGCTGCTCCCCCCACACCTCTTTTCTTTCCTTTATATCGTTTACAAAATTTGCCTGCCTGTAACACTGAACTCATCCGCAAGACTTTGCCAAAGACAACTCTCTCTCTCTCTCTCTCCAGGCTAAGTCCTTCTGCATGCACTAAACACCTGCTGTACATGGAAGCTGACAGACTTTAGCACCCACACCACCACTCGTGGTCTAACACAACTAGGAAAGAAAAAAAAAAGGGAACTATAGTCTAGATGACCGAGGCAAACAGTGAGAGGGAAAGGAAAAGAAAAGGAAATATGGACAATGAGAGTACAGGCTGAGAGAAAAAGAGAACGCAAACGCAATTTTATTTCACGAGGGTAATAGATTAAGCAACAAGACTTTTTTTCATCCAGCCCTCAAAATGAAAAAAAAAGAAGAGTAAAAGAGAGAGAATGAGAGAGAGTGTGTGTGTGTGTGCGTGTCTGTGTGTGTGTATGTGCGCATGCTTACAAGTATGCACGTATGTGTATTCATACATTCATGAACAATATAGGCATGTTTGTGTGTAGAAAAAGATGCTAAGAGAAACCTAGAATCTGGCAAAAATAACCAAAATCTGGAATCTGACAAAACAACTGAAATCTAGAATCTGATAAAAAAAACAAAAACAACTGAAATCTAGAATCTGACAAAAATAACTGAAATCTAGAATCTGGCAAAAATAATTAAAATCTAGAATCTGGCAAAACTAACCGAAATCCAGAATTGTAAAAGACATTTTTAAAGAGATATCTTTCTTTGTAACTTTTTAGATGTGGCGATGCATGTTCAGAACATGTGCACTGAAGATTTTATCTCCCTTTACCTGTGTTATCAAACAACTTTTTCTTCTTGTTCCTTCTTTCATGAGGTGGGAGAGATTTGCAATTTCCCCCTTTTCTTTTCATGGAGTTGAAAACAAAGTAACTAGATGATGGAAAGAAAAAGAGAGCACTGAGCAGGAGTTAGAGGCCAGTGAAAGTGACCTTGACCTTAGCAGGAGGTTCCTGTTTTCTGTGATAGTGTAGACCTCTCACTTAGGACAACTTAGCAGGGGTCATGAGGAGGAAGGTTGGAGGAGGAGGGGGGTACAACCAATCAGGCCGCAGCTACCGCCTTACCTCCCACTTGTTCAGAATCCAGTTTTTCAAAATATTAACGATGCGCATGGTGGCTGCCGAGCCTATCTCTGAGTGGGGCAGGTATCGCAGGTACCTGAGCTTGCTACCATTCAAGCGATCACCTGCACAAGATATCACCACAGACACAACATCAAGACGAGGGAAAAGGAAGGAGAAGGAAGGAAGGAGAAAGAAAGGAGGAAGGAGGGATGGAGAAAGCAAGACCAGATAAAGGAAGAACACAGGAAAGGGAAGAATATGCACGGTGGTTATGAACAACATCAAATGACACAATGGGAAGACAGAGGACGAGTTAAAAGAGAAGAGGTTGTTCCTAGTTTGTTACACATTTATAAATACGCAAACACCCCACACACAAAGGAAAGGTAGAGAAATTCTTCAACATGAATGAATCATGCTTCACAGTCTGATATCCCCAAATCACAGAGAACAACTATCCAAATGATAAGACTACTGCACTACACTAGAACAGGCATCCCACAGTGTGGACTACAACTATTAACATCTATACAAATACTTCCATGCACTTGCTAGAACATGTTGCACACTAACTGAAATGGATTTTTCCACTGCAGTTTATACAGTATCACTTTGAATTTGACCAAATCATTATATATATATATCATTTCTTCTTTATCATCATTTTCCTTGAAATATCTGTCTAACCTCCTTGTGAAATCCCTGTCTAACCTCCTTGTGAAATCCCTGTACTGCTGTTCCCCGACAGTTTATCCAGATTCTGACCCAAGGTTTGTTTTCTCAATCGCTTCCAGCCTGTTCATTTAAGCTGCCAAGGGACCCTAGACCAATGAAGGTCCTGCCCCGCCTTACCAGTCCACAGTTATATCATAGTTCCTGTTTGGATCCAGTCTTTATCGGACATCATCCACTACAGCCTTTATAGATGAGGAAAATACCAGGGGCTTTTTTTTCTCAGTGCAGTTTCTGTCCTGCTGTTCTCACACCCCTCCTTCTGGTCTCTCCGCCCAGCCAGCCAGCCACACCCAGGCTTGCCATACACCAGTACTGGTTTAGCATGGAGCTACATAAGTCAGGTCTGGGATAGCGAGTCCCCACACACTTTCCTCCCTACATTCCAACACTATAATGGATGCCTATAGCTATAGCAACTCTGGGTCACAGCTGGCCGATTCCTCTACCCCCCATTTTTGTTTTGTTTTGTGAGTTTTCCTTTCCACAAAGCAATGTGTTTCTGACACAGAATTAAAAAAAAAAACAGATTCTCTCAGCTGACACTGAACTGCTGTAGCTCCTACACCAAGGTAGTTGGTGGCCAAGTTCTTTCTCTCCGTCATTCATCTTCTGATGTACTGACTTGCCTACGTATCTCAAAGGCTCATTCTTCATTGCTTGTTAGAGACCCCTATTTATTCATATTTCTCACTGAGTGGTTTAAATTTTCTTAAGACAACCACATTTTTTAAAATCTGTGTTTTAAAAACATAGATTTTATTTTATTTTCTGTTGTTCTTTTTTTACCTGTCTTTGAGGTTTATTATATTTGCATGTGATAAAAGAAAAGAAAAAAGATTTAAAGATCCCCGTGTCAAATCTAACAAATCAGAAAAAAACCACTGATCAATTATGAGCATTTGTACAAGACTTTGGCTACATTAAAAAAACAACAAAACCAAACAAAGCACCCCCTCCCCCTCCTTTTTTTCTTGGATATTTTGATGTAAATGCAAATAAATATCAACATCAGCAGAATGATAGCAACTTTACTTTCAAACCACCCTTTTTGTTAGATACACCAAGCCAAGACCATGCGGCACTGAGTGAAAGATGAGACAAAACCCAATACAGTCAGTGAATAAATAGATAAATAAATAAATAAATAACAGTTAGTGGTTAGACCAGACCAGACCAGACAAGAGAGAATCCTTTGTCTACCAACAGTCAGTCACATACACAGTGAGAAAAACAGACAAAAAGGGGTGACTGCAAAGGGGAGGTAATCATCAGCCACTGGGGAAACAATCAAGCATCAGAGGGGGGGAGGGGGTGTTAAAGGGGTACAACTCCCTCACCTGTTGATGTTTCGATACCCAATGCTTGAGTACGTTGAGCACACGCATGGTGGCCGCTGTGCTTATCACGGACTCACGCTTTTTCATGGGACGATGCACATCCAACATCCCTGACAAAGGCAGCAAGGAGGAGTTGAAAGCAGAAATTTTAGGAGGGGGGAGGGTTGGCGAATGATATGCAGCCTTAAGGACTGAGGCAGGAGACAGGGGGTTCAGATCAGTACTTACTGTAAGGGTAGGAGGAGTCAGGGAGTGTACACATCGGTACTTACTGTAAGGATAGGAGGAGTCAGGGAGTGTACACATCGGTACCTACTGTAAGGGTAGGAGTCGGGGAGTGTACACATCGGTACTTACTGTAAGGATAGGAGGAGTCAGGGAGTGTACACATCGGTACCTACTGTAAGGGTAGGAGGAGTCAGGGAGTGTACACATCGGTACTTACTGTAAGGATAGGAGGAGTCAGGGAGTATACACATCGGTACTTACTGTAAGGATAGGAGGAGTCAGGGAGTGTACACATCGGTACTTACTGTAAGGATAGGAGTCAGGGAGTGTACACATCGGTACTTACTGTAAGGGTAGGAGGAGTCAGGGAGTATACACATTGGTACTTACTGTAAGGATAGGAGTCAGGGAGTATACACATCGGTACTTACTGTAAGGATAGGAGTCAGGGAGTATACACATCGGTACTTACTGTAAGGATAGGAGGAGTCAGGGAGTGTACACATCGGTACTTACTGTAAGGGTAGGAGTCAGGGAGTGTACACATCGGTACTTACTGTAAGGATAGGAGGAGTCAGGGAGTGTACACATCGGTACTTACTGTAAGGATAGGAGGAGTCAGGGAGTGTACACATCGGTACTTACTGTAAGGATAGGAGGAGTCAGGGAGTGTACACATCGGTACTTACTGTAAGGATAGGAGGAGTCAGGGAGTGTACACATCGGTACTTACTGTAAGGGTAGGAGGAGTCAGGGAGTGTACACATCGGTACTTACTGTAAGGGTAGGAGGAGTCAGGGAGTATACACATCGGTACTTACTGTAAGGATAGGAGTCAGGGAGTATACACATCGGTACTTACTGTAAGGATAGGAGTCAGGGAGTGTACACATCGGTACTTACTGTAAGGATAGGAGGAGTCAGGGAGTGTACACATCGGTACTTACTGTAAGGGTAGGAGGAGTCAGGGAGTGTACACATCGGTACTTACTGTAAGGATAGGAGGAGTCAGGGAGTGTACACATCGGTACTTACTGTAAGGATAGGAGGCATCAGGGAGTGTACACATCGGTACTTACTGTAGGAGGAGTCAGGGAGTGTACACATCGGTACTTACTGTAAGGATAGGAGGAGTCAGGGAGTGTACACATCGGTACTTACTGTAAGGATAGGAGGCGTCAGGGAGTGTACACATCGGTACTTACTGTAGGAGGAGTCAGGGAGTGTACACATCGGTACTTACTGTAAGGATAGGAGGAGTCAGGGAGTGTACACATCAGTACTTACTGTAAGGATAGGAGGAGTCAGGGAGTGTACACATCGGTACTTACTGTAAGGGTAGGAGGAGTCAGGGAGTGTACACATCGGTACTTACTGTAAGGGTAGGAGGAGTCAGGGAGTGTACACATCAGTACTTACTGTAAGGATATGCAGTCTTACAGGACTGAGGCAGGAGACAGGGGGTACAGAGCAGTACTTGGTGTCATTTCTTTCTTGATTAAATACTGTGTGTTGTCTAAGCTGAAAGGCTCACCCTTTTGGCAAGGTAATCCTTTACTTCCACAACCAGTATACAATTTTTTTAAAAATCACCATCAAACCTACCCTGCTACACTGAGGGGGAAAATGGTTGGACTTACCTGCTCTTTTTGTCAATGTTCTCTCCCTCCAGTGCTTTTCATATCTTCACAACTGTGGGGTTTGGGTTTTAAAAATCATTTTTTTAAAATTAAGCAGCTTTAAACTACAAAATAAAAATTTCAGTTAGCAACACTTACCTGATCTGATAGGCTGTTCATCAAGTTTTGCTACCTTGCGGTTGTGTCTGATTTCATTAAGCTTATGATAATAATAATAATAATAATAATAATAATAATGATACATGGAATTTATATAGCGCTATATCTTGCAAAGAACAAATCAAAGCGCTTTCACTCATCCTACTCATTCACATGCAACCAGTGACAATTAACAGGTTTTTTTTCTCAAATTCAAATATATACACACACACTCACACGTATAAAGGTTGTACACTCCGCCAGGATGATGGGGGTTTTGGCAGTTGAGGGCAGGGATAAAAAATGAAATGTCTACAATCATAAAGAAATCAACAGTACAGGCAAACCAATAAGTGACCAATCTTCAGCATCAAACAGACACATAAATGTACAGACACAGTTGATCACGCAGACAAGTTCAGTGCACACCTGATGCACACACATATGTATAGACAAGAATGCACACACACTCGTGCACACCTGATGCACACACACACACATATGTATAGACAAGAATGCACACACACTCGTGCACACCTGATGCATACACATATGTATAGACAAGAATGCACACACACTCGTGCACACCTGATGCATACACATATGTATAGACAAGAATGCACACACACTCGTGCACACCTGATGCATACACATATGTATAGACAAGATTGCACACACACTCGTGCACACCTGATGCACACACATACGTATAGACAAGAATGCACACACACATGCACGCACACACACACACACACAGAAAATTAGCAACATCAAGAGGACAGTTTTACAAGCTGAGCCATCAGCCAGAACTGTAGAGACCATAGAAAAACCCCCAGTCTCCACTCTGATTTTCTGATGAAATAGACTGTCATACTGACTTTCATTCTTATTCGCTGATACAGTAAATACATCAACAATTTATTTATATCAGCTAAAACCAATCCACCATGGAATCTGATGACCACGTTCACACACTAAAGAACGACGTTTTGTGATATTCAAGATGCAATTCTGACCTTGAACCTGGACAGCAGCATTCACAATGTCAAAGATGAACGCTGGACACACAGAAAGAACTATCCACTACCCACAAATCTTTGTCTTTCACAACAAATGGTATGTCACCATGACCTCTTACCTGGACTTTCATAAAAACCTAAGGTCTGAACACAACCACCCCATGTTGCTGGCAAAGTCTGGGTATAATAGAAAAAAGAAAAGAAAAAAAGAAAAGAACCAGGCTCAACTTTTCCAACAACACTCTGCCCTTCAACTTCACACATTGCCTTTCAGCATGGCAGCAAACTCCTGTGTCCCAAAACCTCAACTGGAATATTGATCTCCACAACACCCAGATCCCATGCAAATGAACCCACAGCAACAAGACAGTTGTCACTGGCAAAATGTGGTTAAAAAACAAAAATGTAAGGAAACAAATACACATACAGACAGGAAAAGGAAAACAACAACAACAACAAATGAGTGGCACTGTTCTTGTGGCAACACACTCTTCCCATGAAGAGCAACCTGAATTTCACACAGAGAAATGAAAGTGGTATACATGCGATACAGCTCCATCTGATGGACCACTCGCCCTCAAAGAAAGCCAGCCTCACACACACACACACACACACACACACACACCACACACACACACACATACACACATCACACACACACATATACACACACACACCCCACACACACACACACACACTCTGCCCTCTGAAGACACGACCAACAGACCCCGGAGAGTTGGCAGCTCACCTGGACAAACGCTGGTGTAGCGATGCCGCTCCTTTGGGGGCTGGTCCGGCATGCAGCTGGCCAGACCGGCCGTGGCCGCCGCAAAGGCCGTTGTGGCTGCTGAAGAACTGGACCTGGCAAGGCAAAGCAAACCAAGTGTCGGCCATGAGCAGTGCAATCACACAGTGATGTGGTAAATGCTCTTGTTCACAGCGATGGCCACGATATGAGAATGCCATCATTGATGATGATGGACAATGACAACAGAAACAACAAGAACAATAACAAAACAAAATCAGTATTGAACAATAGCAAAACAGATCAGTATTGAACAATAACAAAACAAAATCAGTATTGAACAATAGCAAAACAAAATCAAAATGATACTAACGTGGAGGAAGCTCTGGTTGATTAAGGGTGATGACAATGAAAACACCATCAAGGACGATAATATACTTATTCATGATGATGTTTACAACCGTCATCCATGATAATGACCAAAAAACCAACACAACTAATGATATCTATGATAATGATCATGAATAACAACAGTAAGTTTTCAAAGTTTGGGCTTCCATGAAACTGTGTGTACAATATGTCATAGAAGGGGGTAAAACATAGAAAGACTACTTCCTTGAGATGAACTTAGAGAAAGGACACAACATGTCCGTCTTACAACAGAAATACCAAGAACAACAACTGAAATGATGAAAACTGCCACGGAATGATTACCTGATTCTACCAATAGAAACAGAAAAAGGAGAATATAAATACTTTCCTGCAGTGTAGTCTTGTGGCAGTGCACTGTCACCAGCTATCATCCACCACCCCATTCTCCTACTGTCTTTACAAACTACACTTCTACGACTGAGTGGATAACAGTGCTGGTCTTCCATCCTGAGGGTCCAAGAAATCATCAATCTGAAACTCCATGTAAACTAAAGGAGGGGATTTTCACAATCTTCCAGGTTGACTTAAAGCGCAGACCTGCCAGTGCCTTTATTCCCTTTGTGTATATTTACACATGCCAAAAGTCAAATATGCACGTTATAATTATATGCAACCTCAAGGTCACATTAAAACCCGTGCCTCAAATTTTCTCTTGTATGTACACAGGCAAAAAATAAATAAATATGCACATTATAGATCTTGTAGTTCATGTCATCATTCAGGGGGTTACAGAAACACTAAATACCCAGCATGCCCCCTGTACCTGGAGAGGGAAGAGCTCCGCCAGGTTCAACTTGCCCAAGAGACACAGTAGCCTGTAAAACTCAGTACTGTGCCCCAACCCTTCCACTGGGAATGAAGGGAGAAGACAGAAAAGAGTACAAACTGTCCGATCAAGAAACATCCAATGTCTGTCATCAGGCTGAATAAGACAGTTATGAAGATGACAGGTGGGAGTGAACCGCCATAAGCGTTGACTAAAAAAGTACTCTCAGAACAATGGAGGACACATTTTCAGAACTTGTCATCAAGTGAGGTGATTAAGATCCAAGTACAATTGAGACTAATACTTCAGAAGAAGACTATACAATTGTGCGACCGACAGTCATGCATCAACAGATGTATACCTACCACTGAAGGAAGCACACTCCATACAAAAGGACACATGCTGGCATAACACCGCCCTCACTCCACATGCAGGCATACAATGCAGGCACAAGAAGCCAAACACTGCCAATCATGACTGGGGGTCAGGGGTGAAAGGGGGGGGGGGGATGTGCAGGTGTGGGGCAAAGCAAAGGAGCAGAAAGGAAAGCACATTACTATACACATGCAGTGCAAGATCTTGTGTTCCAGAAATCTATACCTCTATTTAAAAAAAAAAAAAGGGGGGGGGGGGGGGTGTCAGAGAAACTAAACACACTAGTAACAATCCCCAAGATGCAACAGAACACCATGTAAAAGTCTGAAATAGCATGCAGCATTCCCATCAAAAGTGATGGTAAAGCAATTACTAGATCCATGCTCCAAAATGCAAACAGGACTCTCTTTTAATCCTTTTTTAAAAATAAAGAAACACTCTACATTTAATACTCCCCCCCCCCCCCTCTCTAACTAAAAGAGTCTTTATGGCTTTTGAAAAACTACTCAAAGCTCAATGTCTATTCTACATGCTGACCTGGTGCATTCAAATGACAAACAATCTGAAACATGACACACAAACGAAGGAGCATTAAAGAACAATCTCTCCTGAAAAACAATCAAGTGCAGTGGTCTCTCAAAGTGTTTTTATCTAGTCTCTGGTTTTAAAGTTACAATTCTCAACCTCCATACTGTTACATTCATAAACCAGCACTCTTGGTGATTTTCTTAGACCCATTTCTACAGGAAATCTTTCAGTGTTTCTTTCAAAGGCTTTACCATGTGTACAGGAAATTCTCTAAGAAAGACTGATCAGAGGGCACTAGGCAGGCAAGTGCGCTATAATGAGAACAACAAGACAAAGCACAGAGATGTCTATTGACATGAAAGCTTAGTGAGCACATCAGAATGGTGAACTGTCTGTCCAACATGACAAACTCGGGAAGCACTAAGTGCAGTTACATACACTCTTGCTAGTCATGACTAAGAAATGCTAGACATGTGTTAGTGCAACTCAGAACACCAGGGGACAAGACTTGGGTGCCACTGTGAAGTGTCTTATTTAAGAAAGCACACACATGTACATCATTCTGCTTGTTAAGGCACATGTACACACTTCTGCTTTTGTTGGCACATGTACACACTTCTGCTTTTAATGGCTCATGTACACACTTCTGCTTTTATTGGCACATGTACACACTTCTGCTTTTAATGGCATCATCTGTGTTGAATACCAACGCTGGGATCATGCCTTTAGGTGTGGAGGTGTGTATGTGCTTCATATATATATATATATATATATATATATATATATATATATATATATATATATATATAAAAGATATCCAACACTGAATAAGAGAAAATGTGAGCACAATTTTGTCATGAAGCATGAACACAGCAACCTGTCACATGTCATGTTATTAACAATCCTGACACACATATTCATATTGATACATATGTGCCTGCAATCACAAAATGAAAAAAACAAAGTTCACACCACACCATCCCCTACCCAAAAGGAACACAAACCAAGACATAAATCCACCTTTCTTCACAATCCTAAATCTTCTCAATCTTCACCATCCACCTGACATAGCAAGAACAAAAAACACAAACTGAAAAAAATCTGTCAAGCTGCACATTTTTCTTTCAGTCTCAATATATTGATAAAATTTAAGATTCTACTTTAAACCAGCTCTTATCATACCATTAGTTAACATGCTGTGGATGCAGCCACATGTCTTTATGAAGATGCTGAATACAAAATGAGGTACCCACTGCAAGCCATGACAGACTGACAAGGTCACATTCAGTCAAAGCCATCACTCTCTGCTAACAGTAATACCAGGGAGAAAACCAACCACTAACTTTGCTGCCATCTTGTGGTCACTCATATCAGCCATCAACTCACCGCTTTGTTTTCAGTCAAATGGACAAAGGGAGTCAAGCCATACAAGACACTGACCAGGGACAGTCTTCTCAGCTGGCTGGACTATGGGTGTCAAACTGTATTTTGTTGTCATGAATACCTCAACTTCTATGCAATATTTCCACACTGGAGAGGTCTCAGTATGTTGCACTCATGCTACTTTTAGATCAGTTTTTCAACATAACATTCTTTTCCTGTGGAAATGTATCTACATGTATTGAGACACTTATCTGCAGTAAAGCCTGATGAGTCCTGTTAGAAATAAACATGATAACTGTCACTTGCTACAGGCTGTTCATCAATCTCCCTCATCGAGGAACTAAGCTGAAGCCAAGTGCATGTCGAAATGTTTCAATCATGATGAGATTTGTTCACACATCTCATATACCAACATTCAACTTAACCCCAGACAAAATAGCTTTAAACATTTGTTTAAAAAACCGGTAGCTGACTAACTAGAGACAATAGGACAGAGCTGACAGCGAGGGGGAATGACCATGAAGCACTGAAGGGAAGGGTTTCCTCCTCTGTTAAAACCACGTTTGCTTATTTGTTCAAAAGTTGCAGGGTTAGGAAGAGCAATCAGTAGTTACCTACTATTCAGTGTCTTTCAATCCTCTTCCCTTTCAGGTTATTATAACCCTTGCTGTGTAAGCACTGTGGTAAGCGATGAGACAGCCAGCTCAGGATGCTGTGTCCTATTGTATTCCACGTCTACAACACTTTCCGTTACAACTGCAACTTGTTTGGAAAATGTGCAGTACTGCTGATTCAGTCAGGCAGCAATATCAAAAAGTTATGTACTAGTTCACATAAAGGGCTGGAAATCAAACATGATATGAAGACAGACAGCAGGGGGGGGGGGACCTGCAAAAAATGGCTACTGAAAATCATCTCTTCCAGTTTTTCACATGATGTAGGTGAGATAAAGTATCAAATTCAGCAGCAGTCACACACTTGCTAAATTCAGCAACAATCAAGCATCCTCAACTATAAACCCCCGACTAAAGAGAGGACTCAGTTTTGGCACGTCTGATTCTCATGCCTTACTAACATTCCGACAGTCAGTTCTTAGGCTGATTAGGTTTACAAGAAAATGGAAAAAAAAGAATACACATGTCTGCATTTATACACATGTACATTCATGCTCCCATAAATGCATGCACACACACACACACACACACACACACACCCACACACACACTTAGTGAGTCTTTATATTTCAATTACGTGTTGTTGGGTTTTTTTTGGGTTTTTTTATTTTTATATTCTGTATATGTTTATTTTGTTTGATTTTTCATTGTGCGTTTGCTCTCTTAAACCTGAAATTCTAACACAGCCTATTAACCGCACTCCTCCCTCTACGCCATGTCTCTTACCTCAGACAAGTGGCCAATAAAACATGGTCTACGAGTAGGCTACCTCAACATAAACAATGCAACCAATAAAAAAGATGACATTGCTAGCATACTATTTAATGATGGGAATGAGTTTCATTTATTTGGCTTTGCTGAATCCCGCCTTTCTTCAAATATAACTGATGCAGACATGCACATTCCAGGATACCAAATATTTCGCCAAGATCCCTACAAACCAAAAACTACAGGCCTATTAACATATTTCGCATCTTCATTATGCTGTCAAAGGCTATACAATTTTGATGTGTATGATATCGAATCGATTTGGGTAGAAATCAAATTAAAGCACAGTAGTCCACTTTTGATAGGATTCATATATAGAAATCCGTCAGAAACCACTAATTGGTTTGATAGATTCAATCTCAAATGGATGAAGTTGCCTTTTAAACTGTGAAACTATTATTCTTGGAGATTTTAACATAGACTTACTCAAACCTAAACCAAAATGGAATCACAACTATATGATGCTTGGTCTGGAACAACTAATAGTTTAACCCACACGTATAACAGATAACTCAGTAACTTTAATTGATCATATATACACAAATGCAAAACAGCACATAGCTGAAGTATGTGCTCCGTCATGTGGATGCAGCGATCATAATCCTGTCTGCTGTACTTGGTTTAAGCGTCGCATAAAAATTCCTAAAGTTGGGCATAAAACTATATATTCCCCGACGATTCAAACACTTCTGTGAGGATAATTTTCTTTCGGACCTGATGAACTCACCATTACACGGGGTTTATACCAAATCAGAGACCCGATGAAGCTGCTGAATTTTGGGTTACACATATTTATCTCAGGTATGACAAACATGCTCCCTTTATAAAAAAAAGAGTTAAAGAAAAAACCAAACCTCCATGGATAACAAAACCATAGAATCTGAGATAAACTTAAGAAACCACCTGAAAACCATGGTACACATGAACAATTCAGACACAAAGGAATAAAGTGAATTCCATTAAACGCAGATCAAAGCGTAATTATTTTCAACAGTTTTTAAATTTACCACTAGTGACTCTCGCCAGATTTGGAAAGCCATCAATACATTATGTAATAAACATGTTTCAAAAAGTCAACAGTTCATTAAAGACATATCAACTGATGAAATAAACAGCCATTTTTCAAATGTAGCAAATAAAGTTATAACATGTGACAAGTCAAGCGAAAATGATCTTCATTACCTACAACAATATATTAAATCAAAACATATTAACTTTCCATTTAATCTCCAGCCAATGACAACCTTTGATGTATTAGAAAGCATAAAAATGCAAACGAATTCTAGAACACGTGATCTAGACAAGTTAGATGCTCGGATTATAAAACTCGCTAGTCCGGTTATTGTTGAAACACTAACTTATCTATACAACTTGTGTATTGAGAAAAGATGTTTTCCTCTCAAGTTTAAAAGGCAAAAGTTATACCTGTCCATAAATCAGGTGACTGCTCTTCTCCTTCAAATTACAGGCCAATTTCAATTCTCTCTGTACTATCTAAACCCATTGAAAAACACATACAAACATCCCTAAATTCTTACTTTATGAAAAACAATCTATTGCACAAGGATCAATCAGGGTTTCGTAAAAACTATTCCTGTCACACTGCTCTAACTCAGCTCACTGACAGTCTCCTACACAATATAAATGACAATAAGTTTACTGGCCTCCTTTTTGTTGACTTTGAAAAAGCATTTGATGTGATCAACCACTCTTTGTTATTGCGTAAATTAGAATTGTACAAACTGCCACCTGAAGTTATCCAACTACTAGAAAATTTTCTGTCCAATAGGCAGCAGCTTGTATCTGTAAAATAACCAAGCATCAGAACCTAAATACCCATTAGACATGGGTACCACAAGGCTCAGTATTGGGACCAACTCTTGTTTCAGTCTATGTAAATGATTTACCCTGTTTTATTAAATGTAACTGTGAAATGTTTGCTGACGATACCACTCTCTTTTGTAGTGATTCAGACTCCAGCAGATTAACTAGCAAACTTCAATACAGTATGACAGATTGATTATTTGGACTCAATTAAACCACATGTCCTTAAATGCACAAAAAAACAAAATGTATGTACGTATCAGCAAGACAGAAAAGGCAAAAAATGAATGATAGGTTTCAACCTCTGTTGTTGGATAACGGAATAGTTGATAGAAGTTGACTCACTAAAATATTAGGTGTTACCATTGACAAAAATATGACTTGGACTGATCACATAATGTCACTAGGTAAACGCCTAGCTCACAGGCTACTTCAATTATCCAAAATAAAACACTTTCTAAATAATCATTCTCGAAAAATTATTTTTTTGCGGTCACATTCTACCAATCATTGACTATGCGTCAACTATTTGGGATACCTGCAGTGGAACGAACTTGAAATTCATTCATCGCTTATATAAAAGAGCAGTAAAACTTGTATTGTTAAAAAGAAGCACCCTGACAATTGAGGATTATAAGCAAATAAATGTCCTGACAATTTCGAAACCGACTTTCATTCAATAAAGCTGTGTTTATGCAAAAAGTTTGTTAATCAAAAAGCACCTCCCAAGATTACCAAAGCTTTCAAAGTTAACCAACATAGACACAACCATTTGCTAACATTTCCAAGACCCAGAAATAACCTATATAAATCAAGCCTCTTGTATTCAGGCAGTGACCTATGGAATAAACTCCCCCAAAATTTGAAATGTATTAAAAGCAAAAATCAGTATAAAACACATCTAAAAAGATATTTCATGAATAAAAGTACAGAACACGACTTGTAACTTAAGAGAGTGATTTAAGTGTCACTGACGTTATTCTTGTCATTAAAATCAGATGTGACCCAAGTTTTCATATTCATATAGAATACATGTGTAAACATTGATCTATATATGGGTTGATATGATATCAACCCCAGCACGCTTTGAATCTGATGTGTGTGTGTGTGTGTGTGTGTGTACAATGGTGTGTACAAGTTGTGATGCGTGTGTGTTTTAATTGGTTCGGTTTTGGTTTTTTACTTTCTTGCTGTTTGGCCTTTTTATGTTCTTTTGTATTACACTAAATATGCTGATCTATTTAGTTTTGTCATGTTAGTTTTCTGGTTCATTGTACTAGATGAGCTAAATTGTTATTGCTGACGTTAGTACTGCTGGGTGGATTTACATTGCCTGAATTTATTCTTGATCGAAGGATTAACGTTGCTCTGCCTCAAACCAAGAAGCACATATACATGTGTGTATATGACCCGGGGAAAGGGAGGAAATGGATGTCTTTGTTATACTTCTTTGCTCTGAATCCAATAGCTGTTGGTTATTCTTGTTTTTCTTATATATGAGTATATTATGTGGTAAAGGGGGATTTGGGTGAGGATGTGTATGTGTATGTGTATGTAAGTGTTTTAAATGATACATCAGTTTTCTCTGTTTATATCCATTAATTTTGGTTGTTGTTGTTGTTGTTATTGTTGGTAGTGGTGGGGGTGGGATTCTGGTTTATTTTGCCTTTTGTTTGTTTTGGGTTTAGGGTGGTTTTCTTGGAGGGGGAGGAGATATTTTGGACTCTTTTTCTCGTCTTTTGTTAGTTCTATATTGTTCTTCATTTGTCTTGGCTGTTATTCTTGTCCTATGTTAGTTATTGTCGTGTTGTTGTTGTGTATGTATATTTGTGTTTGTTTGATTGTTTATTTCCTTGTTGTGGTTGTCCTTGTTGATTCATTTCCCTTTGTTGTTGTTTATTCAGTGTTTGTTGTTGGTGAAGGTTTGTGTGTACATGTGTGTGTGAGAGGGGGCGAGGGAAGCAGTTGGTTGTGGTTTTTTTATTTTTATTCTGTTTTGTCTTCTTTGTTTGTTTTGGTTTGGTTTTTTATTGTTGCTTGTTTGTTTGTGTTATGACGGGGTATATTTTTTTTTTCAAGATTTTGAATTATTTGAATTGTTTTGGTCTCATATTTTTCTGGGTTTTTTGTTTTATTTTAATTCCACATATGCATATGTTATTGGTTTTTTTGTTTGATTTGTATAGTTTACCATAGATTAGGTGTTTTTTTTTATTCTATGTCTGCATATACATTATCTTTTTTTTCTCGCTTTTTTTTTTCTTTCTTTAGATAGATGGCTTGATGAAAAAAAGCAAATGCACTGCTTATTCAATGTACCATCTGAAAATAAAAGTTTGACTTTGACTTTGACTTGACACCCACACCCCCATACACCCACACAGGGAACAGTTCTTAGCAAGGCTGCTGTGCTGCTGTTTTTAATGTCAGAGCGGATCAATAATCTCACATCTGACATTTACTCTCTGAACCACTTTCACTCCAAACCAGCTCACATTTCTTTTTTCTTTTCTTTTCTCCTTCTTAGGAGTATTCGTTTTGTTTGTCTAGCAAAAAGAGGTGTATAACATATTCTGTATAAACTATAATGTACAACACATTTCTTAAATGGGAGAAAGTGTGAGGGGGAAGAGGAGACTGGGAGGAAGGGAGGGGGGATAATGTAGACCAAGAACTTCTCCAAATCCAATAAATGAGATGCTTGGCCAGTGTGAGACCACTGTCTGCTCTGTGTGTGTGTGTGTGTGTGTTGTGTGTGTTGTGGTTGTGTGTGGTGTGTTGTGGGGTGAAAGTCAAATTTTTATTCCAGATGGTACATTGAATAAACAATGCACTTGCTTTTTTTTTTCATCAAGCCATCTATCTAAGAACAAATTTCTTAATGATAATACTGAAATACATTATTGCAACCTTTACCAATAAATTGTACCAGTAAAAAAAGAGGAAAAGAGGTGTGTGTGTGTGTGTGCGTGTGTATGTGTGTGCATGTGTGCGCATGCATTATAAGAGCATGCCAATGTGCATGTACATTATCAATGTTGTGAAATTTTTGTGTTGCTTGACACTTTTTAGGAGAACAAGAAGCCTTACTTTTCTTCAAGAAAAGACACTAATAAAAAATCTGAATCAGAGAGGTACTGTACTGCCCCTTTCAGAGTTCACACTACTCAAAGCAACACACCGTGCCTGTTAATCACAAGGTAACCTCAAAATCACCCCTCCAAATTTCCTAACTACAATACATTATAGAAAGGAGACTAATATTCAAAATCCAACAAAAAACACCCCCACAACAAACTAAACAAAAATGTAAGTAATCTGAGTCGATAGCTGTAAAGAAAGGGGAAAAAAGGACACTGAAAGTGAGAATGACTGAGTGAGTCTGACAGAAAGAGAGGTATAAGTATGAAAGGAGACAGCAACTATATATATGTGTATGTGTGTGTGTGTATCTTTTTCAGTGGATTAAAGAATAAAAAAAAAAAGGAAAAGAAAGTTCTATCCAAACTAAATACCAGAAAAGAGGTCAGGAAAGACAGAGGACAAAGGCTTAGAACTGTATTCTGTTCTCGTTTTCCCCCACAACAAATGACAAAGAGAGGAAAAGGAGGAAAGAGGCAACAAGATTTTTAAAAAAACAACAAACCCCACCCCCCAAAAAAGACAAAACCCAACAACACAGGACAAAAAGACAAACTCACTCTCCCATTCTACAGGCTAAATCCACAACAATAACTTCCATACACAATTCCTTCAACACTTCCTCAGAAAATTTTTTTTCACATAAAGGACCCCCACCCCTTCAAAAAACATGCGTCCATTCATTGCTCTGGCAGAAACTTTACCATGTTGACTGCACTGGCCATCATTCACTAACTCAAGCGTCTTCACATGCACAAAGCTTACATTGCCTCTGTATCGTTAGCACTGTGTTATTGAAATTGTAGCCCCAAACACCGCAATGTTTTTGCATAGAACCAGTGCATGTGATTGAAATTGTGCCCCAAACAGCACAATGTTTGGAACAGACCAGCGTCTGTATTGATATTGTGCAAACTACATCATTCAATGTGTTTTGGCACAGAACCAGGCTTGTATCACAAACTTCCAAGTCTTACACCTATGTGTAAAATTTACCGCAAACTAAAAATGAACAACAGCTTAGATAGGAAGAGATCCCCATAGTCCCCTCCACTCATGTTAAACTAGACCCTGTGCACTTGTATTGGCAATGCCCACACACTACCACACAATCTAGTTTTATGACAGGACTGTGTCAGCAACCTTGAGGGGATCTGTATTGATTGAACTGCAACTAGCTGTGACAGTTCCTATCCCCTGGCATCAGTACAGTCCTCCAGCTGTAAGTGGAATTTGCCCTCTTTAAGAATTAGGAAGGTAAAGCAGCAATGGAGAGAGTTGGGCACCACCCTCAGATGCTGGCCCCTATAGAAGCTAGGAAATGGATACTCTCAAGATGCGGCCCCAAGAAGTGAGGGAATCTATACTCTCAAGATGCTGGCCCCTAGAAGAGCTTGGGAGCGAGTTGGGCACCACCCTCAAGATGCTGGCCCCTAGAGAAGCTGAGGAATCTGATACTCTCAAGATGCTGGCCCCTAGAGAAGCTGAGGAATCTGATACTCTCAAGATGCTGGCCCCTAGAGAAGCTGAGGAATCTGATACTCTCAAGATGCTGGCCCCTAGAGAAGCTGAGGAATCTGATACTCTCAAGATGCTGGCCCCTAGAGAAGCTGAGGAATCTGATACTCTCAAGATGCTGGCCCCTAGAGAAGCTGAGGAATCTGATACTCTCAAGATGCTGGCCCCTAGAGAAGCTGAGGAATCTGATACTCTCAAGATGCTGGCCCCTAGAGAAGCTGAGGTCTCTGACACCCTCAAGATACTGACCCCTAGAGAAGCTGAAGTCTTTGACACAAGGGACAAGATCCTCATGACACTAACCGATGAAATCTCAGTACAGATCAAATATTTTTTTCAAGGCCTACAGATGGAGGATTGTTTTACAAACTGCTTCAAACTGGTTGAGAATAAGGCAATTCTAACCCTATAAAGGTAAAGGTAAAGGAGTCCCATAACCTATAAGGTCGTAGGGGAGCGAGGTGTCAGGGACCTCACTTCTCTAGGGCCAGCATATTGAGGGCGGCGCCCATCTCCTCTCCCTCGCTGCGTTACCTTCCCTGACCCTAAAGAGGGCAGGTACCCATTTACAGCTGGGTGAACTGGGGGAACTGTACTGAAGCCAAGGCGCGCAAACGGTCACCCATCCAACTGGTAACCACGTTCGACGCTGCTTAACTTGGCTGGGGGAAAGCGAGTGCTCTGACCACTGAGTTATCCCGTCCCTAAACAATAAATAACCAGTAAAAATTGTCACAGTCTTGGCAATATGTTAACAATCAAAGAAGCCCACAAACAAGAGTACCCAATAGGCACACAGCTATTCACAGCACAACCCCTACATGTAGGACAGTCTGCCAGTTCAAGTTGTTGTGGGATGAAAGAACAATGACTGCTGTACAATGTTCTAAATGATTAAAAACAAAACCAAAAAACCCCCAAATAATCAGAAAGGAAGACATAAACAGTAGGGATAGAAAACAACACAGATACAGGATAATGATTTAAGATAGGAGCATTATTTACATGTTATGATAAATAGAAAAAAAATAATGACCCCCCCCTCCCCCAAAACCATCTCCATCTCACTAAAGGCATCACTGACATAAGATAAGGAACACTGAACACACAAACTCTAGTGCAGGTTTTTTCTACTGATACTGATTCTACAATACAAGCTCTTTTTCTTCTACTTCCAGCTATGAGTGGACAGCACAGGAAAAAAACACCCATACAAACACACAAAACAAGCAAACCTTTTTCTTTCCATGTCAATGCTTTAGAGAACTAAAACAAAACTAAACAACTACATATCAAATATAGTGAAAGAAAAGAAACCCACAGAAAGCTATACAAAGTCAGCAGCAAACCTCTACACCACAAACACGTGCACCTGCTTCAATGATAAATGATACACATATGTATATATATATAAATATATATATATATATATAATATATATTATATATATATAGTTTTACAAACTGCTTCAAACTGGTTAAGAGTAAGGCAATTTTAACCCTATAACAAACAATAAATAACCAGTAAAATTGTCACAGTCTTGGCAATCCTTCCCACAAATAGTTTTGGGTAACAATACATGTATCATCTGTGCTCATTTTAAATCTCAGCTAAGCCTTAAGAAGGGGAAAACTCTGGTAATGCTAGCTCTAGATACTGACTGATGCGTCAAAGAAAGCTTGTCCTTATTCACACGTGCAAGCTAATCATTTCAACAGAAGTAAACCAAACTTCAACTTCATGACTCAGTGCTCTTCCCAACCCCCCCCCCCCTGGAGCGAAAAATCCCATTGATGAAGGGTGTTAAGCTGATGTCAGGCAGGCAGGCAGGCAGGCAGGCAGGCAAAGTTACGTGTTACGTGGAAGAATAAATACGGTGGCTGCAGAAGGAAAAGTTTTTAAAAAATAAAAGAAAAAGGTTATAAGAAAAGAAGAGCATGTGGTATGAGTACAGGTAACAGCACGTTACAGGGTAGTAGTGCACTAGGGCTACTCAACATGGTACATCACCCACCCACCTTCCACGGGTCGCGCCTGCTGCTGCCCCTGTCGGATCGGGGCAAAACCAGGTCACTCTGTCAACAGGCGACAGCAGAGAAATGATCACCATTTTCCTTTCCCCCTCCGATGAGGGGGGCGGGGGGGGAAGAGTGGTCAGCAGGTCAAACATATTTCACCGAATTAGTTGGGACACCAGTAGTCATACATGTGCTAACAATGAAGACCTCCTCTGCTGAATAAAATACAGACTGCATTCTTCTCTTCTCAATACAGCTGACATGTGCTGGACAATGCCTGTGAAACCTACTGCTTAAGCCATTTACAGAGATAGATAGATCTCTTTTTGAAACTCATGTACAATGTACAACCCACTCATTTTAAAGGACATGTTTTTATAGGAGGAATAACTGCACATCATTTCAATGTATGTGAAAAAAACAAACCAACCCATAAAGCATACAATAGTTTCTTTAACCCTGTAAAGACTTATTTTCTGAAACCAATGATGACTGAATGGAAAGTCAACTCTTGAAAATCACAGGTCTTTGAGATTGTTGTCCAAAACCCCTACTGAGGACTTGGTGTTTATGTATACTAAACAGTTTGAAAACCACAACTGAAACTAGTTTTGTGAACCACCATTATGTTGCTTTCAAGCTCTCAGTATACACTTTAAATCTCTGTCTCTGCCTCATGTATAAAGAACTAAAAACTTATGCCCCATATTTCATTTTGACACTTGCAGGTAAATTAGAAAAGAAAGCTCCAGAAAATGACTGCTTTAAATGTATTTTGAAAAAAACGTGTCTTGATCACTGAAAGCAAATACATCTGAATATCAAAGGTAATTTTTTTTAATTTTTAATCAATGCGTAATTCATTATAAGAGAACACTTTTAAGAACCACTGCATATTTCAACTGAAAAGAAGGTTTCTAACAACTGCTTCTGGTAGTATTTAGCAAATCCTGAAAAGATAATTGCTTGGGGCATTTTTACAACAATGTTTTTGCAAATTATTAATGAAATAATTTCAAGGAAACGTTCTTGAAAACCACTCAAAACGCCCCAGGAAAACAATGTTCATATGAACAGTCATGAGAGCTTCTACAGAATGTTGTGAGAACTACCAATGATGTCATTTTCAGAGATTGCTTAGAACTGAAATTACTCATGAATCCATCTCAAGAATACACATTTCTCATTCACCATTTCCAGAAAATGTTTTTGAAAGCCACTGCTCCAAACATTTTAAGGCAAAGGATTCTTTGAAAATTGAAAAGCCAGAAAAAGTAGTATGACTGCATTTTTAATGTTCAAACTGAAATGCAGTGTACTTTTCAATCAAGATTTGACAACAGATACTGCTATAAGGCATTGATTCCTGCTTCTTTTTTCTGCAGCTTTTGTTTTATCTTTTTACTGATTATGTTTTGAAATATGTGTACGAATGAAAACCAGAGTGAATAGTGAAAAAATGTAGTATAATATTTGTGACAGAGCTTAAATATAGTGACTCCTACAGTACCATAAGGAGGAATAATGCTCATGCATATCTTTCATTCCTTCAGCTATTTTCAAACACTGCCAGATGTAAGGAAGATGGAAAACAGTGTTTTGAATAGAAATGTCAGCCAGTTTTTAGGACTTTTTAAAATTTTAAAACCAGCCTTCTCACTGTAACCTTCAAAACTACGGCTTAGGCAAATAACAGATTTCTTATTTGAAAAATCACTTTTTAAAACTGTGAAACAAAACAATTCTTTACGAACACTGCAAAGCAAATATTCTGAAAAACCAAAGCCATTCATAGAGAATACTTCAAACAACCACTATAAAATGTTCTCTTCAAAACCAATTTTGATCAGCATTATCTGAAAAAGAATGGATTGAAAAAGATAGATTTACACATGTCCATCGGCATGAAGAAGACAGCAGGATACTGTTTAACTTTAAACAAAGCTGGGTTGCCCTCTGCTCCATACCTCACCTTCTTCATGACTGGCTTCCCCTCTGAAAATAAAACGCCAGGATTTTTTACAACTAAAAGATACACTTTTTTCTTCCTCACATGCCTTGCTGGGAGTAGATTTATACTTATTTGAATAATTAAGTATTCCATTTTTTCTCTTTTTTCTCCACAAATCCTTACAACAAGTAGAGGTGTGGTGCTTGACAGCCAGCCAGTTAGCTGGTCCAGATTATATACCTCATGCAGTCCCCCACTGCTCAAGGACTATAAGACACACTGAAGATATGCATAACATGTGTATAATACATACAAAACAAACATCTGCAACCAAAAGGGTTTCAAAACAAACTGTAAAGATCCCAAACTATATTTTAAAAAAAGACACATCTACATTTAGGAAACTATGGGTCTAAGATGGAAGACAGAAATGCTATACCTCTGACTGTAAAACAGTAATGACTTCAACAACTAATAAAGGCATTCACAGACAGAGTAGAAAGATTATAGACATCAATTCCTAGTCAACAAAGAGAGTAAAACACAACAGGGACAATACATAACTGACTGACACAGAGTCACAAAAAAGCATAGGAAGTAAGTGGCTGTTTAAGAAAATGAAAGAGTAACACAGAGAAAAGGAGAATAAAGACTTTTTACCAACTGTCCTGACAACAATCGTCGTTTATGGTCACAGAGCTGACCACCTCAACTAATACCAAAATATAATTCATTCTCAAACAATCCACAAACACAAAACATTGGCATGCTCCCCTACCCCCACCCTCCACAATTTAAGCCTAGGACTTAGTTTTGTACAAAAAAACAGAAAAGACAGAAGATCATAATGAAAAAAAAGCCATCGATGAAGACAACAAAGAAGAAAATCAATTCCAAGATAAACTCAAATGCACAAGAAAAGATTCACACACTCAGACCTACAAAACACAAAAAAAACAAAAAATAAGAAAACACAAAAAAAACAACCAACCCAACAAAAAAGACCAAAAACGGAAAGAACTAAAGAAAGAAAAGAAGAAAAGGATATTTGAAAGAAGCTATTTCACCGTGCACTGCAAACAAAACCATTCAAACGATGCACAAAAGAGCACAAGCTGCATGTCAAGCCATGCAGATAAAAAAATCAAACAAACAAACAAAAAACAGTAGTCATTCACAAATCAACAGTGTTGTCCTCTTATGTTGTCAAAAAGTCCTCTTAGCACATCCCCCTTCTCTCCAAAAATCAATTCAAAGAGTAAGAATGATCTTCTCCTTATCAATTTCCATTTCTGATGCTTCTGTGTGCCAATGAGCCCATATCTACTTGTGCATGCATGCAGGTGTAAGTATATTTGTATGCATGCGCATGCATGTCAGTTGTATACATGTATATATGTGTGCTGTGAATTATGTGTTTAGTTTCATTCCACCTGACAGAATGGACTCACTGAGAAAATATGTACACCGCACACATTGCTTTCCGAAATGTGTTGAAACCTAAACAATACAGCATGTAAAGTACTACCATCTTATTTTCTAAGCCTAGGGCAAACTAATAAACACTGGTGATGTGAACACTTCCCCATCTCTAATGAATTTCTCACTAAAAAACCAAAACCCTCTAACTTGTTTCAAGATGATAAATGGCAATTAGCAAATTTGGATCTCTTCTGTGGAGACAACTGCCCAGGTTTGGTGTGCATGTGTATGGTCTTCAGATGATAAGCCTAAACCAGCCACACTGGTGGACTAGGAAATGCACCCATGACAACTCTTCTATATATAACTACTTCAACAAAGAGTTGGTTAGACCTCTGAATTCCATGCTGAGCAAATGATCAGAATAGAAGACAATAGAGAACAGTTGCTTCATCAGTACATATGTTTAGGGAAGGGTTAATGACCCCTGCAGCTATGCAACAGTGCTGTCTGACTTAAACATCTGGAAAATGTCAGCCTTTTCTTTGAGCTTTTTTAAATCCTGACACTTTTTCATGCCTTTCAATGCAGATGTATCAATTGTTAGTGTGCTAGATTTAACAAAAGATTGGGTTACCTTTTATTGTCTGACTAACCTAAACCAACTCTTAGACAGAATTCTTTATTTTTCCTTAATACTACTTCTTGTCTTTCTAATATCACCGCCACTGCAATCTTATAAATGTAATAAAAAACGGCATTAAAAAGAGAATCTCTGTTCTTTGCTCTAGGATAATGAAAATTCTGAAGTTTTTGATTTTTTATTACTGTTTTGTTACCCATTTTGTTTTCTGGAACTGGCACTGAGAAGTCTCTATTTACTTGTTTTCTTTACTGAAAGCTAAGGAGAATTCTGTGTAGCTGGTTTCTCAGTTTTCATTTGGTGTAAAGTTGTATGTTCCGAGGGTTCTACTTTTCATTATTGTGTGTTTTGTTTCTCTTTTTCCTTTTCTTTCTGAGTGAAATATGTATCAATTTAGGGCATGAACATCACATGTATGTGTCAACACCACCCCTCTACCATCATGTGTTAATAATAACAATGACAACACCACTAAAAAACAGAAAAACTGAATCTTGCTGGCAAAGAAGGCAGCAGCGGTGCATGGGGTGGGCAGGAAAAAAGAGCAGTGCAATTCTCAGCACCACAACACACGGCTCACTTCAGAGCAGACACAAGCTCACAAAAGAAAGCAGGACGTGTCTCCAGACAACTCTAGCCCTGGCACACACAGGGGGGGGTGTTAACGGCAACTGACCTGCGTTTGGAGGCTCGGGAGGAGGTGACCACCGTCCCTGCCTTGGCCCGGGTTGGAGGAGACCCATCTATCTGCTGGAAGCTACTGCGGGGAGTGGAGATAGTGATAGATTCTGCTTCCACACTGCCCCGCTTTCCAGAAACTGCAACAAGGTTCGCTTTCTTCTTTAGGCTGTCTACAAACACTCTGTGAAAAAGAAATAGATGATGATATATAATTTGATAATTCTCTCTAACCCTTAAACAAAAGGCTTTCTTTGAAGAAAAGAGTATTTGTATAATTTGATTCCTCTTTCAAACTAAAAACATCTAGATATGTTCATAATTTAGTCTTACTTGGAAACAGATCTATGTAGATAACAGCATTTTCAAGTACCTCATGACACTGTCTGCTTCACTGGACTAAAAGCCAACCAAAGTGCTCAACCTACACCCAAAGTAACATGTAGACCTGCAGGTATTAGAAAACAACAAATCACTTGCTGTCACACTGCCATACTAGATACATGTTCATTTTCATTTGACAAAGGTGGGACAGGCCAACAGCTGTGTCAGCTACTTATTGATGTCAGCTCATTGCCAAGGCCTACACTAAAATGTTGTTATGTTGTCAAATGTTGTGTCGAGATTGCCTTCAGCCACTACATCATCATCATCATCAGTCCCGTGACCTTGGCGGTCATGGAGGAGACACGAAAGATGATGCCGTGGTAAGCCTCCTCCATCCATCTCGGTCCTTGGCTCTGCGCAGTAGTGCCGAGTCATTCATCCTGGTCCATTCTCTGATGTTGTCCATCCATGACTTGTTCTGTCTTCCCCTCTTTCTGCCACCTTCGAGTGTTCCCTGCAATACTGTTTTTGGCAGAGTGTTGTGGCGGGTGACGTGGTCGAACCATGTCAGCTTTTTCTTCTTGACGATGGTGAGAAGGGGTTCCTGTGGACCTGCCAGCCGTGTTATTTGACTCTTGACAAATTCATTGGTCTTTCGTTCTCTCCAGGATATGCCCAGCAGTTTTCTATGGCATTTTGTTTCAAATGACTGGATTCGCTTTGCTGTTTCAGCAGTCAATGTCCAGGTTTCACTTCCGTACAGCAGGATAGTCTGAATTAGGGCTTTGTAGAGCTTTAGTTTGATTGGGAAACTAATCTCTTTACTTTTCCATATGGTGGTGAGTTTTGTCATGGAAGATGTTGCCATGGCTAGTCTGACTTCTGTCGTCGATCGCCCATCCTTTGTGAGTGTAGCGCCAAGGTATTTAAAAGCGTCTACCTCCTCCAGTTGTTGGCCGTTCATGTAAATTTTAGCAGTGGCGTTGCTCATGCTGTTCACAAGTACTTTACTTTTCTTCGAGCTCACCTCCATCCCATATGCTCCAGCTCTGTTCTCAAGTCTGGTCGTAAGATCTTGCAGCTCTGTGTTACTTCCGCCCATGAGGTCAATGTCATCGGCAAACCACAAGTTGTTAAGGGGTCTGCCGCCAATGGAGATGGTAGAGTGGAAGTCATGGAGGGTCTCTCTCATAATGTTTTCCAAGAACAGATTAAACAGGACTGGAGATAACAGGACATCAGGTGTCAGGTACATCAAAGTTCCCAAACTAGATTTTAAACAATTCAGCATATCAGCTTTACTTTCACTTTATATTGTGCACCTTTTAGTCAGAATGTGGCTTTTTTTTTTCACAATTCAAAAGGTGTAGCTTATATGGCTATCAGCAGTGTGCCTACATTTGGTAAAGTGCAGTCAATGTCTATTCTGACTTCATATTTCTTTTAAGTCTGGTAAAAAACAACAACACTCCACACTATTATTGTATTAATGACAACAAAATCTAACTTCTTAAACAAGTGAGAAAAGTAAGCAACAAAGTCTAAAATAAAATCCTTAAGTTTCCTACTTCCTGAATTTCTATTTATTCTTTTGTGTTCAAGGATAATGGAATAAGCACTCATGTGCTTCTTTACATCCAGTCCCTGCATGTAAGCAGTTTTTTCAATTTTGTCAATTGGTCCCTCCAGCACACAATGGCCTACTCTTCCAAAAACGGAACAGGTTTAAACACGTATCATATATTGTATGCAAGATGTTCTGTGTATGTTTGCACACGGGACCTTAATTTACAGTCTCACCCAAAGGACTTTTGGGGGAAGTGGAGTCAGCACTGATGTTAATTCCAGGGGAAAATATCCCCTTGAACGGGATTTGAACCTAGGTCAGCAGATCATGAGCACAATGCTCTAACCAACCAGGCTATCCTGTCTCCGTTCAAATGATGAGCCCTCTTTAACTTAAAGTTCAATGACAGATTAGTTAATCTTTTCAACATCCCTTAACAATCCACTCAGTATGGAAAGGGAAAATCCCCCAAACAGACAATATATTATAAAGAATACTTCTCCATCAGAACACTGTTCAATTTACATACATTTTACTTTCTCTGTTTGAGTGCAGTTCTTTTTTCTTTTCACATGACTATCTTTGATAGTCTGGCAAAAAGAGCAAGAAATTTTGAGTACTAGCTGGGTATAATAAAGTGAGTTAATCCAATATAACTTTTGCTATAAAATGCAATGTCTCTTTCTGGGAATTACCAAAGGAAAAACTTAAGCTTGTTCACGTTGAAGTTATGACTACAGGAAGTAAAGCAAATGATCTTGAAGCCGACAGATTTACCTTGAGTGACTTACATGGTAAGAATGATGGCATCAAATCCAACACTTAAAAGGATTTTGTGCATCACAAATGTTGTACTAGAATGTCTGACCATGAGACAAAACAGACAATGAATACATAACGATCCAGAACTTTACACTGACCTGCTGAAACTGCATGCATGTGCACACATACACATATGCACACGCACACACACACACTGGAACCACACATACACACACACATACATTATGATGAACAGAACTCTGTGCACACAAGCATATGCTTGTGACATGCGCACAAGCGCATGCATGTACACACACAAGCACACACACAATGTACACAAGCTCACATACCCAGTGAGATGAACATCAGTCATAACAAAAAATTACGCAACACTTACAGTATTCATAGATGCATGTGCACACATGCATGCATACACCTGCACTCACTCATATATGTATGTCAACACACATGCATTTCTGGTAAATTTTTTTTATCCTTGTCTCATATATTAGACACAACGTCTTTGTTTATAATTATAGTCTCAACTGAAGGACTTTTGGGAGAGTGGAGTCAATACTGATGTTAACTCCAGGGTAAAATTCCCTAAAACAGGCACCCCTGGGCTGGCTTGATCCCGGGCTGTCAAATCACAAGTGCCAACACTCTAACCACTAGACTATCATCACCCATCCCTCCTTGAAATATTGGTCACAAAAGTCCTTAAATGGTACAATTTCACGGAACATGTATGTAAGCCTCTTTATTTGCTGATCATCGTCACACTCTGATATGTGTTGCCTGACTTATGAACTCTGCAGAATTGACAGAGAGAGTGCATGTTCAGGCATCACGACAGCCGGCAAGCTCAGCAGCACATGAATTAATTAAGAGGATTATACATGAAGTCAGATGTTGGATTAACTCATTAGAGTCGCAGTGAAATGGATCCCGCCATTTTGTGGTGACGGGTGATTTTGGCTATATTTGAAAAATTCAGCAGACTTACCCAACATAATAATGACATACACATTATAAATCATTGAAAAGTTTATAATGTCTTCTTTTGAGATTGTTTCACAGTTTTTTAATAGATGACTGTAAAACAGATTATTTATTTTAAAGAATCATAACACTGGAGTGCCTGAAATCCCAAAGATATCACTTGTTGACATGTCAAACAAAATTGGCCAACAGACAAAAACTAGGCAAGCTTATGGTCAAGGAAAGCAACTATGTTTAGAAAAATGACTGCCCTACAGGCCAGATTACTTTCCGTTGAGTTAACCATCACTTTGTGTTTTTAAAAAAAAATCGTAAGTCTGCCGATTCATAAGCTTCGGCACGTCACAGTAAAGGAGAGGAGTGCCGAAGCTACAACCTCAATGAGTTAAGACTGATCCATGTGAGAATCCTCCAAGTCAGTACAGTCTTGTTGGGACTGCAGCAGCCAGAAAATCAACATACACACACACATATACATATACCCAAAAATTTTCTCAACAGATTTGAGCTGGAAAAAAAAAGGCCCTGGAGATGGTCAAAATGGCAGAATTCTGACAAAAGGCAGAAAATTCCAACTCTGAACATTATACCTAAACTTTAATCAACTCCAAACCAAACCAACCAACCAAACAACAAATCCTATTTAAAAAACCAAAATCAAACCCTTAACAACCCCAAACACATATACTCACTCCCTGGTCCAGGCCAAAAGCTTCTTCAGTAATTGACCCATGCTAAGTGCTGAGGGCAATGTTAGATGTTGATGTGTTATAAAATGTTATACTGACATCGTCTTCATCCTTGACAAGCTCTCAGCATAATGAGCTGCACTCTCCTTTACAGGAGAAAAAACAATCCTTTGACGTTGGGAGTATAGCTGCTGATGTGGCAAGACACTTGAGAAGACCTTTACAAACAACAATATTCTCATCCATCCAGCTTGCATTTCATTTTTTTGGGGTCCCATTCCTTGGCTAGAACTCAGAGGTTCACCGATGGTGAACTTTTGCATCTGTGGCCATTTGTACCCACCATGACAGATGCATGGGGATGGTTTCTAAACAACATCTATGTGCATGCATTTTTAAAAAAAACAAAAATGTCATCCATTCCTATTGGCACGAAATGGCCCACTCTTCCTAAAGGCAGAACAGGTTTTTAACCTGTGCACAAGGTGTGAACTTCACCGGACCTACATCATCATCGTCGACCTTGGTGGCCTCCCCTAGCCCAGTGATGACCTCGGCCGCCAGCTCAGACACGTTGATAGCGGGGACTCCTCGCACCAGCATACTCTCTGCAACGACCTTGTCTACACTACAGGTCTACAAAATCAACTCCAAGACAGAAGGAATTGAACTCACATGGGCGTATCTTGATCTGCGGCGCCATGATGTTGGGAGAGCTGTAACTGTAGCTGATGGGGGAGGGAGCGCGCCGCAGCATCTTAGGGCTGGACACCGGAGAACGAACGGGTGAGGAGGTAATCCGTCCAGGGGACGAGGCGCGTTTGGGGGAGGTGACAGGTTTGAGAGGGGAGGTAACACGCACAGGGCTGGAGAGAGCACGAGGTTTCACGGTGCGGACGGGACTGGAGGTTGGGGAGAGGGCCAACGCGTCGAGCGTGGAGCTGGTTTCTGCCACTTTGCTGGGCGTCACACAGCGTTTGGGACTGCCCCCTCCGCTGCCGTTCATCTTCATCAGTCTCTTGGGCGACCAACTGGGGGAGGTCTGTGGGCTGGTGCGAGGTGTTCCCGCTGTCAGCGTGTCTGAGCTGGCAGCCGAGGTCATCACTGGGCTAGGGGAGGCCACCAAGGTCTCTGACGATGATGATGTAGGTCCGGTAAAGTTCACATCGGGCACAACTAACTTGCCTTCGTTGTCTGAGCCGTCACAGGTATCCACACACGTTTCACCAAGCTCATAATCCAAGAGAATGATTTCTGCCGATGAGGAGTCCTCTGTGAGGATGGCAGGCACTTCAGGAGTGTCGTGGTCGTGGTCATACAGGGTTTCACAGGAGGCAATGGGGGCCAGTTTGGGCTTGGGGGGTATCAGGTAAGCCGCCAGTTCTGATCGACTATCATCACTGTCCACCGACTCCCCTCGCTCCACTGCACAATGAAGAAAACATCAGTTACTGCATCATTCCACTTGTGCATCTTCTATTCCTATCAACTCAGAGTCTACTGCATCTTCTATTCCTATCAACTCAGAGTCTACTGTGACTTGGTTTTACCTTCTATTCCTATCCACTCAAAGTCTATTGTCACTTGGGTTTACCTTCTATTCCTATCAATGAAAAAAACAACCCAACAACTGTCAGATCAAATCTACACAGCAGATGTCTCCATAGTTTTACATTGTATTGTTGTAATGAAGAGGCAAATTCCAGCTCCTGACCTGTGAAAAGAACTTCCCCATAAAATAATGTATCTAACTTACAGTGTTTAGCCCGTTTTCACCATCATGTGGAACAAGTAACATGTCACTAGGGTTTGCACATTCTGAATTATTTCAATAAAGTACAAACAGCTGCACCAAATCACACACACACACACAAGCATACATGTGTGCGCACACACACACACACATACACGCACTTACACACACCTTCATGAAACAAATATACAGGATTCTCATTCACTGCAAAAGCAGCTTACATGTAAAGCAATGGTCATAAAAAACCCAAAGCAGGGTGGCTGGGGAGAAGAGAAAGGAATGCACCATATCAGACTAGGGACCCCTGTTCAAAGGGGTCTTGTACTTGCCTGCTGTTGGAGTGTGAGATAGATACCTATGCAGAAAGCAGCAGCGTTTGAATTGTGCATCTCTTGCAGGGGTAAAGTCAAAGCAAAGACCTTACTACAAACACACTGACCGCCAAATGTTACAATTTCAGAGGATGAGCGGAGGTTCTTTGATGGTGAATATTTCAACAACAAAAAAGAAAAAAAAGAGAGATAGATATGAACTGTCAGATAAACTAAATGAACCAAAGAAAAGTCATGTCATTTTGCATTCGATTCTTCTTTCATAAAAACACTTTTATACACACATTCTCCCTCTATAAAATGCACATGGGTGTAAAAGGTATCTTGTAGTCAATTAGTTTATATCATCATGTTTACTGTTGCATTTTCTTATTATGAATATTGCAAAAGCATCTTGAGCTTAAAAAAAGTGAAACATCAAATAAGTGTTCATTATCATTATTACTATTAAATAGTTCAAAGAAAATACCGACACTGCCATAATCTCAGTCATCACCACCACAACTATCATCATCATAACAACCACTATCAGCATAATCCTTAGAATCATCCTGCTCACATCGTCTCATTATTTTAAAGATACGAAACCGCAATCACTGAAAACTGTAGCAGAGTATAAGTACTGTAAAGATGATAATAAAACAGCCACGACTTTACAGTTATCATGATCACAATCATCATCATCATCATCGTTATCCTCCAAACCATCCTACCTATCCACATTGCCCCATTCTCTTACCGACGACACCAAACCAGACACTCACTGGAGATGGTAGCAGTGAGTTGGGGCGGACGTTCCGACCCTGTGGCAGAGTCTTCCTCATCCGTCTTGGAGCCTCCCGTTGACACGCGCCGCAGTTTTTCCGCTTGCGGTTTGATGACAATGCGAGAGTCCACCTCTGGAGGCTCTCTGGTGAACTCTGTGTGGGGAGGGCTGCTAGACTCTCCCTCTGCTATGGACCTGCAGAATCAGTTCAAACATACCGGTAAGTTGTGTCTGTGTGTCTTATTATTTACTTATATATTCTTTTATTTCCAGGATAATGGAATAAGCACTCATGTGCCTTTTTACATTCAGTCCCTGTGTGTATACAGTTTAGTCAATTTTGTCATCCGTTCCCACCTGCACACTATGGCCGACTCTTCCCATAAGCAGAACAGGTTTTGCTGTGTGCGCAAGATGTTTTGCATGCATTTGCACACAGGACCTCAATTTATAGTTTTATCCAAAGTGTTTGTCTGCATGCATGTGTGTGTATATGTGTGTGTTCACACACAAACATGCACACACTCGTGCAGATGAATGTGACATTATCAACATGTAATAAAATAAAAAACATTTTAGAGATGAGAAGTTGCTGGTTTGATTCTTGTTTGAAACCAAACTTCCCCCCTCCACCCCCTAGGTCTTGAATGGATGTCTGGGTACTTGCCAATCTTTCAAATGAGATGAGAAACTGAGATTCTGTGTGCAACACACACTGAGCACATGTAAAAGAACCCACAGCAACAAGGGCTGTTTCTGGCAAAATTCTGTAGAGAAAAGCCAACCTTGCAGGCAAGCAAGAACATACACAGACCAAGAAAAACTTTTAAAAGACGCTGCCCTTGTGGCACCACACTCTTTCTGGAGAGAACAGCCCGAGTTTCATGCAGAGAAATAAGCTGTGACCGACAGAGGTAAACAACACAACACAACAAAAGAACTGGAAGAAATCACGGAGAAGCCACAGAATTTCTTTCTGACTGGCCACCCATTGTTTTTATGGCCAACCACTCACGGTCTGGGGGCGGAGTTGCAGTCAAGCATGGCGTTGTCGTGACTCTTGTAGACCTTCTTGAGGGCTTCCAAGAGAGTGTGTCCGTTGGTGAACACGCGGTAGGTCAGCAGGAAGGTGTTGAGGAAGTCGATGCTCAGGAAACGCAGGTCTGTCAGGCGGTCCAGCAGCCGATCCACACTGGCATGCCGGATCTGGACCCACCACCATTGGGACATTAGGAGTCATCATCTAACGACACCGATCATTACGATATTCATTTTCTGTTCTGATGTACATGACTTCTTCTTGTTGCATGTTCTCCAGCTTAACATATCACCCACAACCTGCACTCTGATTCACTCCTCCCACCTGGGATTTATTATCTGATTGCAAGTACACAGCTGATAAGAAGTTTGCATCTATAGCCATTTTCAAGAACCTCACCATTACGGAAGCCATATCCAGCTTCGGAGAAATTGTTCTCATTTCATTGGAGAGAGCAGGCTGTCCTGCTAAGGGTTTGTCAAGGCTAACGAAAATATCAACGTACCATTTTACAACATAACATATTAACTCCTTCAGAAATTGGTGGTCAAGACGTTGCACTGAATTTTTCAAGCCATATGTCTTGGGTTGTACTTTTTAACCTCTGATGGCCAGCAGTAACGTAGGAATGGCAGACTGGCACCATATGGCAGCAGCAAAATTCAGCGCTAAATGGCTTCCCTTCCTGCAAAGGGCACCTCCATTAGCAGGTTATTTTGGGCAGCCATTGCAACTCTTCCAGGCAGGGCTTTGCTGCCATAATGGTTTCAAATTTCCCATACAGGCACTGCAGTCCTTTTCAAAGCCTCTTTTAAGTCTTACCTCAAATGCTCACAACTTCCATTGTGCTGTGTTCTTTCCACTGCTGTCTAGTTCTAGTAGTTGGTTAAGTCTAAATTATTTCACTGTTCATTCTTTTCCCCTGTTTGATTACTTGCTAAATCTGATGTGGTCCACGTGTTGATCAATATCAGAATTTTAGACATGAGTGGAAATGAGAGTCTGCAATGACTGCTCTGATGCAGAACAAGTGACTCACACAACCTTTAAAAAAAAATTTACATTTATAATCTGATTAAAATAAAAAATTCAAATCTAACCCGTCATGTTTGCACACACAAAGCCAACACATCCACAGTGTTAAGTGACAGTACCTGAGGCACTTTGCAAGAGTTGAGGGTGCGGCTAAATTTGATGTCTACATCATCTCGGAACAACTTGGGGTCAGACCTGAAAGAAACAAACAGCAGGAAAACAAAGTCAATACACAATGTAAACTGTGTTGGCTTTCTTTGCCTAGGCAAATAAAAGGTTTAACTTGTCCTGCAAAACCTACAGAAGAAAGAAAGAAAGGGATGGACAGTCTGTTCTGAAGCTAATGTACCGCGGCTCTTGTGTACTATTATACACTAAGGAGTACACGGCTTTGTGGACTGTGGAGCACAGTGCTTTCTCCACTGGTAGCTCTCTGAAGGCTGGAGGTCTCGGTGTATACAAGTCAAAGACAACGGTATTATCCACAGCTACAACCATCACACAATATGCACTTACCAGCATTAGGTCATTAATGAATTAGATTCTATGTGGCTGTGACAGTAAGTGTGTATGGGTGTGTGCATATGTGCATGGCAATGGGAGGGAGGAAAGAGGAGGGGGATGGGCACATCATGTTCAAGTTTCAAGAAAGAGCCAGAGAAAAAAGCAGGATGAGTTTTGGTCTGCAAATTTGGTTGAAATGTTTAACAGCAGAATATAATTCTTTTCCCATCCCCATTTCTTTTAAAAGCACAGAATGACCAGTCTAAAACTAAAGGTTAACACACAAAATTCCTATAGGCAAAATGATACTGTTCAGTACAAATGCATTTTTTTGTTTTTTCGGTAGTTTAATTGAACATGTTTGCAGTACACTTCAACCTGGAAAGACTAAGTGGGGACAAATTATGCAATAATGCCTGAAAGCCATTTTATTATTAATTTCACCAAAAATTGAAGTACCATACCAACTGACTGATGTTCTCTCCAAGATCTACAGAGGTTGTTTAGCTATAATCTGTAAAACAAAACAAAAAACAACAAAGTCTTGTTCAGTTCTTATTTTACCATTTTGCCCAAATGTAAAGAATAAACATTAAAATCTACAAAGGAAATGTATGTCTCATTGTCTGAATTTATTAGTGCAACACACATTTTCCATCCATATTCAGGGAACAAAATTCTTTCAGCAGCGATTAATGCAGTACTTAGAAAAATAATGTATCAGACAAACAGTCACACCAGGAATGAAAAACACAAACAAACCTAACTAAACACTTACAATCATCACACACACACTGACATTTATAAAGACACTGCAGCAGTGTAGGTACAAAGAGAGGGGCAATTTCAGAGCTGGAAAATTCTTTTAAAAAAATAATAAACAGGAATTTAAACTCCAGTTCAAAAAAGTGTTTCATATCTCAAGAAAACAACAGGAAAAAACATTAAGCCAACACAAAGTACTAAAAAAAAATTATCAGAGAGAGAGAGAGAGAGAGGGGTGGGGAAGACAGGATGACCCGGCCCTAAGTGTTCCAATCTGTGGACAGCATCACACCATACAGTGCTATTTTAGGCTAACTACAGATGAAAATAAAGCAAAGTGCTACCTGCCTTGCCTGGGCACAGGCCTGGAGTTTCAGTTTCCCCCGCTTTGCTTTCCACTTCATGATTGTTGTAAAAGGACTAAGGTATGATGGGTGCAAGATGTAATTACTGATTTCAGTTTTTCTTGCCTTGTTTTCATTTTGACTGTTGCAGCATACTTTAAAAACTTTTTAACTAATGACTTAGGTTTGATGGGCACAAGATGTAATCAATACTTTGTTTGATAACACTAGCATGATAATGATAATGACTGAATCCTCATCAGGCAAACTTACACTGACTCACCTTACACAAAAAATGCACGCGCGCCACACACACACACAAAGGATGGCAACAACACTAATCCCCAGAGGTCAATATATATATGATCGACAAACAGCGAGCAATTAACCAGGTCATGGTGGCTGTGAGGATGCAGGCCATGGCTATTTATAACGGCCAGACCATTACCTAAGGCATCCAACTATGACATGATAACACCCTACCACAGGGAAGAGGACATCAAGTGTAGGTGGAAAATGAGGGAGCTCTAGACAGAATGACAATGGGAAAGTGGGCAAGGAGGAGAGAAAGACAGACAGGAAAGACTGAGACGGTACTGAAAACAGTTGTGCTGATTTGTTGGTCATGTGGTGATTCTTCTTGGTCTTCATGTAACCTTTCACTTTCAGGATACATACAAGAATCTATGGTTTGGATCTAGCCTGAAGCCTTCCTTTGTTTCAAATTTCCTTATTAAAACAAAAACTGATGGAGTCATCCAGAAAAACCCAGGTCCTAACTTGCCCTTTGTGCACAAAAGAAAAAAATTGATGGCAAAACGTCTGCTGACCATACTTAACTTCTATAAAAAAAAATTTTTTAATTAATCATACTTCACATATCAAAGGAAAACAATTGAGCACTTATAAATACATGCAGACATTCTAACAAGAAATATAAAAGTTATTGTTCCACAGTGATAAGATCTCCATAGGTAATGCAGCCAGGATTTAAGTAGTAAAATATGTTGATAAATACTTTATCATAAAGGAATACAACACAACGCAATACAAATAACAGTCTGAAAATGAAATAGAACACAACAGACTGAGAAAAGACCTTTCCCACTCTCTTTTCCCCACCAATCCCTGTCCCATAATCTACTCTCTCTCTCTCTCTCTCTCACACACACACACACACCAAAATGGCATACACAACCAGACTGATTCAGCAAACAGGGAAGGGGGAAAAAGACATGAGGCAGAAGGAGGCTGAGGACTATAATAGGTTTAGTTTAGAAACATCAATATCCCAACTGCAAAACAAGGACCTGGGCTGCCCACCACTGCAGCTATAAATAGCCTAAAGACCTTCACATTCACACCTAACCATGAAATGATATGATCACTGTTTTGATGTATGAGGGAACATGGAAAGAAGAAAGGAAGGGCAGACAAGGGGGGGGGGGGGGGGGGGGGGGGGGGGGGGGGGGGGGGGGGGGGGGGGGGGGGGGGGGGGGGGGGGGGGGGGGGGGCAGGGTAGGGACTGAGGGACAGAGAAAGAAGGAAAAAAGAAAAAAAAAAAGGGAACAAAAATGAGAACAGATTCTAGTAGGTGGAAAGACAAATAAAGGCAAAGGAAAGGGACAGGAGGACGGACTGGATGGAGGGAGAGAGAGGGAGAATAAATGAATCTTTATTTTTCAAGGGTAACAAAATAATGTCATAATTTATAATATTTATATATATAATATATATATAATAATTATATAATTATAAACCATCAGGCCCAATTGTATTTTGCCTTTTTTTTGTTTTGTTTTTTTCTAACTCAAAACTAGATCTTTATCACAGATTTTTGTGTGGCTAATACTACTTTCATAAAATTCAAATATTTGAAGTTTTGGGTCAAAATATTTTTCAATGCAACTAAAAATGCTCACAAAGACTGAAAGAGTTAGCAAAACAGTAGCCTTAATATTATTTGATTTATGCAGCAATTGTATACTGGCTGGAGCCAGTGGAGGGACTATTCAAATTCTTAATTTACTTAAAATGACTGACCCACCAATCCAACACACAAACAGGGATAAAACAAGAAAACAAGCAGTCTTCATGTTGATAAAATCGCTGTTAAGTAGGAACTGGCTTGAGCAAAAGCCCATAACTACTAACTAGTGCATGACCTAGATCCTTTTTCACCAAGTTATTTTAGTTTGGGCTTCACAAAGTCAAAGGGACCTCATATTGAAACTTCCTCTGTGTGTGTGTGTGTGTGTGTGTGTGTGTGTGTGTTGGGGCAGGGGGTAATGTGGGGAGGGAGGGGTGATGAATAGCCTACATTCAATTTTCCAGGAAGAAATGGAAGGCACAAAGTCTGTTGTTCATATCTTGGGCAACAGAGGACTACAGCAAGTTTACTGAGCTTTGCAAATAAACACTGTTAAAAAACCCAAACCCTGTGTCTTTTACAACTTTTTACTTTCATCAGATTAATTGCAGAGAGACCTTATGCTAACTATTGAAAACTGTGCCTGTGCCTATGTGTGTGTTTGGGGAGGGGGGGGGGGGGGGGGGATGCTTTTAGCTTTTGCATGCTCTTGGTCTTATCAAAAACACACTTCAACAATCTATTCTGACTGATTTGATAGACTTTACCTTTTAACATAACATTCTTCACAAGAATGAACACTGAAGCTATTTTTCTGTCTAGAATTTAGACTTGTAAATCTGTAGGCCTAACTGAAAATGTCAGTCACCATTCTCATAACACCCACAGTTCTACTCAGAATAAACTTTAGAGTTCAGTTTGCTATAAAAATAAATGATGTATATACTGCACATTTTTTCGGTGTTACCTGTTTAAAACTTGTCTGTCATAATTTTGGGTCCTGTATTCTTTCTAAAGAAACAAACATGGCGCCTGTTGATCAGTTTGGCAAGGGAAAGAACTCTCAAGCAAAATAGCAACCTACAAGACCTTGACATTGCAAACGTCTTAAGATACAAAACAACGTTAATGATGACTTTTTGATGACAAACGATGATCTGTACCCCCCCCCCCCCCCCCCCCCCCCCCCCCCCCCAGGCAAACAATGGTTGGTTAAAAACTGGGAAAAAACGAAAAGCAAAAAGAGTAGCTGGAGGGGGAGGAGGTGCATAAGGTACATTTGACATAATATAATGTAATATAATCCACCTGCTATAACATAATAATCTGCTATACTAAGGATATAAATTTGCATTTCTATTGCTTTCACTCTAGAGTCAAGAACCTTGTAATATGAAATCAGTTTGAAATAATTATAGAGAAGTAAAAATATGTGCTTTACAATCATATTTATGTAGTGAAAAAACTTAATTCAAGGTAAAACCAAAAAACCCCCCAAAAACAACAACCAAACTCTGATGCCTTTACGTTTTAACAATGAAGAAATGTCAGCACGGGAACACAGACATAGCTATTAGGAAGTAAATTTTAAAAAATTTGGAAAAAATGAATTTTTATATAAAAATCCATTGGAGTCACACACCTATGGTACTACTACCACACAGGAATACACGGAATATAGCATTATATGATTATACAGGTGTAAACATACATATATACAGCTGTTATATTCATGTCCAGTACTTAAGATCAGATTGTTCACAGAGAGCAAAATGAAAGTATGATGTAGAGCAAACTGTCCAGTTGCAAAGTCCAGAAAAGCAGCATATGAATACATGTACTTGTGTGCACAACTGTGCACATTTAGGCTACTTCACACACACACACACACACTGCACACACACATGCATACACACTCACACTCATGCGTGCACGTGAATGTGCACAAGCATATTTAAAAATCAGCGTCAAGAGTTGAGGACTGCATGTAGTCTGATCAATTTAACAGTGATGCCGTGTCTGAAAACATCAACATCAATTGAAAATGCCAGCTGTTTGTTTGAAACTGCCAGCTGTTTGTTTGAAAACTTTTCTTTTTGAAAATGCCAGCTGTTTGTTTAAAAATATTTGTTTGAAAGTGCCAGCATCAAAAATGGTTATTATACTCATACAGTTTGTTCATTACAAAAGATAGTTATGAAAAGCAGGCGGGCCAGATGATGACTTAATTTGACACAATGAAGGAGATGGGCCACTTCTAATGCTCCCAAATCCACTCTACCACCACTCACGCCTTGTGGCCTTCCTGTTACTCATCAGCCATGACCCAGACACAGGGCAAGGGCTGACAATGGGGAACAAATGGAAATGCTTCTTTGCTACTACATTGTTTGGGGTAGAAAGGCTGAATTTGTTGCTTTTACTATTGTTGGCTTCTTTCTTTGACAATAACGATACCCCCTCCCCCCATTGAAAAAAAGGAATTTAAAAATCTGACGATTGTTGATAACTTGTTTGATTTTGTTGGTTTTTGTTAAGTTCAAAACTGTGAACTGTATGATTATGCCACATCCCGTTTTGTCACAGTCTGATCACTGTGAATGGCATTTTTGTTTGGGGCGTTTTGACCATGCTTTGTTTGGGAGTACGATTGAAAACCTGACAAAACATTAACATTCCAAAAGTACATACAGTATGGTTATTTCCACATCTAATTAAGAAGAACAAATAAACATACAAACTTGCACATGCAAAGGAAAACAATAATGAGCAATCAGTTGTTTTTTTAATGAATGCAGGCAACCGTGATGTTTTCAAAAGAGCTGCTCCACAAAGACATGCTAATTCACAGGTATGAATGCATCCAGATCCTGTAGCCTTTGAATCAAAGAGAGCTTGAAAAGAAAGCATCCAAATCTGGACCGAAACAACAATACAAACATGAAGTTCAGTCACCTTTTTATTTTATTTTATTTTAAATTTTTTTATTCTTTTATATTGAGGATAATGGAATAAGCACTTATGTGCTTTTTTACATCCAGTCCCCATGTGTATGCAGTTTTGTAAATTCTGTCATCTGTTCCCACTGGCACACAATGGTCTACTCTTACGAAAAGCGGAACAGGATTTAACGTGTGGGCAAGATGTTCTGCGTGCATTTGCACACGGGACCTCGGTTTATAGTCTCATCCGAAGGACTTTTGGGGAGAGTAGAGTCTGCACTGATGTTAACCCCAGGAGAAAATATTCCCCTTGAGCGGGAATCGAACCCGGGTCATCAGATTGCCAGCGCAATGTTCTAACCACTAAGCTATCCTGTCCCCTTAACCACATGCTGCAGGCCAATCCCTTTCCCTTTAACCTGTACTCATTTCAAAGGGGGAAAAATCATGCAATCCTACTCAGCATATCTCCTCTGAAGTCACAGTATGGCTGCATATACGGCGAGGTATTTGAACAGAGGCATACACGTACACGCAAACCTCTAGTTCACTGTGTACTTCAAATCTCACAGTGACTGCCTGGTGTGATGAGTGAGTCAGAGTGCATGTTTTGGGCAACCCTCGGGGTCTTAGGTTGGGGAAAGCACAATAATAGCAACTCAACACATCAATTATGGGTCATGTATTGGGCAGATATTGGCCACCTTGTCGGAAAATTACCTTCCTCCAATTATTGAAAGGATAAGGTCCCATAACCTATGTGGTCGTAGGGGAGCAAGGCGTCAGAGACCTCAGCTTCTCTAGGGGCCAGCATATTGAGGGTGGTGCCCATCTCCTCTCCCTCACTGCTTTACCTTCCCTGACCCTAAAGAGGGCAGGCACTCATTTACAGCTGGGTGAACTGGGGGACTGTACTGAAGCCAAAGCAGACAAACGGTCACCCATCCAAGTTGTAACCACGCTGCTTAATATTGGCTGTGGGAAAGCAAGCACTCTGACCACTGAGCTATCCTGTCCCTTTTAAAAGGATAAAAGACACATAAATCACACTCTTTAATAAAGGATACATAGTAACTGACAGTCCAGTGCAAGATTCCACTCCTCTCCTTCCTTGGAAGGAGAAGCACTGTTGTCAGACAGAGGCTGCACTTCTCATTATGGGATGGGACTGCAGCAGCAGAAGGACTACCAACAGCTGGCTATGAAGGTAGAGTACCCACATCAAAACACACCTTCATTCAGGACAATATAGCATGGCCACCAGAAATGTTCAACAAACATAACAAGTATTGGTGTCCCATAACCTATGCAGTCATTGTGGAGTGAGGTGTCAGAGACCTCAGATTCTCTAGGGGTTTGGCATCTTAAGAGGGGGCCAATCCCCTCTCCCTCGCTGCTTTACCTTTCCTGTCCCTAAAGAATGCAGGTACCCATTGACGCTGGGTGAATTGAAGGACTGTAAGATGCCAGGGTGCACAAAACAGCCACCCACCTGCAAGGCATCCATGCTCAATGTTGCTGAACCTGAGCTTGGAGAGAGTGAGCCATTGAGCTATCTTGTCCGCCATGAACAAAATTTAAACAAAAAGGGGTAAAAGTTAGCCCAGTGAAACTACTGTGTCCAGTTTCAATCAGTCACAGATATCAATGAAAGAACCATGATTTTTTTAAAATCATAAATCCCAAAACTTCACCATGGTCAGCTTTCATAATTTATTTGATAAGAATGGATGAAATTATCAGTAAAGATTGGCAGTTTCCCTGTAAAAGCAATCTTTCTATATCTCACCTCACCAGGGCTTCCAAAAATCTGTCCTTAAAACTGCTGCTTGATGGAACTTAGGATTGACATTATGTGATTGTTGTTGTTGTTGCATGTTCCCCAGCTTAACACCCTGGGGGTCACCCAGAATGTGCACTGTCTCACACTCAGGAATCACGATGAGACTGACAGTTTAAGTACACACAGCTGGCTGTTGTCAAGAACCTCACCACACTGGCAACCACACTCTGATTTTAAGAGGACGTTTTTCTTCCTTGTCATGGAGAGTGCAGGTTGTTATGTGAAGAGTTTGTGATGGATAGGACGAAGACAATCTCAACTTAACATTGTAAAGCATAACACCATTGTGATGCAGGCCTAACTGACACAGCTTTGGGCTGACATCAACAACTGACACAGCTTTGGGCTGACATCAACAACTGACACAGCTTTGGGCTGACATCAACAACTGACACAGCTTTGGGCTGACATCAACAACTGACACAGCTTTGGGCTGACATCAACAACTGACACAGCTTTGGGCTGACATCAACAACTGACACAGCTTTGGGCCTGAGACTGGGCTGACAAAGAGCACACAGCTCTGGTTCTGCCTTAGGGGAGGTATGTTCACAACATGTCCCAACCTTCAAGGAATGACAAAATACATAGGATAAAGTTTTAGGCAAACAATACCAAAGATGAAAAACAGCTCCTTTAGGTACAGAACAGTTGCAAGCAGTTGAAAATGACAGATTAAATATCAAATATAAAATCCTTTAAAAAAAAATGTAAACAAAAAAATAAATAAAATTAAGGAAAAAAAGGGACCAATTCATGCAAAAAAGTCAGCAAGGCGAGTTGTGGCATGGCAACAACATCAACAGTATGCATAGGCAAAAGTGGCAGGAAACAATAATATCCAAAGTTAAAGAAACATCCATATGAATCCAAAAATGCCACACGGAGAAAAATGACCGAAAAAAGGAAAAGTGAATTGGTGTGGGAATGTGACTCACCATATCTGGGTACTATGGATGAACCTGCATGCAGCGTTGCGATGCGATGCGTACACAAAAACCACAAGTGCCCAATGTGTTAAGGCGCAACAACAACACCACACTTCACAATCACATGGCTCTGTACTCACAACAACATTAATGCAACAGGACAGCAATGATGGCGGCCCTGTAGTTTTGTGGTCACAGCAGTACAGTTTCTCATCATTTCAATTAAAAAAAAAAAAAGATAGCTCAGGACTGAATTTGCTTGGGTGTTTAAAATGATATGGACAAAGAGTTCTTTTGATGTTTTTATGGCATCACACACCTTCATGCACCCTGCTCCCCCCCCCCCCCCCCCCCCCCCACACACACACACACAACCAAACACACACCATTTTCTTGCTAAATGAACCTATGGCTACCAGAGCTTTTTACAGAAACCCACCCCAAAGAGAAATGCTTGATGTCAGTGATCTCTACAGCCCAGCCAGCCCTCTGCATGTCAGGGATCAGACTGAAGCTAGTGTCTCCATCAGACCACAGCACAGTGGGCCACAGAATCAACAGCATGTATCTTTCTCTACTGTACTGTCTGATGAATCAACATGTACATCATCATCTTTTTCTCTTTGTTTTCTTCCTTTGGTTGGATTAACGAAGAGGAAAGGCTGAGAACAAAGGCATTTTGGGCATTACCATTGCAACATGTTGCACAAAAAGTGCACACCATGTCCAATCTCACCTACCCACCCACTTCTTTTGTTTCTTTCCTAGACTATCAGTTTCTGTTTCTGTTGAACTGACTGTCCATCTCTATTTCACAGCTAAAATCTGACCAGGACAATCTACTCCACATACAGCTGGCAATGTGCAATGTTAAGTTGGATTTTCACAACACGCTACAGTGATTGTTATGTTTTTGCATGTATCAACATTTTGCTTTTGGTTTTGCCTTCTCTATCTACAACAATATAAACATTTCTCCCCTGTGGGGATGCTGGGGGCCTGCCAGTATAAATAGCATCCCCATTCCTGGAAATCCTGTGATCAGAATTCCCTCTTTTTATCCCTGTCTTTGTTTCTGCCTTGTTCCTTTTCTTCCTGTCACCTCCTCCTTGTTTATCTTTTGCCTTCTTGGTCCATTCTCCTACCTTCTTCCAGAAAGACTTAAAAGATAACAATTCTCTCCCATGCCAAAGTCGGATGTGCTGGGCCTGACTTGTCAGGTGATTAATGGTAGTGCAACGCATTTGTGTTCCTATGACAGATAACAACAGTTGCTATATGAGCATCTGACAAAGGAGAGTAGACATAATTATATTTTTTTAAAGATATTGTATTAAAACAGCAGGTTCCTGTTGTTTCTACTGTTTTGTTTTCTCTGAAATGCATAGCTGGTTTGGCTGTTTCTAGACTTACAGGGTAAAAATAGAATGGAAATTATTAATCTTCCATTGAGCTTTGAAATTGTCTTTTTAAAGAAAACTTATTGTCTGCTTTTATGATCATTATCTTATCATAGAGATTGTTCATGGGCTTTTACAGTCTCTTGCTGTTTAATGAAGAGATAGCCATCCACTGCCTTGCATAGTTAGTTATCTGTCCATAGTAAGCAATGCTGACACCTGGACCTACGTTCTAACAGTGAAATGTGCAGGGAAATGTGAGTTTAAAAGTACACATTGTCCCACAATAAAAACATCAAGTGTCATATACACAGCTGAGTTCACGCTGAATTAGCATGAATTATTTACAAAGCGATTTCCTTCACACACACAAAAATGATGTTCCCTGAAGTAAGAAAGCACCATACTTACAGGACCAAAAAAACCAAACATGTAATAAGCATGTTCTACAATAACAAAACAAAAAAAACACCCCCCCCTCCTAGAAAAACAAATATCTAGATATATATGTATATACATATATATATGTATATATATGTATATATATGTATATATATATATATATATATATATATATATATATATATATATTATATATATTTAAGCTTATCTACTTAGCAGCAATGAAGTAGTTTGTAGTTTGAGCATAAAAAGTCACATGAAGAATTTGTGTGGACTGGCGGGGTAATCCTGAAGGGGAAGTGATGTTGAAGAAGAGAGAGAGAGAGAGAGAGGAGAGAGAGAGAGAGAGGAGAGAGAGAGAGAGAGAGAGAGAGAAAGGCGTGGGGTGGTGCACATGACAAAGGCGTACACTGGAAGCTCCAAGCACATAGACCCCTCCTCTGTGCACCAGACAACTGCAGCAAACTCCACAACAACAATGCACAAGCTGCAGCAGTGGTGGTGACACACACAACCTCCTCCTCTGTGCATGTGTGTGTGCGCACGTTTGTCATCATACAGTGAAATATCAACCATATCAGAACGGTCGCCTAACTCACTCACACAAAACCCACAAACCTTTCATTTAAAAACAGTCCACAGTTCAAAACAAAAGGAGATGCTCCATTTTTGTGTACTAATCTACAGGCTAAAAAGGAAAGGTTACACATATTCATTCCACTTCTACATTGCTGGAGTTTCTTCCATAGTTGTCTCTGACAGCAAGCAGCCTTCCTACCTAGGACAGTTTCACATTCAAAGAACAAAACACACACCTGCACATCTTTTCTCCTCCTAAAGGGTTCAATTAGGCTAATGTACTCCCAACTGAGATAAAGTAAAGATTTCATGACAGAACTTGAGAGAGAAAGAGCCAGACAGACAGACAGACAGACACAGGGGGAGACAGACAGACAGCAAGAGATAGAGACAGAGCTAGTGTGTGTGAGTGTGTGAGTGTGTGTGTGTATGCGTGCATGTGTTTTTTATTTTTTATTTTATTTATTTATTCTTTTATATTTATTTATTCTTTTATATCGAGGATAATGGAATAAGCATTCATGTGCTTTTTTACATCCAGTCCCCGTGTGTATGCGGTTTTGTAAATTTTGTCATCTGTTTCCACCGGCACACAATGGCCTACTCTTCCGAAAAGCGGAACAGGATTTAACGTGTGCGCAAGATGTTCTGCATGCGTTTGCACACGGGGCCTCGGTTTATAGTCTCATCCGAAGAGCGTGTGTGTGTGTGTGTGTGTGTTGTGTATGTGTGCATGTGTGTGCAAGAGCACATGCATGAGTATGTGTACATGTGGATATGAATTTCAAACATCAATGTTTGTACACTTACAACTAGTTTTGACCAGAACACAACTCATGATCTTCACCAACACTAAACACTGCCCATCGATCATCACATGTCTGGCCAAATCTTCTAACATCAGCAACGACAGAAAATATGTCCAAAAATAACAACTGAAATCGATTATGATGAATATAATGAACTTCACATTAAAACAAGACCCCCCAAAAAAGTGAAGAAAAAAGTGACCATACCAACAAAACATTAAAAATAAGAAAAATTGAAACAAAACAAAGCAAATACCAAACAAAGCAAATAATTGCTTATACCAATTTAAAAAAAAAGAAAATCTAAACAAAACAAAGCAAGCCAAAACAAAACAAAACAACTGCATATTCTACGACTGATAAAAGTGAAAATGTAAACAAAACAAAGCAAGACAAAACAAATCCACACAAAGACACCCCCACTGCCCAAGGCCCCAAGCTACCAGGAAACTCACAGATCTAGAAAGCACATGTGTAGTATAGCACTGCTGTCCGCTACAACGCTGCAAACAAAACTCAGAAAACCAACTCAAAGATTCCTCCCTTTCACTCTGCACTGGGGACTGCTGAGATGGGTTGGGAAAGGGCTTGGGAGGAGGAGGCAAAGGACAGGAAAAAGGAGGGAGGACAGGAGAGAGAGAGAGAGAGAGAGAGAGAGAGAGAGAGAGAGAGAGAGAGAGAGAGAGAGAGAGAGAGAGAGAGAGATCTCAGAATGTTAAACAGGGAGTACATCAAGACATTTCTGTTGTTGGGGGTTATTTGATTTTGTTTTTGTTTTTTAGTTGATTGTAGTGACAAAGCAAATGTGATCAGTTTTGTGTCTGAATTGCGTTATCTGAAAATTAAAAAGTGATTTGCCATCATCAAATGACTGACCTCATAAGAGGGAAAGGTGTGTGCATGCATGCATGCGTGTGTGTGTGTGTGTGTGTGTGTGTGCATGTACACACATGCAGGCATGTTCATATGTGAGCTGCGTCAAGTTTATAGCCACAGGTATGTGACTGCATACAAATGGAAATGTCTGTGTCTGGCAATGTTTCTATAGAAAACAACTCAAAACACACACACACGCACTTCTCTCTTTGACACACTGAGTAGCCAACAAAGCAGTGCTGTGAACGAAGAAAACATAGGACCAGCAGAAGAAGAGCAACAGTCAAACCAACCAAGGTCGAAAAAGTGCAGTGAACAAAACAATGGACACCAACCCAACACCCGAGTTACTGACACCGCACCAAACTCCACAACTCAAAACCAAGGACAGAGCAGTGCAGAGCAGAACAGAGCAGAGCAGAACAGAGCAGAACAGAACAGAGCAGAGCAGAACAGAACAGAGCAGAGCAGAACAGAACAGAGCAGAGCAGAGCAGAGCAGAACAGCAGTGCCCTCAGCCAGTGAGCAGCCTGAATGCCCTTCACTGTTCTCCATGGTCTTTCTCCTTTACACTGCACCCATCCCTGCCCACAATCACAGCCTACAACTGGGATCCATTCTTATAAACAGGCTTTGAGAACGCCTGGTGAACGCAGAAGACTGCGACGCAACTTCCTTCATCAAAACGGAATCAGCACAGTTGCTATTCACAGGAATTGTGTCCCCTTCATCTCGGCCTTCCTACACTAACACCAAACCTCTGACACAGAAAGTTCAACAATCACAGTTTTGCTTCTTTTGACATACTTTGAGTTCAGCTTCCTCCCATCCCAGCTCGATCTTCACATTAGGAAATGATGAGTAGCAACAGCATGTACACTAAACTCTCAGTCCTCTTTCTTCTTTACGGAAGAACCCAATGCAGCAAGACGCTAACCCTAGTGCCCTGTGATCAAAGTGAACCCTCAGGTAAAGCCACAGCTTCCCCTCTTCACGCCCACTGCACAACAAGGTCAGACTACAGCCTCCACACAAACTGAACATGGCAGCCAGCATCAGACTGTGGCCACGTTTGGCTGAAGGCACTGCGATCGGCACAGATACACAGAGCACAGACAGCAGGCATACACCTAGACACACAGAGGGACTAGCAGGGTGGGTAGGGGGTGGAGGAATCAAGTGAAGAGTGCTTTAGGACTCACCTGACAGATTGTGGCATAGTAACTGAAGACGACTCACTCATGGAGCTGTTCAGGAGATCGCTGTAGTGCAGATTTTCAATACACTGCAACAGTCAACAAGCCATCACGTCAACAAACAAACACAGAAAGAAATCAGCAAGCAATATAATGAAAGTCAGAGTAACTGTACCATGAATAAACAGAAACACTACACAGAAACAACCAACACCCACAACAACAACAACAACACACAGTGACAACTTTAACAAAGAGAGACTCACAACAACATTAACAAACAATAACAAATCCAACACTACACAGAAACAACCAACACATCCAGTCTCAACACACAGTGACAACTTTAACAAATACATACAACAACAACAGCAGTAACAAACAATAACAAATCCAATGAGCAAACCATCAAGTTAACAAGCAAAGAAATACCCCTCCCCCCAAAAAAAAAAATCCTACTCCTCAACCAAAAAAAAACAACCCCCTAAAAAAACCCAGACAGCAGAAAAACGTTTCTTGCTTCTGTGATCAGGATGTGCAAGCCTGTTTCCCTTCCATGCCCCAGAGTTGCCCATGTGTGATGTAGGGAGGGGTTGTCCACCTGTCTTCCTCTATCACAGCTATCAATCAGTTGTCTTCTCTCTACCACAGCTATCAATCAGTTGTCTTCTCTCTACCACAGCTATCAATCACCTGTCTTCTCTCTGTCACAGCTATCAATCAGTTTCTTCTCTCTACCACAGCTATCAATCAGTTGTCCACCTGTCTTCTCTCTACCACAGCTATCAATCACCTGTCTTCTCTCTGTCACAGCTATCAATCAGTTGTCCACCTGTCTCCTCTCTATCACAGCTATCAATCAGTTGTCCACCTGTCTCCTCTCTACCACAGCTATCAATCAGTTGTCCACCTGTCTTCTCTCTGTCACAGCTATCAATCACCTGTCCTCTCTCTGTCACAGCTATCAATCAGTTGTCCACCTGTCTCCTCTCTATCACAGCTATCAATCAGTTGTCCACCTGTCTCCTCTCTATCACAGCTATCAATCAGTTGTCCACCTGTCTTCTCTCTGTCACAGCTATCAATCAGTTGTCCACCTGTCTTCTCTCTATCACAGCTATCAATCAGTTGTCCACCTGTCTCCTCTCTATCACAGCTATCAATCAGTTGTCCACCTGTCTCCTCTCTATCACAGCTATCAATCAGTTGTCCACCTGTCTCCTCTCTATCACAGCTATCAATCAGTTGTCCACCTGTCTCCTCTCTATCACAGCTATCAATCAGTTGTCCACCTGTCTCCTCTCTACCACAGCTATCAATCAGTTGTCCACCTGTCTTCTCTCTGTCACAGCTATCAATCACCTGTCCTCTCTCTGTCACAGCTATCAATCAGTTGTCCACCTGTCTTCCTCTATCACAGCTATCAATCAGTTGTCCACCTGTCTCCTCTCTATCACAGCTATCAATCAGTTGTCCACCTGTCTTCTCTCTATCACAGCTATCAATCAGTTGTCCACCTGTCCTCTCTCTATCACAGCTATCAATCAGTTGTCCACCTGTCTTCTCTCTGTCACAGCTATCAAGCAGGCACCTCCCTCACTTCCAGCGCTCAAAGCCTGGTCTACTGTGTGTGTTCTAAAACCCAGCGTTCAAATCCCCACAGCCACACCTTCCTTTGTCAAACTCCGGTTATCTCCAGCTCTCCTCCATTCTATTTCCAAAAGAGTCCAACCTTGCATGGCGACAATTTCAAACCTCATCTCTGGACTGACTAGCTCCAGAGCAGCTACAACTTAACTGACTACACCACTGCACAGTGGAAAACGCATGCACTGCACTGTTGGTGTCTACATGTGCAGTAAAGTGGCAGACATGTGTGCCTATGTGTTTGGCACATGTTGAGCTTACCCCATTTTTTCGTTGGATATTTTAGCCCCTGTACAAAACTGACTGAATTGTCCTTGTTTGTTTTGTTGGCCGCTCTCTGTCAGCCTTTAAGCTCACATCAATCCTCTCAAGTCAAGAGTGTGGCTGCCTATATCAGGCAAGGTACTACCCAAAAAAGTCATCTTCACAAACCTCTCATCTCAAGAGGGGGCTTACAGTCTCACACTGACTGACTCCCTCGTGAGGTGTGTGTGTGTGTGTGTGCGTGCGTGCATGTATGTATGTGTATGTGAGTGGTGCGTCTCTCCTCCATGCCTGACCCCCTCTCACCTGGCTGATGTCGCTGCACCAGGCGGCCTTCTCGTGCAGGGTGGAGGCCACCAAGGTGATGGTGATGGGGGGGCCGCTCTTGCTGTCCACGATCAGGCGGAAGTCCAGGCCATTGTAGTCGACCTTGACCTCCCGCTCCTGCAGCAGGGAGCTGTTGGGCAGCAGGGTGGTGCCCGAGTTCTGGCTGTTGACGCTGACCACCGAGTCCACCGACGAGGCTGACACACACAGCAGCAACAACAACACAGCAATAACAACACAGCAATAACCATAATAAACAATACACAACAACAACAACAATTCACAACAACAATTCACAAGAACAATATGTTCTGGCTGTTCATGTTGATGATGATCGAGTCCACTAATGAGGCTCACACACACACACACACACACACACACACACACACACACACACACACACACACACACACACAGACACAGACACACACACACACACACTCACACACACACACACACACATACACACACAACACACACACACACACAGTGTGCACACACACTGCACACAACCAACCACTACCCACACACCACACTTCTAACAAACTAACCCCCCCACACCCAGCAAAGACAGACAGACAGACAGACAGAGAGAAGAGGAGGAGGAGGAGGAGGAGGAGGAGGAGGAGTCAGGGGGGAGTCAGGGGGGCGGGCAGTGCACTCACTCTCCTCATCAAAGTAGAAGATGTCTGAGTTAGGGTCCTCCACCAGGGTGCAGTCCAGCAGCGTCAGTTTCCCATAGTGCTGCAGCAACAACAACAACAACACCATGAACAACAACAACACACTGTAGAATAATAACAACAACACAATGTAGAAGATATCACAGTCAGGGTACAGTCCAACAGCATCGTCAGTTTCCCATAGTGCTGCAACAACAACAACATGAACAACAACAACAACAACATGAACAACAACAACAACATGAACAACAACAACAACACATGAACAACAACAACAACACCATGAACAACAACAACACCATGAACAACAACAACCATGAACAACAACAACACAACAACATGAACAACAACAACACCATGAACAACACACTGTAGAATAATAACAACAACACACTGTAGAAGATATCACAGTCAGGGTACAGTCCAGCAGCATCAGTTTCCCATAGTGCTGCAACAACAACAACAACAACATGAACAACACATTGTAGAATAATAACAACAACACACTGTAGAATATATACAGTCAGGGTACAGTCCAACAGTGTCAGTTTCCCATAGTGCTGCAACAACAACAACAACAACAACAACAACAACACCACCACCACCACCACCACCACCACCACACAGTATCTAGAAGATATCACAGTTAGCGTACAGTCCAACAGCATCGTCAATTTCCCAACCCTCCAGACATCAGCCCACCATATGACACCACTGCCCAAACAGCAGCATTCCCGTCCACAGATACTTACCACAACACTGCACAAGAAGGAAGGTGGCAGATCTCTTTAATTAAAGACTCGCTTGTCTACCAAGTCAACTCTGAGGTAGTAGGTTCTGGGTTTGATTCCCAGCTATGCCCTTTTCCCCCCAGTTTGACCAGACAATCACAATGCCTGTCCAGCCTGTCAGAGGAGGCAGTCAGACCTGTCAGTGTGCGTGAGGTCTTCTGCAGGTCAGACCTGTCAGTGTGCGTGAGGTCTTCTGCAGGTCAGACCTGTCAGTGTGCGTGAGGTCTTTTGCAGGTCAGAACGACCTACCACAGAGCAGGGAGGGTCAGACCTGTCAGTGTGCGTGAGGTCTTCTGCAGGTCAGACCTGTCAGTGTGCGTGAGGTCTTTTGCAGGTCAGAACGACCTACCACAGAGCAGGGAGGGTCAGACCTGTCAGTGTGCGTGAGGTCTTCTGCAGGTCAGACCTGTCAGTGTGCGTGAGGTCTTTTGCAGGTCAGAACGACCTACCACAGAGCAGGGAGGGTCAGACCTGTCAGTGTGCGTGAGGTCTTCTGCAGGTCAGACCTGTCAGTGTGCCTGAGGTCTTTTGCAGGTCAGAACGACCTACCACAGAGCAGGGAGGGTCAGACCTGTCAGTGTGCGTGAGGTCTTCTGCAGGTCAGACCTGTCAGTGTGCCTGAGGTCTTTTGCAGGTCAGAGCGACCCAGCACAGAGCAGGGAGGGCCTGCTGACCACCCTGGCACAAGCGGGCAGGTTCCATGTCCACCTGTATCCCACAGTTGCAATGCAGCTACCTTCATGGTGGGGGGGGGGGGGGGGGGAGGGGAAGGTCGCATAATTATGCAAGTCTCACCACCGGTGAACCTCAGAGCTCTAACCAAAGAACACCACCACCCCCCCACCCCCACCAACAAAACAGCAACATCAACAACAACAATGCATACAAGGCCAATATTGTACAAGCAGCTGGAAGAAAAGAAACGAAAAGACAAGAAGAAGAGAGTGAAGAACATGCTGCCCACACCAGCCACCTGTGTAAACAACAGGCAGTTACTGCACCGACAGTACCACCATACCCAGCATGCATCCTGCTACCTGCAGAAGGAATCAACTCCGCCAGGTTCAACTTAACTCAAAGCACACTGCCTGAAACATTCAGTGCTGTGCCCCAAATGATGGCTGCTGAAGAAGTCATGGGTGAAGTCAAATCAAAAGTCGGGTTGGAGGGGTGGGGTGGGGGGGTGGCCGGACAGCCTAGTGGTTAGACCACTGCGCTTGTGATCCAACCACCTGGGTTCCAGCCACCACAAGACACCTCCTGGGTGAGGGGATGTTTCGCCGGGAGTGAACATCAGCACTGACTCCATTCTCTGGAAAGTCCTGAGGGAGTGAAGCTGGAAACAGCTGACAGCAGTAGCACTACTTCTCTTCCGATAAACAGACCAAGTTAGCAAAGGGCAAGCCTTTCCTGCCAGCTTCCTTTACATGCAGTGTGACGAACGCAGAGCATCACGATCAGTGGACTGGAGAAGCACAAGGGCAGGATGGAACCTACAGCTGGGCAAGGCCAGACCAGTCTGTGCTAACCACTCACCCCCCTGCAGTGCCAAACAATGCTGCATGGAAATTCTCGTCAGACATCAGACAAAAAATGCTGCTGTGTTTATAGTCTTAGGACTGTAACAGGAGAGAAACTTCAGCCTACAAGAAAAATGCTACACATATTTCCCCATACCTGTACTTTATGCAAAGGCTAGTTAATATGGTTCCCAAATGCATGTGATCTATGGAAAAGGCAGGTATTTCTACAAAGTCTATGGAAATACACAGTATGTTTACAATGTCTATAAAATACCAGGTACAAAAAATCTATAACAATGCCAGGTATTTCTACACTATAGATCTTTTAAAACACAAACTATTTCTATAACATCTGCACTCTTTGCTAATTCCAGCTACAACCAAAATCCACTTCAGTCCACCATTTTACCCAACACACAGTATAAATCCCCACCACATAACAATGGTACAGACAACAACAAATCCCCAAACAAATAAATCCCCACTCCCACCATCACTCACAAAAGACACACACACCCAAAAGAAAAAGAAAACTGTCTCAGGCCTTCAACCCCCCCCCCCCCCCCCCCCTTCCAACAAAACCACACTGACACAGCAGAATTTAATAAGTTTACTGAAGTGGGATGCAGGTTTTAGAGCAGCAGCAAGAGCAATAGATCAGGATGATATAGCTGATATGATACATGATAAACGGTACACTGACCAAAACAACAAACAAAACCCTACCAGACTAGCAATCAACATTTTTACATATACACACACACACGGACACACACCATGTACACAATGTACAACACACACACACTCTACACACACACACTCACACATACACCGCACACACATACAACCACACACACACACACACATCACACACCCACCACAACAGTACTCACGCACACGACACACCCACACACACACACACACACTCACAACTGACACACCCCCACACACACACACACCACAACATGTACACGCGACACACACACACACACACACACACCGTCACAACGTACCCCCTCCACACACACACCCACAAGTTAGACTGCACGCTGCACACACACCACTTGACCCAGTTTCGACGCGCCACAAGTACACAACTCAGAGCATGCCACCGCACACTCACCAACTTTGTAGCGCACCATCACACCCACTCACAATCCAAAGTCATGGGTGCGCACACCCCTCCCCCCCACACCCCAAGTTTGGGTTGCAGCTGCACTCGACATCCAACTGCCCAAGCTTGGGCCAGACAAGCCATCTGCATGCCCGACCACTCCCAAGTCTTTGGTGAACTTAGCAACTTCCTCTTCCCCAAAGTAGCCTTGTTGGGTGGACTTATGCACATCACTCCAAATCCTTTGGTGAGACTTCATCCATCACTCAAAAGCCTTTGGGTGAGACTCATGTTACCAATACACACTACCCAAAGTCCTTTGGGTGAGATTCATGCCAAATCATCCCAAAGCCTTGGTGAGATTCATGCCAACTCCATCCCAAAGTCTTTGGGTAAGAACCATCCCATCCACTCCAAATCATTGGGTGAATTTCATGCCAAATTCCACTCCCCAAAGTACCATTGGGAGATTTATGCCACACTCCAATTCCAAAAAGTCTTATGGAGATCAATGACCACCCACCCAAAGATCCTTTGGTGAGAAATAAACTCAAGTCATGTGTGCCGAAATGCAGACATCTTGGCACACTAGAACTTGTTTTGCCTTTAGAGTAGCATTGTAGCTGTGAGGAAAGGTACAAAATTGAAAAAATGATAAAGAGACGGATGAAAAAAAAAAGAGAAGGATGATCATTCTAAAAAAGAATGAATACAACAACTATCACAGAATTTTTTTACACTAAAAAAATAGCACAACAGATCCTATTTACCATATATATTCACGAGAATTCTCAAATAACACAAGTTATTGACAAAATTAATCAGAGACAAAGTTTAAAAGAACAAACCCAAAACAAACTGCAATCAGAGGTCACAAAGATAATTATGAAAAAAATGAAATAAGGAGAGAAAAAAGAAGACAAAAAGAGAGTGACTTTAAAGTAGAACAGAAATGAACCAACCAAACAGAAAAGAAATAAAAAGTGACAGAAAAGAGGAAAATGTCTAGCACAGAATTTTCAGAAGTTCCCCACAGACCAATGTATAAATGTCCTATTTTAGCTTTGTCTGTATAATATGACGGGAAAAAATGCCAGCTCCTGAGAGTGAGAAAGAGAGAGAGAGAGAGAGAGGAGGAGAGAGAGAGAGAGAGAGACATACATACAGACAGACAGACAGACAGTAGAACTGTCAGGCAACAGAACTGAACACTATCCTGTCAAAGTTCCTATAACAACAAACACAACACACACATATGTGTGTGTCCTTCTGATGAGACTATGAACAGAGGCCCCATGTGTGAACACATATGGAACATCTTGCACACATGTTAAACTTGTTCCACCTTTCAGAAGAGTAGATCATCAGTGCCAGTGAGAACGGATGACAAAATTGACAAAACTACACGCACATGGGGACTGGAAGTAAAAAAGCACATGAGTGCTTATTCCATTATCTTTGAAATAAAAAAAAAGCAACCCCCTCCCCCCACCCCCAACACACACAGTCAAACACACACACACATACATGCACATGTGCATACACATACACACCACACCCACACACACAAAACCACACAAACAACACACATACACCACACACACAAAAACCACACACAACATACACCACAACACCACAAAAAAACACACACACACACAAACACAAAAACACACACACACAAACACACACAAACACACACACACACACAAACACACCACACACACAACACAACACACACACACACATCCCCAACCCCAAAAGCCTCTGACCCCACCAAGGATACGTGACCAGTGCAAGGACCCCCACAAAACTGCCCACCCCTCAGACAGCAACTGCTAGCCTAGCCCTCCACAGCAGAGCCAGAGCAGAGCTGCAGCCCAGACCCTGCCCTCTATATGCCAGACTGAAGACATCACGGAGCCTGTACCTCATGCAAGAGCTGGTGTCCAGACCCTGCCCTCTGTACCTCATGCAAGAGATGGTGTCCAGACCCTGCCCTCTATATGCCAGACTGAAGACATACACAGCCTGTACCTCATGCAAGAGATGGTGTCCAGACCCTGCCCTCTATATGCCAGACTGAAGACATACATACACGGAGCCTGTACCTCATGCAAGAGATGGTGTCCAGACCCTGCCCTCTATATGCCAGACTGAAGACATACACGGAGCCTGTACCTCATGCAAGAGATGGTGTCCAGACCCCAGTCATGAGATATTCCTGCGCCCTCTACTGACCTTGTGATCTGAGGATGCCTGCTTTGTGGGAAAGCAACCTGAGGACACTTTGCTATCGCTCTCCACTGGTAACTGAGCAAACACAACCACCACGCCTTTCTTCACTCTCTCAATGGGGGAACACAAAACAAACTGAAAGAAACACACCCAACCTCAATAACTCAAAAGCCCCCTTCCCTATTAAAAAAAAAACCCAAACAAACAACAAACAACCCCCTCCCCCCCCCCCCCCCCCACAACACACAAAAACAATGATCCCCCCTCCCCCATAAAACAACAACAACAAACCCCCAAACAAACAACATTCCGCCACCTGCCCCAAAACCCCAAGCACTCCAAAACTCTTGCCAAATGTACACTCAAGCTGCTGATATATACATATATACATAGATAGATAAATAGATATAGATATATAGAGAGAGATAGATAGACACACACAAATTGACATTTCAGGAGAGATACCTGACTTTGGGGCTGAATTGTAATAAAACACACTTCTTTGTTTTTTTACCTGGTTCAAAATATTTCCAATGTAGCTACATTTGACCATACCATTCCCTCGTTTCTGTCCTATTCTAAACACCATTCCCTTATTTGTGCTCTATTCTAAACACCGTTCCCTTATTTCTGTCCTATTCTAAACACCGTTCCCTTATTTCTGTCCTATTCTAAACACTGTTCCCTTGTTTTGTCCTATTCTAAACACTGTTCCCTTATTGTGTCCTATTCTGAATTCTCCTTCTTCTTCCTTTTTTTGGTCATGTTTCTCCCAGAGGAGGTTTGACATTGATGAGCCTTCTCCATCTAACTCTGTTTTGAGCTTCCTCCTTATTTATGCCCCTTTCTCTAAGATCATCTGCAATACAGGCAGCCCAGGTGTCCTATTCAAAATACCATTCCCTGTTTCTGTCCTATTCTAAATACCATTCCCTGTTTCTGTCCTATTCAAAATACCATTCCCTGTTTCTGTCCTATTCAAAATACCATTCCCTGTTTCTGTCCTATTCAAAATACCATTCCCTGTTTCTGTCCTATTCAAAATACCATTCCCTGTTTCTGTCCTATTCAAAATACCATTCCCTGTTTCTGTCCTATTCAAAATACCATTCCCTGTTTCTGTCTTGGTCCAAGCAGTTAGAATTCAAGAATGGATGCACTTCTCAAACAAAAGATATCAGACAGTACCAATACTGGCTTTTCTTTTTAAAAGGGGATGGAGGGGGCTGGGGTGGGGGGTGAAGGAAGGGGGCTAACCTGAAATTAGAAGCTGAGTATATTACATATACTGCAGACTTTCACCGTTATTTTCTACATTATGGTTCAGAATGAAATCTTCTTTCCGTCACAGAGAACATGTCTGAAATTCATAGCTAAAAAAACCCAAAGCCAAACAAAACCAACATTGCTCATAGTGTGAGCGATGTTGAAGGCAAAACTAGGGGGAGGGGGAGCAGGCTAGCAAGAGGTTAGAGATGTGTGCTCACAAACTGAAAGCCTGATTAAAACAACAAGAGAAACAAGAACATGGACAACGCTTCACTGGAACCGTACATATTGACAACAACAACAACAACGATGAAGATTGCCACAATGATGATGATGTTGAACACAGAGCAGAAGATAAAGACAACGATGATGAACACAGAGCAGAAGATAATGACAATAATGATGATGATGAGGATGTTGAACACACAGCAGAAGATAATGACAATAATGATGATGATGATAATGATGATGATGTTGAACACACAGCAGAAGATAATGACAATAATGATGATGATGATGATGTTGAACACACAGCAGAAGATAATGACAATAATGATGATGATGATGTTGAACACACAGCAGAAAATAATGACAATGATGATGAACACACAGCAGAAAATAATGACAATGATGATGAACACACAGCAGAAAATAATGACAATGATGATGAACACACAGCAGAAAATAATGACAATGATGATGATGTTGAATACAGAGCAGAAGATAATGACAATGATGATGACCACACAGCAGAAGATAATGACAATGACCACAGAGCAGAAGATAATGACAATGATGATGAGCACAGAGCAGAAGATAATGACAGTGATCACAGAGCAGAAGATAACGACAGTGACCCCACAAGGCCAGCCTCTGTCTGTGTCCCTGACCTTGGCTAGATGCAGGCGGCCGCTGGAGGTGCGGGTGGTCAGCAGCACGTGGTTGGTGAAGAGGAACACCTGCCGCACGATCTCCTTCTTCTCCTTGAAGGAGGAGCTGAAGGAACCCAGCCGGTTACGACTGAACTTGGTTTTCTCGTTCAGCACCTGAAGTAACGGCCCTGAAACACACCCACCACTCGGCCATGTCACCACGGTCCAGATGACCTGTCAACCTGTCTGTCCTTGTCTGCAGGACGGCGCTAGCTCAGTAGCGGCACATGCTGATGTCAGCTCACAACAGCCACCACTCAACACCACCCAAAATGACCCAGCAGTGCAGGGCCTCTCTAGCTGGCAGGCCCTGTGGCAGCCTAGCATTGCTCAAGTCCCAGTGGACTTGCGACATGACCAGCCTGGGTGTGGGGAAGAGGGGAGATGGAAGTGCGCGCCATGGGAGCTGTGGCAGGAACACTGCACAAGACGGGGCAGCCACCCCTTGTTTACAATGGATAAATAGTTGTTAAAGCGTACCAGCACACACAAACCTGCTCTCGTAGATCTAGAACCACACAAATATATCTTGCAGATTCTTTTCTGATTATTTCTGAATCTTTTCAGCGCATGTACACTTCGCGCTTCAATGTACACTCACATGTACATGTACCCACAAGCCCTTCAATGTACACTCACATGTACATGTATCCACAAGCCCTTCAATGTACACTCACATGTACATGTATCCACAAGCCCTTCAATGTATACTCACATGTACATGTACCCACAAGCGCTTCAATGTACACTCACATGTACATGTATCCACAAGCCCTTCAATTTGTTTGCATGACAAGGTTCAGCGCTATATAAATACCTTTTATTATTATTTGTGATTGTTTATATATACAGTATAGTCACTCAGAGTGAAATTTGATCTGGGATCAAAGTGATCAAAGTGATCAAATGTGTGTGTGTAGTGTGTGTGTGTTGTGGTGTGTGTGTTGTGTGTGTATTTTTGTGTGTGTATGTGTGTGTTGTGTGTGTGTATATTGTGTGTGGTGTTTGTTGGGCGGAGTGTGTAGTGGCGTGGGAAGAAAGCGTCCTCCCCCTGTCCCTGACAAGGCTGGCAGTGCTGCAGGGAGGGGCCAGCACTACAGCACTAGCGGTGCTGTCCACACACACACACATGCACATGCACGTGCACGCACACACACATGTGCATATATAAATTCTTAAATCTCTCTCTATCACACACACAAAGCACTCACACACACACACATACACACACACACATATCACTTATAGTGAAAAGGCGCTGAATTGAAAGAACACACACACATGCATGTAAACCCACAATTACACTCATACACATGCACACACAGAGAGATATAAACTCACACTCACACACATGCATACAAACACACATACACCTCTGCACCTACCCCCCCCCCCCCCCCCCCCTCAAATTTCTAGTCCAACTGACCAGCATATGGTGATAACAAAAATACCCCCACCCCCTTCAGTGATCTAAATGAAAACCCTCTGGAAAAACAACAACAACAACAACAACAGTAATCAACAACAACAAGAAGCAGTGGTTCCTCTCATATGGCTGACAGAAACACCCCTCAATCAGTGATGGACGACTGCAGGTGAACCACACAGGTCACTGTCGTCAGTGCTGCTGGCACAACCACTGTCGTCAGTGCTGCTGACACAACCACTCAACCACTGTCGTCAGTGCTGCTGACACAACCACTCAACCACTGTCGTCAGTGCTGCTGACACAACCACTCAACCACTGTCGTCAGTGCTGCTGACACAACCACTCAACCACTGTCGTCAGTGCTGCTGACACAACCACTCAACCACTGTCGTCAGTGCTGTTGACACAACCACTCAACTCACACTCCTTAGAAACACTCACTGACAACAAGTTTCACTGCACTTTTCCCTTCAGGCTAAAGAGGACAAACGTTGTTGTTGATGAGGTGTTGGTGTATGTTCCACAATTTAACACCCTGGAGGTCACCCACCAAATGCATTCTGACTGACTCATCGATTTATGCGCTTCAATGTGTGTGTTTTACCAGATTCAGATAAATATATATATACACACACATTCCATATATATTATGATTATCATCCTCCTACCTGGGAATCACTGTGAGCCTGAAAGTACAGGCTGGATGAATAGTTGATAAATGTGTATCGACTCTCAAGTACCTCGCCATATAGGCAGCCATACTCTGACTACACAGGGTTTTGTTCTCTTTTAAAGGAGGGTGCCAGATGTTGTATACTAAAAGCTTGTCATGCATGAAGACAATGTCAACATGCCATTTCACAACATAACAGCATCACATTGTAGCACAGGCCTTGTTAATGACTGACTGCCTGCCGACACCTGTAGCTGACCGGGCTTGGGGTTGAGGCCAGGGAGACAAGGCCGCTGACAGCCAGCAGCCTGTGGCCACACCTGCAGTGTGGTCCCCTGACTATGATACATATCATATATATATGATATATGATGATATACGGTATATCATACATCTATCTACATCTCCGTGTGTCCTTGACCAGGCCACAAGCTCTGCCCCTCACTGATGGCGACTAAGTGCCAAAGCCTCCATGACAATGGCGGTGTGTTGTCAAATGTTAGGGTGAGATTGTCTGCAGCCACCACAAACTCTTCACATTATAACAACCTATAATTATTCTAAAATAAAAACAACAAAAACAAAGCCACACAAAACAAAAACCCAACTTGCATTCTCCATTAAAGGAGAAAAAAATGCCTGAAGTCAGAGCATGGCTGCCTTTATGGCTGTGAGGCATGTTACAACCAGACACAGTCTATCAGAGCATGGCTGCCTTCATGGCTGTGAGGCATGTACAACCAGACACAGTCTATCAGAGCATGGCTGCCTTCATGGCTGTGAGGCATGTACAACCAGACACAGTCTATCAGAGCATGGCTGCCTTTATGGCTGTGAGATTCACAGAAGTCTATAAGATTCTATCTGTAAAAAAGAAAAAAAGATCATACATTTTCATAAAAGAAAAAGAGTCATACTTATTCATAAAAAAGAAAAAAGAGTCATACTTATTCATAAAAAAGAAAAGAGAGTCATACTTATTCATAAAAAAGAAAAAAGAGTCATACTTATTCTGGGTGACCCCCAGCTGGTCAAGCTGGGGAATGCCTGACAACATCAACATAGTTCACAGGTGACATCAGTGACACGTGCGTGTGTTTGTGTGTGTGTGTGTGTTTGTGTTTGTGTGTGGTGTGTGTGTGTTGTGTGTGTGTGTGTGTGTGTGTGTGTGTGTGTGTGTGTGTGGTGTGTGTGTTGTGTGTGGTGTGTGTGTGGTGTGTGGTGTGTGTGTGTTGTGTGTGTGTGTGTGTGTGAGTGTGTGGTGTGTGTGTGTGAGTGTGTGTGTGTTGTGTGTGTGTGTGTGTTGTGTGTGGTGTGTGTGTTGTGAGTGTGTGTGTGGTGTGTGTTGTTGTGAGTGGTGTGTGTGTGTGTGTGATGTGTGTTGTGTGGTGTGTGTGTGTTGTGATGGTGTGGTGGTGTGGTGTGGTTGTGTGTGTGTGTGTGTGTGGTGTGTGTGGTGTGTGTGTGTGTGTGGTTGGGGGTGTGTGTGTGTGGTGTGTGTGTGTGTGTGTGTGTGTGTGTTGTGTTGTTGGTGTGGGTGTGTAGTGTGTGTGAGTTGTGAGTGTGTTTCTGTTTTCTTCACTTGTTCCCCTCTCCATCTGCTGGGAATATATAATACATCTAGACAGATGATTCCAGTGTGTGTGTGTCTCTCTGATATCTACTACATCAAGTAGTAAATTTATAGGGCAATACATGTATGCTCACATTCTATTTGAGCTCACACGAAACAACCACCACTTCAATAACAACAACACCCCTTTACAAAGTAGACTTCAAAGTGATGCTATCACCAATTCACTTCTTTACAAGTTCAATTTCAATAAATACTAAATCTTCATAAACAAGTGACTTTTTTACATTGAACTGAAACTGTCTGTCTTACACACACACGCTCTATCTCTCTCTCTTACATGTACATACACACAAACACACACACACACACACACACAGAGTATACAGACACTCGATATCTACACACAGGCAAGCATCTTCCACCCTACATACATACACTCCAGTTCTACCAGCACAACAAAACCGTGTACACACACACACACACACAGGTATGTCAACACACATGCTACATGTGTCTTAAAGAGGGAGACAGGCCAGCATCAGGACAGAAAGACAGAAGGCTGCTCCTGGCTCCTCTGGGGTACCCCACACCCGGGGTACCCCCCTGCCTGGTACATGATCCCTGAACAAGGAGCAGGGCAGGAACTCAGGCAGGCGGCCTTCTTCTTCCTCACCATAACAACTACTGACAGAGCCAACAACAACATCATATCAAGTTGCTCATCACATGATGCTGAAGAACTGACGACACCATAACAACTACTGACAGAGCCAACAACAACATCACATCAAGTTGCTCATCACACCATGCTGAACAACTTTCCTCGTCACCATAACAACTACTGACAGGCCAACATCATCACATCAAGTTGTCACACACCATGCTGAAGAACTGACGACACCAGCGTCTCGACATGACATGAACACGTTCAATCTTGGCAAAGCAGGCCTAAGTGATGATTGTTCCTGAAGAAGCTTTCAAACCTTGGAAACTGATGCTTTCAGTACTTCTTGCTTTTAATACAGAGAAGGGTGTTTTTGTGTTGTTTTAACACATGTTACAGTGAATCTAAGAGTTGATAAGTTAGTTGGGAATTTAATGTATTCATGAGCGGAAATTATCTTAAGGTGTTGTGTGTGTGTGTGTGTGTGTGTGTGTGTGTGTGTGTGTGAGTGTGTGAGTGGGTGGGTGGGAAGGAGGGTAGGGTTGGGGGTTGGAGGGGCTGTGTATCAGAAGGGAAGGGGGAGGGTAGTGTGTGTGATATATATATATATATATATATATATAATCTCTCTCTCTCTATATATATATATATATATGTGTGTGTGTGTGTGTGTGTGTGTGTTGTACTGTGGTTTAATGGTGGTGTATGTGTGTATGTGTGCATGCGTACATGCATGAATGCAGACACAGCCAAATATCTCAGTGTGCACATATGGTATAAAACTGTGTATAATGTACACATGACTTTGAAGAATTATTTTCATTTATTTTATAGCAAGCATGCATGCACGCATGCACAAACACACACGTATGCACGCACGCACACACACACACACACACACACACACACTGTATATCCAGTATTAAAGCTACGACTGATTAATAACAAATTAATTACAGTTCTGATTATGACAGTATAAAAGTAAAATTCAAGTCCATTCTTTGGTGTTTTTCACTGATTAAACAACACAGTGTGATTGTGAGAGCATGAAGTGAGACAGGGAGGAAGAAGAAGAAGAAGAAGAAGAAGAGACACAGAGAGATTTTATTTTATTTTAATATTTATTTCAAGGATAATGGAATAAGTGCCCATGCGCTTTTTAAATTTAAAAAAAAATCAAATCCCTGTGTGTATGCTGATTTGTACATTTTGTCATCCCTTCCCACAGCACACAATAGCCTACTCTTCCAAAAAGTGGAACAGGATTCAATGTGTGTGCAAGATGTTCTGCATGTGTGTGCACAGAGAAAGAGAAAATGGTGCATATTTCTGTGTATGTAAGTGTGCATGCGGGTGTGCATGCATGCATGTTTGCGCATGTGTGTGTGTGCATGCGTGCATGTGTGTGTGCGAGTGTGTGTGCGAGCGTGTGTGCGTGCGTGTGCGTGTGTGTGTGTGTGTGTGTGACACTAGTCAAGATTATAACCAATTCTATAATTTCACAACTCTTATGTAAAAAGTGCAAAGTGCAAAGCACCGGAACAAAACATGCACTGGAAACACAAACACCATTCTACATGTATCCATAGCCACAACAGTCAGTTGTTAATGTTGTTGTTGTTGCTTTTCAAACAGAGAATAATATGAACTATAAATGTAAAACAAAATAACAACATTCACATCCTTAGGCGGCTTAGGCATGTTGTAAAAGAATGACCTTTAAACTTTTCTTGACTGACAAGTCAAAACCAAACCAAACGAACAAGTAAAAAGCCATGACTACTAATGTTTGGAGTACAATTCAACATTTCCACCCAAGTTACTCTAACAGAAGAAAGGGCACACCCCCCCCCCCCCCCCCCCCCCCCCCCCCACTGTCAACCTCCTTCACAAAACAATGTGAACACTGACATCCTCTGGGTTCTGACCTTTCAACTCCTAGTACCCACACAGGTGTGTATACAAACCCCACACATCACAGGTAACATGATTTGTCTGTTACAATAACAGTTCCACCCTTTATAACAATCTGTCTGTCTGTCTGTCTGTCTGTCTCTCTGTGTGCCCTATTCCAAGCAAAGGCCAGATGAAGAAAAGTATGTTAATACTTATCTTGGAAATAAAGATGATCAATCAATCAATCAATCTCTCTCTCTCACACACAGTCACACACACACACACACACACACACACACACACACACACACACACACACACACACACAAAACTTACATACACTCCACAGCCCTGGTTATTTGATATTTAGTCCACACAGTTTTCACTGCAATCAAACCCAACAGGAAAGACAGTGCTACACACACATGTACACACACAAACACACACATACACTCACTCACTCACACACACACACAAACATACACTCACACACACACACACTCACACAAACATACACTCACTCACTCACACACACACAACACTACCCCAGGCACATACACCACTCACTCACACACAAACACTCACAGAACACCATACACTCACCACAAACACTCACAGGCACTACACTCACTCACTCACTCACACAAACACTCACACACTCACACAGGCTGACCAAGCCACCGACTGACTGACAGACACCTCAGCCCGTGAGTTCTTCCTTCCCACCACAGGGCAGAGGAAGGAAGGAGGCTGGCTCCCTCCCCCCAGTGACTGGAGGGCATTTATTTCACGATTGTAGCCTACACCACAGTCAGTTATTGGCCGGGACAGACAGACAGACAGACAGACAGATAGACAGACAGAGAGGTGGGTGGCTTACAGAAGAAGCAGCCTAGTCTCCGCTTCCATCTCTATGGATGGCTGCCTGAAGAGAAAGCACAGTGCACACACACACCATTCCTTGCCTGCCTGCCTGCCTTCCTGCAGCCAGGTGGATTCACACAGCAAGCAGCCTGCTCTCTCCCCTTGTGTGGTGTGTCTCTCCCCCCCTCTCTCTCTCTCTCACACACACACACTGTGGGCTACACACATCAATCACAACACCAGTATAGATCTACAGTCCACCGCTCTCCATGATACCTCGGCGAATGGGGAGGCCCTACAAAGACAGGAGGGAAGTCATGAGGATGTTGAGGACAGGGACCTGGCAACACAGTCTATCCCTTCATCACCATCATCAAAACACACACACACACAGAGACACAGACACAGAGACCGCATCATTCTGACTGTCCACCATCATGCCACTACCTCCACCACCACCACCACCACCACACTCTGAAAAGAGACATCGACTGGGAGGGGAAGGGGGGAGAGGTGGAAGGAATGGGAAGAGAGAGGAAGGTGGGGGAGTGAGAGAGGGGGGTGTTGGCTGCTTCCAATAGTGTCAGCTGTCACTGACTTCAGCGCCGTTTAGTTAGAACTTGTGATCTAGAGGAGAGAGAGAGAGAGAGAAGAGAGAGAGAGAGAGAGAGAGGAGAGAGAGAGAGAGAGAGAGCAGAGAGGGAGAGCGCTGTGGAGGTGTGGAGTGGAGTTGGAGGTTAAAGTACACGTCAGTAGCCACAACACAATGACCCACAACCCCCCCCCCCCCCCCCCCCCATGTGAGAGAGAGAGAGAGGCACACAGGGAAGACAGACAGACATCCTAATCTACACCGCGGCATCACAACACAAGCCCCCTCCACCTTCACCGCCACACACGCACGCACGCACACACACACACACACACACGCGCGCGCGCGCGCGCGCCACACACATACATAGATCACACAACACACACACACACACACTACCTCACCTCCCCACCATTTACAAAAGACACACAGCAGTCGTCACAGGCATGGCTGAGGAAGAAGAGGACAGACAGGCCGGAGGAGTAGTAGTAGTCGTAGTAGTCGTCGTCGTAGTTGTAGTAGCAGCGCTAGGAGCAGCAGCGGCAGCAGCAGCCGCCGTGGTGGTGGTGGTTGCTGTTGTTGTAGTGCTAGTACTGGTGTCCATGATGGCGGCAGTCTCCTGCGTCCCACCAGGCTGGGGAAGGAAGGAAGGAAGGCCAGCAACACCACCACCCCCTCCCTCACCCTCTCCACCCCCACCCTCTCCACCCCCTCCCTCTCCACCACCACCACCACCGCTTCCACTACCTTCCACAACGACGTCCAAAGGGAGGCAAGCCGAGTAGTCGCCGAGCCTAGCGCGTGCCTTGGTGGGGAGCGAGGCCTGGACTTCACTACTCTACACTGCACTACACTACACTACACTACACTAGGCTACACTACACTACACTAGGCTACACTACACTACACTACACTTCACTATGCTACACTACACTATGCTACACTACACTACACTAGGCTACACTACACTAGGCTACACTACACTAGGCTACACTACACTAGGCTACACTACACTACACTACACTAGACTACACTACACTACACTATGCTACACTACACTAGACTACACTACACTAGACTACACTACACTACACTATGCTACACTACACTTCACTACTTTTACACTACACTAGACTACACTACACTACACTACACTAGGCTACACTACACTTCACTACTCTACACTACACTACACTTCACTACTCTACACTACACTACACTAGGCTACACTACACTACACTACACTACACTACACTAGGCTACACTACACTAGGCTACACTACACTATGCTACACTACACTAGGCTACACAACACTACACTACACTAGGCTATACTACACTACACTAGGCTACACTACACTACACTATGCTACACTACACTACACTAGGCTACACTACACTAGGCTACACTACACTAGGCTACACTACACTACACTATGCTACACTACACTATGCTACACTACACTACACTAGGCTACACTAAACTAGGCTACACTACACTAGGTTACACTACACTACACTATGCTACACTACACTACACTATGCTACACTACACTACACTAGGCTACACTACACTAGGCTACACTACACTAGGTTACACTACACTATGCTACACTACACTAGGCTACACTACACTAGGCTACACTACACTACACTAGGCTACACTACACTATGCTACACTACACTACACTACACTAGGCTACACTACACTTCACTACTCTACACTACACTACACTAGGCTACACTACACTAGGCTACACTACACTATGCTACACTACACTAGGCTACACTACACTACACTATACTACACTTCACTACACTAGGCTCCAATATACTACACTACACTACACTAGGCTACACTTCACTACGCTACACTTCGCTCTACTAGGCTACACTTCTCTATACTAGGCTACACTTCACTACACTTCACTATACTATGCAACACTTCACTATACTATGCTACACTACACTAGGCTACACTAAAATACACTACAACTACACTACACTACATTAGGCTACACTACACTAGGCTACACTACACTATGCTACACTACACTACACTATGCTACACTACACTACACTACACTAGGCTACACTACACTAGGCTACACTACACTACACTACACTGGCTACACTTTACTAGGCTACACTACACTAGGTTACACTACACTACGCTACACTATACTACACTTCACTACACTAGGCTCCAATACACTACACTACACTACACTAGGCTACACTTCACTACACTTCGCTATACTATGCTACACTTCTCTTTACTATGCTACACTTCACTACACTAGGCTACACTTCACTATACTAGGCTACACTTCACTATACTAGGCTACACTTCACTATACTAGGCTACACTACACTAGGCTACACTACACTACACTAGGATACACTACACTTCACTACACTAGGCTACTCTACTCTACACTACACTACACTATGCTACACTACACTATGCTACACTACACTACACTACACTACAATACAATACACTATGCTACACTACATTATGCTACACTACACTAGGCTACTCTACACTACACTAGGCTACACTACACTAGGCTACTCTACACTACACTAGGCTACCCTACACTACACTATGCTACACTACACTAGGCTACACTTCACTACACTAGGCTACACTAGACTACAGAAGACTTCACTACACTATGCTACACTACACTACACTAGGCTTCACTACACTACACTGGCTACACTACACTAGGCTACACTACACTACACTAGGCTACACTACACTACACTGGCTACACTACACTAGGCTACACTACACTACACTAGGATACACTACACTTCACTACACTAGGCTACTCTACTCTACACTACACTGGCTACACTACACTGGCTACACTACACTAGGCTACACTACACTACACTAGGATACACTACACTTCACTACACTAGGCTACTCTACTCTACACTACACTACACTACACTACACTAGGCTACACTAGACTACAGTAGACTTCACTACACTATGCTACACTACACTACACTATGCTACACTACACTACACTATGCTACACTACACTACACTATGCTACACTACACTACACTAGGCTACACTACACTACACTAGGCTACACTAGACTAGGCTACACTACACTACACTAGGCTAGGCTAGGCTACACTACACTACACTAGGCTACACTACACTACACTAGACTATACTACACTACACTAGGCTACACTACACTAGGCTATGCTACACTACACTACACTATGCTACACTACAGTACATTAAGCTACACTACACTATGCTACACTACACTAGGCTATGCTACACTACACTACACTAGGCTACACTACACTACACTAAGCTACACTACACTAGGCTACGCTACACTAGGCTAGGCTATGCTACACTATACTACACTACACTAAGCTACACTACACTACACTAAGCTACACTACACTACACTAGGCTACACTACACTACACTACACTATGCTACACTACACTACACTACACTAGGCTACACTACACTACACTACACTAGGCTACACTACACTAGGCTACACTACACTACACTAGGCTACACTACACTAGGCTACACTACACTAGGCTACACTACACTAGGCTACACTATGCTACACTACACTACACTAGGCTACACTACACTACACTAGGCTACACTACACTAGGCTAGGCTATGCTACACTATACTACACTATGTTTGGACCGGAAACTTCTCCCCCATCTATTAGACCATGAGTGGTGGTTTGGGCGCTAGTCTTTCGGATGAGACGATAAACCGAGGTCCCGTGTGTTACACGTAATTATTTAGCGCACGTAAAAGAACCCACGGCAACAAGAGAGTTGTCCCTGGCAAAATTCTTAGAAAAAAGCCACTCTGATAGGGAAACAAATACAGTTGCAGACATGGGGAAAAAAAAAGGGTGGCGCAGCGCTTGTGGCGACGCGCTCTCCCGCTTTCACCGGGGAGAGCAGCCCGAATTTCACGGAGAGAAATCTGCCGTGACTTAAAGTGATATGAAATGAAATC
>CM054153.1:1373475-1375975 GCA_028751875.1 Rapana venosa | reverse complement strand
ACCTACAAATGAAGTATATTGTCAGAGATGAAAAAGATATGGATAGACAGAAATACAGGTGATAAAGATAGATCTGCTATCAGAGAAAAAACCAGAACCACCATGACGAAAAGAGAGTCCCTACACCCTGGACCCGCCAGTGCATTACCCTCTCCCCTCCTTACCCCCCCCCCCCCCCCCCCCCTCCTCCACCCCGCCCCCAAATACCAACATTTTAAAAAACAACAACCAAGCCTACAACAAAGAAACACACCACAAGACACACACAGACACACAAGACACACACACCACACACACACCACACACACACACACACACACACACACACACACACACACACACACACACACACAGGGGCTTGTCTCACTCAGTGGAGTGCTGTGTGAAGCTGAGGAAGACCAAGACACTGCACTAGCTAGCTGAACACCTCCCTGACACTTCCTCCCCACCAAGCACCATGTGTGTGTGTGTGTGTGGTGTGTGTGTGTGTTGTTGTGTGTGTGTGGTGTGTGTGTGTGTGTGTGTGTGGTGTGTGTGTGGTGTGTGTGTGTGTGTGTGTGTGTGTGTATGTGTGGTGTGTGTGTGTGTGTGTGTGTGTCTGTGTGTGTGGTGTGTGGGGGGGGGGGGGGGGGTAGTGTGTGTGTTATGTGTGTGTGTGTGTGTGTGTGTGTGTGTGTGTGTGGTGTGTGTGTGTGGTGTGTGGTAAGTGTATTTTTTATTTATCTATTTTATTCTTTTATATCGAGGATAATGGAATAAGCCCTTATGTGCTTTTTTACATCTAGTCCCCGTGTGTATGCGGTTTTGTTAATTCTGTCATCTGTTCCCACCGGCACACAATGGCCTACTGTTACGAAAAGCGGAACAGGATTTAACGTGTGCGCAAGATGTTCTGCGTGCGTTTGCACATGGGGCCTCGTTTAAAGTCTCATCCGAAGGACTTTTGGGGAGAGAGGAGATAGAGAGAGAGAGTGTGTGTGTGTGTGTGTGTGTGTGTGTGTGCGTGCGTGTGCGCGCGCGCATGTTTGTACGCGCGCGCGCGCGTGTGTGTGTGCGTGCGTGTGTGTGTGTGTGTGCGTGCGCGCGTTTGTGTGTGTGCGTGTGTGCGCAGAAACAAAAAAAAATATTTTGACACCACTCAGATCTATCTATCTATCTATCTATCTATCTATCTATCTATCTATCTATCTATCTATCTATCTATCTATCTATCTGTCTGTCTGTCTGTCTGTCCATCTACCTATCTATCTATCTCTCTACCTACCTATCTATCTCTCTCTCTCTATCTATCTGTCTGTCTATCTATCTATCTATCTATCTATCTATCTATCTATCTATCTATCTATCTATCTATCTATCTATGTTTTTATTTTTAATTTTATTATTTAAATTTTTTAAAATTGTTTTATTTTGAGGGTAATGGAATAAGCACTCATGTGGTTTTTTCCATCTAGTCCCCGTGTGTATGCAGTTTTGTAAATTTTGTCATCCGTTCCCACCGGCACACAATGGCCTACTCTTCCGAGAAGCGGAACGGTTTTAACGTGTGCGCAAAATGTTCTGCGTGCGAGTCTCATCCGAGAGACTTCTGGGGAGAGTGGAGTCGGCACTGATGTTAACTCCAGAAGAAAAATCCTCTCGAACGAGAATCGAACCCGGCTCAGCACATCACGAATGCATCACTGTAACCAGTCTGGTGTGTCTATCTATGTATGTATGTATGTATGTATGTATGTATGTATGTATGTATGTATGTATGTATGTATGTATGTATGTATGTATGTATGTATGTATGTATGTATGTATCTCTCTCTCATATATATATATATATATATATATATGTGTGTGTGTGTGTGTGTGTGTGTGTGTGTGTGTGTGTGTGTGTGTGTGTGGTGTGTGTGTGTGTGTGTGTGTGTGTGTGTAAAGGTGTCCCATAACCTATGTGGTCGTAGGGGAGCAAGGCATCAGAGACCTCACTTCTCTAGGGCCAGCATATTGAGGGCGGCGCCCATCTCCTCTCCCTCACTGCTTTACCTTCCCTGACCCTAAAGAGGCAGGTACCCATTTACAGCTGGGTGAACTGGGTGACTGTACAGAAGCCAAGGCACGCAAACGGTCACCCCTCCAAGTGGTAACCACGCTGGACGCTGCTGAACTTGGCTGCAGGGGGGAAAGCGAGTGCTGCAAGGTTCCTGCCTTACTCAAAACAACACTGGTTCTCAGAAGGAGCAGGACGGAAACTGACCAGAAGACAAACAGCTGTGCAGCCCGGACAACAAACACACCCACAACATTGACTCTGCTCAACCCTCCGATCCGCCCTTAAAATACCATCATCATCGAAACCAAAGTAACAATCCTCACGCCCCCCAAAAAAAAACAAAAAACCCCACAACAACAACACAACAAACAAACCCACACACACAAAAAAACACAACACCAACAAAAACCCAGGACAAGAAAACAGAATAACCGGCCCGCCACACAACTGACTACGGGC
>CM054153.1:1346054-1368554 GCA_028751875.1 Rapana venosa | reverse complement strand
ACCCGCCAGTGCATTACCCTCTCCCCTCCTTACCCCCCCCCCCCCCCCCTCCTCCACCCCGCCCCCAAATACCAACATTTTAAAAAACAACAACCAAGCCTACAACAAAGAAACACAACCACAAGACACCACAGACACACAAGACAACCCACACCACACACACACACACACACACACAACACACACACACACACACCAAACACACACAACACACACACACAGGGCATTCTCACCAGTTGAGTGCTGGGTGAAGCTGAGAAGACCAAACAACTGCACTATCTAGCTGAACACCTCCCCTGACACACTTCCTCCCCACCAACACCATGTGTGTGTGTGTGTGTGATGTGAGTGTGTGTGTGTGTGTGTGTGTGTGTTGTGTGTGTGTGTTGTGTGGGTGTGTGTGTGGTGTGTGTGTGTGTGTGTGTGGAGTGTTGTATGTGTGGTGTGTGTGTGTGTGAGTGTGAGTCTGTGTGTGATTGTGGGGGGGGGGGGGGGTATGTGTGTGTATGTGGGTGTGTGTTGTGTGTGTGTGTGTGTGTGTGGTGTTGTGTGTGGTGTGTGGTAAGTGTATTTTTTATTTAACTTATTTTATTCTTTTATATCGAGGATAATGGAATAACCCCTTAGTCTTTTTTTACATCTATCCCCGTGGAGTATGCGTTTTGTAATTCTGTCATGCTGTTCCCACCAGGCACACACTGCCTCCTGTTACGAAAAGCGGAACAGGAATTTAACGTTGCGCAAGATGTTTCTGCTTGCGTTTGGACACATGGCCTCGTTTAAAAAGTCTCAATCCGAAGGACTTTTGGAGAGAGGAGATAGAGAGAGGAAAAAGAGTGTGTGTGTGTGAGTGTGTGTGTGTGTGTGCGTGCGTGAGCGCGCGCGCCATGTTTGTACGCGCGCGCGCGCGTGTGTGTGTGCGGCGTGTGTGTGTGTGTGTGCTGCGCGCGTTTGTGTGTGTGCGTGTGTGCCAGAAACAAAAAAAAAATATTTGACCACCACTCAATCTATCTATCTATCTATCTATCTATCTATCTATCTGATCTATATAACTATCTAACTATCTATCTATCTACACTTGTCTGTCTGTCTGTCTGTCCATCTACCTATCTATCTATCTCTCTACCTACCTATCTATCTCTCTCTCTCTATCTATCTGTCTGTCTTATCTATCATCTAACTATCTAACTATCTATCTATCTATCTATCTAATCTATCTATCTATCTATTTTTATTTTTTAATTTTATTATTTAACATTTTTAAAATTGTTTTATTTTGAGGTAATGGAATAAAGCACTCATGTGGTTTTTTTTTTTTTTTTTCCCATCTAGTCCCCGTGGTATAGCAGTTTTGTAAATTTTGTTCATCCCTTTCCCACCGGCACAAACAATGCCACTCTTCCGAAAGCGAACGTTTTAACGAGTGCGCAAAATGTTCATGCGTGCGAGACACATCCAGAGACTTCATGTGGAGAGTGAGTCGGCACCTGATGTTAACTTCCCAGAAGAAAAATCCCTCTCTGAACGAGAAATCGAACCCGTCCTCAGCACATCACGAATGCATCACTGTAAACGGCAGTCTGGTGTGTCTAACTATGTTATTTATGAATGTATGTAAGTATGTATGTTATGTATGTATGTATGTATGTAATATGTTAATGTATGTATGTATTATGTATGTATGTATGTATGTATCTCTCTCTCATATATATAAATATATAATAAAGATGTTGTGTGTGTGTGTGTGTGGTGTGTGTGTGTGTGTGTGTGTGTGTGTGTTGTGTGTGGTGTGTTGTGTGTGTGGTGTGAAAGGGTGTCCCATAAACCTATGTGGTCGTAGGGGAGCAAGGCTTCAGAGGACCTCACTTCTCTAGGGCCATCATATAAGGGCGGAGCGCCACAACTCCCTCATCCCTCACAGCTTTACCTTCCTCTGACCCAAAAGAGGCAGGTACCCAATTACAGCAGGGAGAACTGTGTGACTGTACAAAGCCAAGGCACGCAACGGTCACCACCCTCCAATGGTAACCACCGCTGGAAACGCTGCTGAACATGGTCTGCAGGGGGAAAGCGAGTGCCTGCATAGTTCCTGCCTTACTACTCAAAACCACACTGGTTTCTCAGAAGGAGCAGGACGGAAACTGACCAAAGACAAAGCAGCTGTGCAGAGACCCGGACAACAAACACAACCCACACATTGACTCGGCTCAAAAACCCTCCGATCTCGCCCTTAAATACCATCATCAGTAACCAAAGTAACAATCCTCAACCGTGATCACGCCCAGCCCCTCACTGCACCCCGCAAAAAAAAACAAAAAACCACCCCACAACAAACACCAACAACATCACAAACCCACAAACACACAAAAAAAAACACAACAAACCAACAAAAACTCAGTACAGAAAAACATAATAACCAGGCCACCCTGCGCACACAACAGACTATATTACGGTCAAGACGCAATAGAGAGAGAGAGAGAGAGAAGAGAGAGATTAGAGAGAGAGAGAGAGAGAGAAAGAGAGAGAGAGAGAGAGAGAGAGAAGAGAGAGAGAGAGAGAGAACAACTGAACTCTGAAATGATTTCAATTAACATTGCCTTGGTACCACCACAATACATATGTGTTGGGCCTTGGATAAGAAACAATGGGTTCATTCAAATCATTGGCAAAGCAAATGCAACAAACAAATAATGTTTTATGACTGATTAGTAGAAAGAACAAAACCACCAACAACAAAAAAAAAATTACCCCCATAGCCCAAATAATGCAAAAAAAAGATTATGTCAGTAACAGGTCATACCTAAACACAAAAGAAAAAACATAAAACCCCAAATAAACTATTTCTTGATATTAAACCTTAAATCAAATCATAACCCAAACATAGAAAGAAATGCTGTCATAGAAAATCATCCATAATATGAAGTAAATCAAATCGTATTCAGTTTACTCAATAAAGTATTTTTGCGGCAACATTATTTTCCTTTTGTTAATAGAATGAAAATAAGTTAGAACACACTATGATTTGTACTCAATCATATATCAATTTCTTACATTGAAGCATATCTGACACTGGTACATTGATACATTTGCTTAAAACTTTTCTCCAATTAAAGTATTGAGGAACTTTCACATTCAAAAAAAAGTGGGTCATTCATTACAAAGTTCGTTATTAGCAAAACAAAATGGACACAATTTATCTTCGTATATTATCACAAAATCTATAACACATTATTGTTAAGGGGTAAAACAATAACTCTGTGCTGTAGAGAGAGAGAGAGAGAAGAGAGAGAGAGGTCAAGAGAGAGAGAGAGAGAGAGAAGAGAGAGAGATTGAGGGATAGAGGAGAGAGAGAAGAGAGAGAGAGAGAGATGGAGGGAGAAAGAGAGAAGGGAGAGAGAGAGAGTGAGGTAGAGAAGAGAGATAGGAAACTCTGAACTCTAAATATTTAATGTACATTGGCCTTGGGACCACAATACATTTGTGGGCTCAGGAAGAAACATGAGTTTCAATCCATAAACACTACTATGGCAAAACAAATGCCAAACAAACAAATTATGAAATATGACTGATATAAAAGAAGAAAAACACACAAAATATAGATTGCGGAACTCATACAAATAAAAGATTATGTCTGTAACAAATTATGACTGAATACAGAATAAAATTTAACATGATAATAAACCCTTAAATCAACCATAACCCAATCATAGAGAAAGATGGCTATCTAAAGAAAAATCATCCATATTGAGTAAGTAAAATCGAAGCAGGCCTTTCAACAAAGTGTTTTGAGAGAGAGAGAGTGAGAAACTCTCTCTGAAACTCTGAAATGAATTAATTGCACATTGGCCTTAGGCCACAATACAAAATAGAAAAGAAATAGAAAATACTTATTTAGCATGCACCTATTCTATATTCTACAATCATTGGATCGCTGAAAACAATCTACATCTCATCCTACTAACGGTTCAAATTTAAAGGATAGATGTCAAATCACAGTTTTCATTTCACATAAACAGAAAGGACAGTCCCTAGACATTAGTATAAAAGGGAGATACAGAAAATCATGATCGTGTTTAATGCCACGAAATTCTGATAATACGCGATATAATCAAAGGTGAAAATGTTTACGTGGTTTTAACAGACCGGACAATCATAGGATTTGATATACCTTGTAGACTTAAAGTATGTTCTTCCGCCTATTTCTTGCATGAACCACAAATCTATAAAAATTGTAACTGTGGATAGGATCAGTGGCTCTAAGTAACAAGTGGCAAGGAAGTTCTTTGACTCTTTAGAAATTTGCCCTTAAATCTTCAAAACGTAGCACAAAAGAAAACAAAATGTTTTTCATTTCGATCTATTTTTACAAAATGGACAGAATTTATCATGAATAATTCCGCTATATCGATGTACATAGTGTATTAAGTGGGTGAGTCCATTAAACCTTAACTGCGTTATGGCAACACTAAAACAAATAATTTTCCATATCTAGAACTAACTTTTCTTCTTAACGAAAATAGTCTTAAATGATCTATATGGTTGACATATCTATCTCGTCTCTTATATTCCTGACCATATCTTGAATAAACTTATCGATGAGCCTCTGGTTAAATATGCTTAGAAACTTTTTCACATCCCCAACCCCCTCAGCAACCAAAACAAAGTTAAATCCCTGTTAAGCATAAGACTTCTCTATTTTCGAAACCGCAGCACTGTTTCCGAAATTATATCTATCAGCTACAGCATTTGATACGCCTTAAATGGTAACCGTTCAATTATTCACTTGTAGTATTAAAACCTTTCTTATACAGGCTGTATGAATTTACATAGAGAGGAAATCCTACCAAAATCTCCATAGATCATTTTGTTTGGTGTTTTGTTGGTACAACCAAAAAATCTTTTGCATGCACATGAGAACTTATTCTATATGTTCTAACTTGTTTAATATTTCCCCATAACTTCAGCAGCATATAGCAAATTGGTTTATCATTTATCAAAATGTTAAAAAAAGTATTACAGTCATCTCTTAATTTCCGAAAAACTCAATAATCTGTACTAAACTGCCTTTTCCCCCCTTTTTGTTACTAGATGCTGTGAACCGTTTTTTTCGCCACTGATCATAGTTGTGAACCTGAACCCTAAATAGCATATAATTGTTTAACAACCTCAAAGCACTTACCATCATAGAACCATTTTCTCATGATTTACCCAAAAAGCCCCCTTATTCTAAATACCATAACTTTTGTTTTTATCTAATGTTTACATCTAACCTTATCTTATTACAGCAAAGTTTTTACAACATTTAACAGATTCTGCAGACCACTGTGTTGTTTGATATCAATCCACATCATCTGCAAATAACAAGATGAAATAATTCCCCATAATATCGAAATAACTGTACCCCATGTTTACCCCTTCGTTAATTTGATCACTAACTGGTTTACAAATAGAGAAAACAGTGCCGGGCTAAAGAACCGCCTTGCCCTACTACCCCAATGGACAATCAACCATTTCGGTTAATTCAAAATTTGCAACGAAACGCATGATTTTTAATGCACCTATACACATAGCTTGTAGTTCAACAAATAATTTACCCTGTACTCCTTGAACTTGAATCACTGCATAGAGTTTGTTATGCTGAACAGAATCAAAGGCATTTCTGAAATCTAACAAAAGCAACATAGAGTTTACCTTTCTTCCATTTTTGTTTATTTTGGCTCTGAAAAACTGCATATATGTAAAAAATTGGATCAACTGTTGAATATTTTATCTTCGAAATCCTGCATGACATACTGAAATTAAGTTGTTTGCTCTCTAACCCAAGTGTATATTCGTGTATAAAGTATTTGAAGTATAGGCATTTGGATATAATACTTAAGAGAGAATTCCCCTGTAGTTATCTACAATCATTTAGGTTTCCTTTTTTAAATGCAATGGTATAATTTATGGCTTGACCATTCCACTTGGGTAAATACCTCGATCAAAATAACATTAAATAATTTTTGTTAAAAAAATAAAAACATTCAATAACTACCACCCAGTCTGTCAACAATATCAGCTAAACATGTCATCTAATCCACTAGCTTACCCTTTTTAAGTTTACCTATTGCCTGATCAACTTTCTAACTAATATGACTGAATTCAATTATTATCTATTTCCCTAAAGGTTCAAGTACAATACCGTCATCCCTTCAGTTCATCATATTACCGGGGGGGCGGGGGGGGGGACCTTGGAAAACAAGTTTTGAAATGTCTAAACCACTCATCTGTAACATAATATTATTTACAAACTTTTTTCTGTTTGTTACAACCCAATTTTCTAGCTCATTCCAAAAGTGTGACCAATGTTAATATCTTTTGCCTAATGCTTCAGTCTTTAGTTTTCTAAAAGAAAAAGTATTGTCTTTTGGATTTCAACAGATGTCTGAATTGTTCCTTGCTGTAACATATATTTGTCTATCTACTTCTTTTCGACTTGCTCTAAACATATAATTTTTATTCTACATTCTTTTTTGTTTTTTTCACATTCACTGTCAAACACCACTCTGATCTTTTAGTCACTATGAATACGACACCTTTTGACATACATTCGCTAGCTCTTTTATACATTATACAAATAAATCTAAAAGCTTAACTACTCCTCATCCTAATTTATTTATGGCTATTCTTAATCCTATTTTGAACATTGTGCTCTCCCACCACGATTTCCTTGAATTCAATTTCGATGTGCCTCATTCCAGATAAATTTTCTCAAACACAGCATTTTCATTTATTTTTATTCTGTTTATCAGGACATCATCTGCCATCTCCAGGTTTCTTAATCTTTAGGACAATGGATAAATGATCAGACTCCTGTGAAATTTTCAACAACTAAGGATACATTTAGAAAGATGAAGAAAAAAGTTCAAACAGATGAAACAAAATAATCCACAGTGCTTTTCCCCTTGTGTATCCAACATATGGTACAATCTTTCATCAAAATCTGTTCACTCAGAGAGAGAGAGAGAGAGGGAATAGAGAGTGGGGGGGGGGGGAGAGGGGCAGACAGACAGACAGACAGAGACAGAAGGAGGGAGGGAGGAGGGAGGGGGGGGGGAGGCAGACAGACAGACAGACAGACACAGACAGAGGAGGGAGGGAGGTGGTGAGGGGGAGATTGCCGTGTCCCCCCGTTCTGGGAAGTGAGGGTGAATGCTGGCAGCCACAGCTTTTCCCCAATCTCTTCACCCCCCTCTCCCCATGCCGGTTCACTATGTGGTCCTTCATTCAACAAGCTCATACACAACCATCTGTCTTCTGCCTGCCGCTTTCTTCTTCTCAATGGCTAACCCTGCCACCCCTCCTTTCACCCCATCCCCATTCCAAAAAAAGACCCTCCCCCCCCCCCCCCCCCCCCCCTCTCCTGTTTTTGGTATGCCACCTTGTGGTCAACATAGGGCCACTTCGATTTCCTTCAGCTGCTGAATACACTGACAGAGCGGAGGGAGGTCAGGGGGTGAGGTTGGGTAGGGGTGGAACAAGCTGCCTGTGAGGGGACCTGTTCATATTCCAGCATAACTAGGGGTGGTGGGGGAGAGAACCACTTGGTTAACGGACCAGCCCAGGGGTGGCGGTTCCACCCCCACCCCACCCCCGCCCTTTTTTGCACCCTCAATGTCCCTGCCACACACCACACACCACAGCGTGACTGTTTGGTGTCCTCACACATCATTAAACCGTGAGCCTACGAATAACCTAGATTCCAACCAATCCCCCTGTTGGCCGCCGCTCATTCACTATTTCTGGTCCACCATCTGGAACAACCTTTCCTCTCTCTCTTCGCCATAAACCTAGTAATACACTTTTAAATCCGGCCCAGACATATTTAATTCAAACCTAAAACTCCCCCACTTCCCCCTCCTTTTCATATCTAACCCATAGCTATCAACCCTGCAAAAATATACGGCCCTGTGGCGAGTGTATGTGTGCAATGCAAAAACATTTGACTATCGAAACTTTATTTCATAGATTCTGTCTGCATCGCACCATGTTTGTAAATATCTGTTTGTTTAAACTTTTGATTATTTATCATTGATTACATGACTGTGTAAGATTAGGTTGAATGCATGCGCTTTGATTTGTTCCATTTATTATTATTATTATTACATTATTATTATTATTATACACACACACGCTCGCATGCACAAGCACCCCACCCCCCCCCCCCCCCCCCCCCCCCCCCCCCCGAGTCTGTATAGTATGTGCATGGCGCAAGCTACACCACGACCATCAACGCCTTGAAGAAGACAAGGTCCTTGCTCCTCTTCTCTATTTTCCTTTTAACACCCCCCTCCGCTCCCCCCCCCCCCCCCCCCAAAAAACCCCCCCCCGTGGTCCTGATTTCTCTCTGCCCCTCCTGGGGATGCCGGGTCAGGTCAGTATAAATAGCCCCCCCCCCCCTCCCCCCTTCTGGAAACTGTGTGCTAGGACTCCCCCTTTTCTATCCCTCTCTTTATTTCTGTTTGTTTCTGTCCTGTCTGTCACCCCTTCTTGTCCAGTGTCGGCCTCCTTGGTCCGCTAGAGCCGAGTGGTTCAGACCGTTCCACTTCAGTCAGTGGTTCCATGACGTCCACCCCACTCCACTCCATTACACCACACTACACTACATTACACTCCACTACATTACATTACACTCCACTCCCCTACATACACTCCACTCCACTACATTACACTCCACTACCTTACATTACACCACACTACATTACACCACACTACACTACATTAACCACTCCACTTCACTACACTACATTACACTACACTACACTACACTACATTACACTACACTCCACTACATTACACTACACTACATTACAACCACTCCACTTCACTACACTACACTACACTCCCCCCACTACATTACACTACACTACACTACATTACACCCCCTCCACACTCCACTCCACTTCACTACACTACATTACACTACACTACACTACATTACACCCCTCCACTCCATTACACTACACTACATTAAACCACATCACACTCCACACAGCACCACATCACACTCCACACCACACACACACACAGCACACTCCACACAGCACCACATCACACTCCACACAGCACCACAGCACACTCCACACAGCACCACTCACACTCACACTCCACACAGCACCACATCACACTCCACACCACACCACATCACACTCCACTCCACACAGCACCTCCACACAGCACCACATCACACTCCACTCCACACAGCACCACATCACACTCCACACCACACAGCCACCACAGCACACTCCACACCACACAGCACCACAGCACACTCCACACAGCACCACATCACACTCCACACAGCACCACAGCACACTCCACACCACACAGCACACTCCACACAGCACCACATCACACTCCACACAGCACCCACATCACACTCCACACCACACAGCACCACATCACACTCCACACCACACAGCACCACAATCACACTCCACACCACCACAGCACCACAGCACACTCCACACAGCACCACATCACACTCCACACCACACAGCACCACAGCACACTCCACACAGCACCACAGCACACTCCACACAGCACCACAGCACACTCCACACAGCACCACATCACACTCCACACAGCACCACAGCACACTCCACACAGCACCACATCACACTCCACACAGCACCACAGCACACTCCACACAGCACCACAGCACACTCCACACCACACACACCACCACATCACACCACACTCCACAGCACCACATCACACCACACAGCACCACAGCACACTCCACACCACACTACACCACCACATCACACCACACTCCACAGCACACTCCACACCACACTACACCACCACATCACACCACACAGCACCACATCACACCACACAGCACCACAGCACACTCCACACCACACTACACCACCACATCACACCACACACCCCACAGCACCACATCACACCACACAGCACCACAGCACACCTCCCACCACACTAACACCACCACATCACACCACACTCCACAGCACCACAGCACACTCCACACCACACTACACCACCACATCACACCACACTCCACAGCACCACATCACACTCCACACAGCACCACATCACACCACATCACACTACACCACCACACCACATCACACCACCACATCACACCACACCATCACACCGCACAGCACCACACCACACAGCACCACATCACATCACAGCACTACACGCCTTCAACCACACACAACGCAGGACAGGGCTACAAACTGCCTCCACTGCCACCCAAAACTGCATTATTTTCTCATCCCCTGCATTCATCAGGCTAATGATAATAATAACGACGATAATGATAGTGATACTATTAGTAATAACCAGGAAACTCAGGTAAAGACACAACTCTGACTACTTCAACAAAAGAAGAAAAAGGAGGAGGGCGAGGAGGAGGTGGAGAAGAAAGTGTGAGTGTGTGTGTGTGAGTGTGTGTGAGTGAGTGTGTGAGAGATAGATAGATAGATAGAGAGAGAGAGAGAGAGAGAGAGAGAGAGAGAGAGAGAGAGAGAGAGAGAAAGATAGAGATAGAGAGAGAGATAGATAGAGAGAGAGAGAGAGATAGAGAAAGATAGAGAGAGAGAGAGAGAGAGAGAAAGATAGAGATAGAGAGAGATAGAGAGAGAGATAGATAGAGAGAGAGAGATAGATAGAGAAAGATAGAGATAGAGAGAGAGATAGAGAGAGAAAGAGAAAGATAGAGATAGAGATAGAGAGAGAGAGAGAGAGAGGTGTGTGTGTGTGTGTGTGTGTGTGTGTGTGTGAACAGCCTCTGGCCCAGCAGCAGGGTCAGACCCACAGCCCTGAAGCAGGAGACAGAACCTGATGGCTCCCGGCTGGCCGGCCACAAGCTGTCCGCCAGTTCGTGATGTCCCTCAGCCCAGTGACAAGGCCTCCACTACCTAACATGGTGTTCTGCTGATACAGGGTGTGTTGAGATTGCCTTCAGCCCTGACAAGCTCTTAACATGACAACCTGCACTCTCCTTTATAGGAGATAAAATCCTCTAAAGTCGGAGTATAGCTGCCTATAATGGTGGCGAGGTGCTTAAAAAACAGTCATATACACGCAAACTTCTCATCCAGCATGTGCAATTCCAATCTCGCAGTGATCCCAGGTGGGATGAATGAGTCAGAGTGCATGTTCTGGGTGACCCCCAGAGTGTTAAGCTGGGGAACGCACAACAGCAGCACAACAACAACAGCAGCAACAACAACAGCAGCAACAACAATTCCATCTCCTTGGCCTTTTGTGTTCTGTTCTGTTGGAGGTGAACTCCTCTGTCTAGGACAGGCAGCAGAAGGGGCAGACAGACAGCAATGCTGGCCTTGTCTTACAAAGGGGTAGACAGCAATGCTGCCTTGTCTTACAAAGGGGCAGACAGCAATGCTGCCTTGTCTTACAAAGGGGCAGACAGCAATGCTGCCTTGTCTTACAAAGGGGTAGACAGCAATGCTGCCTTGTCTTACAAAGGGGCAGACAGCAATGCTGCCTTGTCTTACAAAGGGGCAGACAGCAATGCTGCCCTTGTCTTACAAAGGGGAAGACAGCAATGCTGCCCTTGTCTTACAAAGGGGCAGACAGCAATGCTGCCCTTGTCTTACAAAGGGGCAGACAGCAATGCTGCCCTTGTCTTACAAAGGGGCAGACAGCAATGCTGCCTTGTCTGACAAAGGGGCAGACAGCAATGCTGCCTTGTCTTACAAAGGGGCAGACAGCAATGCTGCCTTGTCTGACAAAGGGGCAGACAGCAATGCTGCCTTGTCTGACAAAGGGGCAGACAGCAATGCTGCCCTTGTCTTACAAAGGGGCAGACAGCAATGCTGCCCTTGTCTTACAAAGGGGCAGACAGCAATGCTGCCCTTGTCTTACAAAGGGGCAGACAGCAATGCTGCCCTTGTCTTACAAAGGGGCAGACAGCAATGCTGCCTTGTCTTACAAAGGGGCAGACAGCAATGCTGCCTTGTCTATCAAAGTGTCGTCGCCCCGTGTGCACAAACAGCACAGTCAGCAAGGTGTCTTCAGCTGGCCACTCACTTTATCCTAACCCCCCCTCCCATCCCCCCCACTCATTGTCAGACCAAAGAATTTGTGTACGAATAATTATGCACAGACTCCTATTTCCCAACACTTGGCCATCATCTTTGCCAGTGAGGGTCATTTCTCTGTGACGGAATGGAAGCAAGTGTTGTTGGGTTTTTTTTTAACTGTCAGTTGTTGTTTGTTCGCTATTTCACCATCCTGTCAAACACACAGAGCTGGCTGTCCCCAATAACACACACACACTCTTTGTCTGTCTGTCTATCTATCTATCTATCTATGCACACACACTCTCTCTATCTACACACATACACACACACTTCTATGTATATATATATATATATATATATATATATATATATATATATATATATATATAAGTCTTCTAGAGCAATTTCGTTCTCAAGGAATGGGGAAAATACCCCCAACATCCTTAAAGCGAATGACCACTCGTCTGTCAGTACGTATTTCAGGGTCAGGCAACACCAAGAGCACTGACTGCTCGCTGTCACTGAAGGAGCCCTAGCTAAGTACTCTGCTCTACACCATCACTGGTCACGCGCCGCTTGCCTGCCTTGCCTTGCCTTGCCCTGCCCTGCCTGCCTTGCCTTGCCTTGCCCTGCTTTGCCTCGCCTTGCCTTGCCTTGCCTCGCCTTGCCTTGCCTGCCCTACCTGCCTTGCCCTGCCTGGCCCTGCCCTGCCCTGCCTTGCCTCGCCTCACCCTGCCCTACCCTGCCCTGCCTTCCCTTATCCTTCCCTGCCTTGCCCTGCCCTGCCCTGCCCTGCCCTGCCCTGCCTTGCCTTGCCCTGCCCTGCCCTGCCCTGCCTTGCCTTGCCCTGCCCTGCCTTGCCCTGCCTTGCCTTGCCCTGCCCTGCCCTGCCCTGCCCTGCCTTGCCCTGCCCTGCCTTGCCCTGCCCTGCCCTGCCTTGCCTTCCCTCAGCCTGGCTGGCTATCCCAGCACAGCCGAAAGCGGAATGTGGATCAGAGACCAGAGGCCTGCATCATGACAGACAACTCGAACGATTTATTCCCCAAAAGGCCACCGGCCCATACACGACGGGGGTTGCCGAACTGCATAGTATTTTAGTGAGATAAATAAGGAAAAGCACAAAAAACCAAAATACTATTGTATAACCACAACTACCACAACAAAAATCAGTTACACAAAATATGACTTAAGAAACCAAGCTATCTCTTATTCTGCAACATCTCAGGGTGACTAGATGCCATGAGTAAACAGAATCTAAATAAATTAGGCTCAAGTGCAACATCAACATTCATAATGATGGCGACTGATAATCAATACACTGATCAAAAGAGGTAAACGGGAAAAATGGCCGAGCAGAATAATAACAGCATCACTAGGTACATATAGAGAAAGAACTGAAGATTCATCCAAAAGACAGGTCTGTAGCATTGATAAGCAAACGTTTGGAAAAATTCCATAATCCACTGCTGTTCCAACTCATTCAGATAATTAGCACATGGAAGGGTAAATGGTGACCAAAAGACTCACCACAAGACAGACATATAAACAACGAGCTGCAGGATGAAACAAAAGAACCAAGGAAGGAAGAAAGGAAGGAAGGAAGGAAGGAAGGAAGGAAACCACCGGCAGTTTGGAAAGTGGCCTCTACTGCACAGCTGGCCAGCGCCACAGCAGGTGATCAGGCACCACTGCTCCCCCACCCCCCCACCACCACCCTCACTCAGTGCAGGAGGAGCTGGCCACTGGGGGCAGAGGAAAGCTGAGGTCAGCGTCACACAAGGAGGGGAGCTGAGGTCACCGTCACACAGGGAGGGGAGCTGCCTGACCACACCACGGGTCAAGCGAGCCCCTGGACTGCTGCACCCACCACTGCTTCCCTATGAAAGCCAGCCAGGTGTCGTGGTCAAGTCAGTGTGCACACACCTTGTTCTGTGAACGAGGGCAGTTATCAAGCCCTCTGCCATGGTCTGGACGTGCTGAAGAGGTCTCCCATAGACCGGCACCACTTCGGCTCTGCTCGCTACAGGTCTTGCGATCCTTGTGATCCGTTGTTGTTGTTGTTGTTGTTGTTGTTGTTTGTTCTTCCAAAGACACCTGTTTCCAACAAGTCACTGCCCATGACCTGGCCCAGCCAAGAGCTTGGTCAGTTACTGACGTCAGGGGTCAAGGCCGACAGTAAGAGGCTGGCAAGCTTTAAGCTGTTCTGACATTGTCTCCTCCCTCACACAAGCTCCTAGCATCCTAGCTTGTACTCTCCACGAAAGGAAAACAATCCTCTGAGGGCAGAGTATGACTGCCTCTATGGGGGGGACACCTGGAAACCTCCGTACACACAAGCTGCTCATCGTGCAGTGGCTGCTTCAGGTCTCCCAGTGGCTTCGTGGCGGGAGCAGTGAGGCAGCCTTTGCTTGCTTTGGCTTGCTTTAATGTCCATTCACTGCCTGGTGATTTAGTCACACCCGAAATCATACCACTACACCAATAAAGAAAGACCTCTCTCTCTCTCTATATATATATATGAATAATTATGTATGTGTAGAAACACACATACATACACATGCATACGTACATTATAACACATAAAAGGTAAATATAAAGGTGTCCCATAACCTATGTGGTCGTAGGCAAGCGAGACATCAGACACCTCAACTTCTCAAGGGGCCAACATATATTGAGGGCGGCGCCCATCTCCTCTCCCTCGCTGCTTTACCTTCCCTGACCCTAATAAGAGCAGTTACCCATTGACAGCTGGGTTACGTACGTAAATACATACACACACATACAAAAGATAGACATATCCCACATACAACTGATTACAATGTCTGGCAGGAGATGAATACCGAGCATTCTGTTGTGTGAACCCCCTCCCTTCTCTCCCCTCCCCTCCCCACCCAGTTGCTAAGCTGGGGAACGTTTAACACCACCACCACCATCATCATCATCACCACCATCATCACATCACCACCACCACCACCACCACCACCACCATCCACCACCCCAATCATCATCATCACCACCATCATCACCACCACCATCATCATCACCACCATCACCACCACCATCATCACCACCATCATCATCATCATCAGTGCTACAAGAGATGAATGGAAGGTCGTACAGAAAAAGAGCGAGAGAGAGAGATAGAGAGAGACAGAGAGAGAGAGACAGACAGATAGAGAGAGAGAGAGACAGAGAGAGACACAGAGAGATAAAGAGAGAGAGACAGAGAGATAGAGAGAGAGACAGAGAGAGAGAGAGACAGAGAGATAGAGAGACAGAGAGATAGAGAGACAGAGAGAGACAGAGATAGGGAGAGAGAGACAGACAGAGAGGAGAGTGTGCCAGGGACGGGAGGAGAAGGGGGTGTGTATAAGGAAGAAGACAGTACTGGCAAGGGAAGAGAGCAGGCAGGCAGGCAGGCAGGCTAACTACGGGGAATCGAACCTCCTGCCTTTGCTCCGCTGTGAGACAGGCTGTAGTCATCATCATCATTAACCATTACACCCAGTGGTGTGTAGGGCAGCAACAAAGCGCTTCCACTCCTGTCTATCCTGGGCCAACCTAGTCACTGATCCCCAAGAGATTTTTGGGGAGAGTGGAGTCGGCACTGATATTAACTCCAGAGGAAAAATCCTCTTGAACGAGAATCGAACCCGGGTCAGTCAGCAAATCACGAATACATCACTGTAACCACCAGGCTGTCCCGTCCCCTCCGTTCTGATTGTGTTCTTGATATGGTGTACAATCAATCCTCCACACATCCATCCATTCATCCACCCATACATCCATCCACACATACATACATACATCCATCCACCCACACATCCATCCACATCACATCCATCCACAATCATCACCATCCTACCTATATCCATCCACCACCCCATCCTACCTATATCCATCCACAAACCATCCATCTACCTATATCCATCCACCATCCTACCTATATCCATCCACACATCCTACCTATATCCATCCACACATCCTACCTATATCCATCCATCACATCTAATCCATACCTACCATCATATCCATATCCATCCCATCCTACCTATATCCATCCACACCATCCTCATCCTATATCCATCCACCCATCCTACCTATATCCATCCACATCTATACCATCCATCCTACCTATATCCATCCACCATCCTACCTATATCCATCCATCACCATCCTACCTATATCCATCCACCAATCCTACCTATATCCATCCACCCATCCTACCTATATCCATCCATCCCATCCTACCTATATCCATCCACACATCCTACCTATATCCATCCACACCATCCTACCTATATCCATCCCCCATCCTACCTATATCCATCCACCCATCCTACCTATATCCATCCACCCATCCTACCTATATCCATACCCCATCCTACCTATATCCATCCCATCCTACCTATATCCATCCACCCATCCTACCATACATCCATCCATCCTCCTACTATACATCCACCCATCCTACCTTATCCATCCATCCATCCTACCTATATCCATCACACCTATCCTACCTATACCATCCACCATCCTACCTATATCCATCCCACTACATCCTACCTATATCCATCCACACACCATCCTCCACCTATATCCATCCCCCCATCCTACCTATCCATCCACATCCATCCACCTATATCCATCCACCATCCTACCTATATCCATCCCCCCACATTCCATCCATCCTACCTATATCCATCCCCCATCCATCCATCCTACCATATATCCATCCCATCCACATCCATCCATCCTACCTATATCCATCCACACATCCTACCTATATACATCCCCACATCCATCATCTCGCTAACGGGCGGACAGGCAAGGAGCCAGCCAGGCGGGCGGTGTGCATGTTGCAGCCATGTCGGGGAGGCCGCTCTGTGGTCGGCAGTGCCCTACCTCTCCAGGCTCCATCAGCAGCAGCAGCAGCAGCAGCTGGCCCAGCACACAGCCACCATGCCCTCTGGGAGGAGTCTGACTTCCTCCTGCCTGCCACCTGTACTGCCACTGCCAGTCTCTGTGTGCAGACCTCAAAGACATGTCACTGCCTACTTCTCTCCTTCTTTCTTCCCTCCGCCCCCCCTCTCCTCCATGCCCCCTGCCCCTGATACAGCAGCAGCATCAATCCACCGCCCACGCCAGCTTTCTTTTGTGTGGCTCGCACCAACGCTGTCCGTGGTGTGTGTGTGTGTGTGTGTGTGTGCGTGCGCGCGCTTGTGCGCGCAGGCGCGGGTAGGGGAGAGAGAGAAGGGGGAGAGAGAGAGAAGGGGGGGGGGGGGGGGGGGTAGAAGGAGAGAGAGAGAGAGAGAGAGAGAGAGAGAGAGAGAGAGAGAGAGAGAGAGAGAGAGAGAGAGAGAGATAGACATACAGACAGATAGGTACAAGGACAGAGAGTCTGTTTTCTAACTTTTCTGTCTGTCTCTCTATGTGTTATTCTTCTTGTGTGTGTGTGTGTGTGTTTGTGAGTGTGTGTGTGATGTGTGTGTGTATGTGTTGTGTGCGTTGTGTGTGTGTGTGTGATGTGTGTGTATGCGTTGTGTGTGTATGTGATGTGTGTGTGTGTGTGAATGCTCAGTCAGATGGAAGTAGCTAAGACGGCCAACAACAGTATCATCATCCTCATCATCATTCTGCTCATGACACCACAAACTGACTGGAACTGGTCAAGACTGGAGTACAATATAATGCTATACAAGCAACGGGACAGACAGCTCAGTGGGGAGATAGGTAAGTAGATAGGTAGGTGGATAGGTAGACAAATAGGCAGGTAGGTAGGCAGGAAGATAGATAGATAAAGTAGATAATTGTATAGACAAACAGATCGATAGATTGATAGGTAGATAGGTAAGTATGTAGATGGATAGGTAGATAGGTAAGTATGTAGATGGATAGGTAAGTGTGTAGATGGATAGGTAGATAGGTAAGTATGTAGATGGATAGGTAAGTATGTAGATGGATAGGTAAGTATGTAGATGGATAGGTAGATAGGTAAGTATGTAGATGGATAAGTATGTAGATGGATAGGTAAGTATGTAGATGGATAGGTAAGTATGTAGATGGATAGGTAGATAGGTAAGTATGTAGATGGATAGGTAGATAGGTAAGTATGGAGATGGATAGATAAGTATGGAGATGGATAGGTAGGTAAGTATGCAGATGGTTAGGTAGATAGGTAAGTATGGAGATGGATAGGTAGATAGGTAAGTATGTAGATGGATAGGTAGATAAGTAAGTATGTAGATGGATAGGTAAGTATATAGATGGATAGGTAGATAGGTGAGTATGTAGATGGATAGGTAGATAAGTATGTAGATGGATAGGTAAGTATGTAGATGGATAGGTAGATAGGTAAGTATGTAGATGGATAGGTAGATAGGTAAGTATGTAGATGGATAGGTAAGTATGTAGATGGATAGGTAGGTAAGTATGTAGATGGATAGGTAAGTATGTAGATGGATAGGTAGATAGGTAAGTATGTAGATGGATAGGTAGATAGGTAAGTATGGAGATGGATAGATAAGTATGGAGATGGATAGGTAGGTAAGTATGCAGATGGTTAGGTAGATAGGTAAGTATGGAGATGGATAGGTAGATAGGTAAGTATGTAGATGGATAGGTAGATAGGTAAGTATGGAGATGGATAGGTAAGTATGTAGATGGATAGGTAGATAGGTAAGTATGTAGATGGATAGGTAGATAGGTAAGTATGTAGATGGATAGGTAAGTATGTAGATGGATAGGTAGATAGGTAAGTATGTAGATGGACAGGTAAGTATGTAGATGGATAGGTAAGTATATAGATGGATAGGTAGATAAGTAAGTATATAGATAAATAGGTAAGTATGTAGATGGATAGGTAGATAGGTAAGTATGTAGATGGATAGGTAGATAGGTAAGTATGTAGATGGATAGGTAAGTATGTAGATGGATAGGTAAGTATGTAGATGGATAGGTAGATAGGTAAGTATGTAGATTGATAGGTAGATAGGTAAGTATGGAGATGGATAGGTAAGTATGGAGATGGATAGGTAGGTAAGTATGCAGATGGTTAGGTAGATAGGTAAGTATGTAGATGGATAGGTAGATAGGTAAGTATGTAGATGGATAGGTAAGTATATAGATGGATAGGTAGATAGGTGAGTATGTAGATGGATAGGTAGATAAGTATGTAGATGGATAGGTAGATAGGTAAGTATGTAGATGGATAGGTAAGTATGTAGATGGATAGGTAGATAGGTAAGTATGTAGATGGATAGGTAGATAGGTAAGTATGTAGATGGATAGGTAAGTATGTAGATGGATAGGTAGATAGGTAAGTATGTAGATGGATAGGTAGATAGGTAAGTATGTAGATGGATAGGTAGATAGGCAGCTAGATATATAGAAAAAAGATAGGGCATAGTCTGTTTTCCAACTTTTCTTTTTGTCTATCTGCCTCTCTATGCGTTATTTTTTATTGTTGTCATCATCATCATCACCTATGTTATTGTTGTTATTGTCATCATCATCATCACCACCTATGTTATTGTTGTTATTGTCATCATCATCACCTATGTTATTGTTGTCGTCGTCGTCGTCATCATCACCTATGTTATTGTTATCATCATCATCATCACCTATGTTATTGTCATAATCACCTATGTTATTGTTGTTATTGTCGTCGTCGTCATCATCACCACCTATGTTATTGTCATCATCACCTATGCTATTGTTGTTATTGTCATCACCACCACCACCACCACCTATGTTATTGTCATCATCATCAATGTTATTGTTGTCGTCGCCGTCATCACCTATGTTATTGTCGTCATCATCACCACCTATGTTATTGTCGTCATCATCACCACCTATGTTATTGTTGTTATTGTCATCATCATCACCTATGTTGTTGTCGTCATCATCGTCACCACCTATGTTATTGCCGTCATCATCATCACCTATGTTATTGTCGTCATCATCATCACCTATGTTATTGCCGTCATCATCATCGCCTATGTTATTGTTGTTATTGTCATCATCATCACCTATGTTGTCGTCGTCATCATCATCACCTATGTTGTCGTCGTCGTCGTCATCACCTATGTTGTCGTCGTCATCCTCATAACCTATGTTTTTGTCGTCATCATCATCACCTATGTTATTGTCGTCATCATCACCTATGTTATTGTCGTCATCATCATCACCTATGTTGTTGTCGCCATCATCATCACCTATGTTATTGTCGTCATCATCATCACCTATGTTGTTGTCGTCATCATCATCAGCTATGTTATTGTCGTCATCATCAGCTATGTTATTGTCGTCATCATCATCACCTATGTTGTTGTCGTCATCATCATCACCTATGTTATTGTCGTCGTCATCATCACCTGACCTATGTTATTGTCGTCATCATCATCACCTATGTTGTTGTCGTCATCATTACCTATGTTATTGTCGTCATCATTACCTATGTTATTGTCGTCATCATCATCACCTATGTTGTTGTCGTCATCATCATCACCTATGTTGTTGTCGTCATCATCATCATCACCCATGTTATTGTTGTCGTCATCATCACCTATGTTATTGTCGTCATCATCACCTATGTTATTGTCGTCATCATCATCACCTATGTTGTTGTCGTCATCATTACCTATGTTATTGTCGTCATCATTACCTATGTTATTGTCGTCATCATCATCACCTATGTTGTTGTCGTCATCATCATCACCTATGTTGTTGTCGTCATCATCATCATCACCAATGTTATTGTTGTCGTCATCATCACCTATGTTATTGTCGCCGTCATCATCATCACCTATGTTATTGTCGTCATCATCATTACCTATGTTATTGTCGTCATCATCATCACCTATGTTGTCGTCGTCATCATTACCTATGTTATTGTCGTCATCATCATCACCTATGTTGTTGTCGTCATCATCATCACCTATGTTGTTGTCGTCATCATCATCACCTATGTTATTGTCGTCGTCATCATCACCTGACCTATGTTATTGTCGTCATCATCATCACCTATGTTGTTGTCGTCATCATCACCTATGTTGTTGTCGTCATCATCATCACCTATGTTATTGTCGTCGTCATCATCACCTGACCTATGTTATTGTCGTCATCATCATCACCTATGTTGTTGTCGTCATCATTACCTATGTTATTGTCGTCATCATCACCTATGTTGTTGTCGTCATCATCATCACCTATGTTGTTGTCGTCATCATCATCACCTATGTTGTTGTCGTCATCATCATCACCTATGTTGTTGTCGTCATCATCATCATCACCAATGTTATTGTCGTCATCATCATCACCTATGTTATTGTCGTCGTCATCATCACCTATGTTATTGGTGTCGTCATCATCACCTATGTTATTGTTGTCATCATCATCACCTATGTTATTGTCGTCATCATCATTACCTATGTTATTGTCGTCATCATCATCACCTATGTTGTCGTCGTCATCATCATTACCTATGTTATTGTCGTCATCATCATCACCTATGTTATTGTCATCATCATTACCTATGTTATTGTCGTCATCATCATCACCTATGTTGTTGTTGTTGTCATCATTATCACTGAGGACGCCCCACACCCTCCCCTAGAGCACCTCTGAGCAGCCACCACCACCACCACCACACCACCACCACCACATCATCCCTCCCTTCTCCTCCCCCACCACACCTCTTCCCTCCCAGGCACGCCCTCCGTTTCCCCCCTTGAAGTGTGTCATCCTTCTACCATGCCCGCCACAGCCCTCCCCCCCCCCCCCCCCCCCCCCCCCCCCCTCCTTAGTCCTCCCCCTCCTCCCTCGCCGAGGTGATTTTCTGTGTCTTTTGTAAAGGGTGAAGTGAGCCATGGGTGGCTGATTGCAAACGCTTTGGTAGTGATCGCTGCCGTCCCTTCTGATCATCCTTCCTCCTCCTCCTCCTCTACCCCTCTCTCTCCCCTCCTCTCTCTCTCCCCCCTCCTTTGAGTTACCACGTTTCTTTCTTTCTTGTTGTCCTCTCCCCAGGTTGTTTCTTTCTTTCTTGTTGTCCTCTCCCCAGGTTGTTTCTTTCTTTCTTTCTTGTTGTCCTCTCCCCAGGTTGTTTCTTTCTTTCTTTCTTGTTGTCCTCTCCCCAGGTTGTTTCTTTCTTCTCTTTCTTGTTGTCCTCTCCCCAGGTTGTTTCTTTCTTTCTCTCTGCACTCTTCCTGAGCTTTGCTTTCTTTTTCATTCCCGCACACAAGCATGCGTGCGCACATTCACACACACGATCACACACACGCGCGCGCGCGCACGCGCACGCACTTACACAGACACCCACCCACACACACAGACACCCACACACGCACGCACATCCACCCACCCACCCACCCACCCACCCACACACACACACACACACACACACACACATACACACACACACACACACACGCGCGCGCGC
>CM054153.1:1333554-1336054 GCA_028751875.1 Rapana venosa | reverse complement strand
CCCTGCTCCACTTGCGCCCCCAGTAAGTGTACAGTGCAGCGACCAACGTCCACCTCCGTGACTTCTCTCCCCTCAGCAGGTAGAGTGTACAGGTCAAGGTGTCCCCCCATCACCTGGAAGGTCGTAGGGGAGCGAGGCGTCAGAGACCTCACTTCTCAAGGGGCCAGCATATTGAGGGCGGCGCTCATTTCCTCTCCCTCGCTGCTTTACCTTCCCTGACCCTAAAGAGGGCAGGTACCCATTTACAGCTGGGTGAACTGGGGGACTGTACTGAAGCCCAGGCACGCAAACAGTCACCCATCCAAGTGGTAACCACGCTCGACGCTGCTTAACTTGGCTGGGGGAAAGCGAGTGCTCCGACCACTGAGCTATCCCGTCCCCAGTCAGAGTGCAGATAATAGAAAACCCAGGATAGAGCTAGCCAGAGATCAAGCGCCAGGCAGAACACCACACGCAGTACACTACCAAGATTCAGCGCTATATTATTATTATTATTATTATTATTATTATATTACTACCATGTACTAGTACTTTTTTCAGTCGCGGAGTGAGGTGGCACAGGGCCACAGCACTCAATGTTTCAGGTAGTGGATGCATGCTGGGTACAGTCTAGAATTCCATAACGCAGCGAATGCTGAAACGCTGGACCCAATCTGGAGCACGCCAAGTTATCCTGTGCACGCCAAGTTATCCTGTGCACGCCAAGTTATCCTGTGCACGCCAAGTTATCCTGTGCACGCCAAGTTATCCTGTGCACGCCAAGTTAACCTGTGCACGCCAAGTTATCCCCCCTTTATTCACCAGACGCTGCTGCCGAGATTCGAACCCACGACTTGAAGAAGCCGAGGGGAGGGCAGGCGGCAGAGGCTCTCTCTCTCTCTCCTCTCTCTCTCTCTTTCTCTCTCCGCCACTACACAGGGGCCGTCCTGCAGTGTCCCTACCTACAGACAGACAACACGGGGCAGAGGGGTGCAGGCCATCCTCCCCCCCCCCCCCCCCCCCCCCCTCAGCAGCAGGACTTTCTAACCGTCTTTGTCATGCCAAGTATAACCCACCTCTGTCAGTCTGCAACTTAAACACACACACACGCACGCGCGCACACACTCCACACACGTACACACACATATACGCACGCGCGCGCACACACACAAACACACACTGACACTCCTTAAACCTATACAAAGCTACCCTATACAATTACCCCACAAAAATAGCCAAGCTGATAAATGACCCCCCCCCCCCACTGTTGTTTTTTTTCAAATCGTGATCCCCAAAGAACTAATCCTTCTGGACACTGTCTAGAAAGACCATCATGACAAAGTCAGACATACCGCTTCCACAGACAGACTAGGTCCTATGCTACTGTTCTTTTTAAAAAAAATTTTTTAAACAATTATTATTTTTAAACAATCGTTAAAAACACCCCCTGTTGGCGTGGGTTATAACCTCGCGCTGCTCACAGAACTCGTTTATTCTGGCACCTGGAAAAAAAACACCCTAATGACCCCCCCCCCCCCCCCCCCCCCCCCCCCAGACCATCCCTTGTGGTCAAACAGACTGGGGGCGGGAGGGAGGGAAGGGGAGGACTCATTAGCCACTTTGGGGCGTGACTGTAAGGGGACTCGCGGTTTCCGAAGCAGATGTGGCGGGTTTGTGGTAGAATCCTCCAGTGTGGTGTCTGTCTTTAGCTCAGGGAGGAGGGAGGTGGGTGGTTAGGGCGTGAGTTGCCGGGCTGAGAATGTCAAAGTATACTGTGACCATCTCCACCCTGCCTCCTCATTCATTAACGAAAACTGTCTCTATATACATGGTCTGCGGAAAGAAAGAAGGCTGGAGCGGTGGGAGGGGGGGGGCAGCCCTTCTCGTCTTCCTCCCACCCTCCTCACTGCCTCCTGTGTTGAAGGTGATGATGGTTTTTTGTTTGTTTCTCAGAAGCGAGGAAGCGGCCTTTGTGTCGTCTGTGAACTACGAGATGGTCACTGTCAGGAATGAGACCTGCCTGGTCCACACCCACCCACACCCCACCCACACACACCCACCCACCACCCACACACACCCACCCACACACCCCACCCACACCCCACCCACCCACACATTTTTATTTATTTTTCTTGGCTCTGTTGTTGTTCTTGTCCGTTTTTCTCTTTTTTATCTTCTTTTGTTGGTTTGGTTTTTCTTTCTCTTTTGTTTTGGGTAGGGTTTTTTTGGGGGTGGGGGTATTTGTCATTGTCATTTCTCTCTCTCTCTCTCTCTCCCCTCTCTCTCTCTCTCTCTCTCTCTCTCTCTCTCTCTCTCTCTCTCTCTCTCTCTCTCTCCTCTTTTTCCTTCTCTTTTGTTTGTTTGTTTGTATTGGTTAAGGTTTTTGGGGGTGGGGTGGGGGGGTATTTTTTTTATGGTTTTCTTTTATTTCTCTTTGTGTGGGGGGGGGGGGGGGGGGGGGGGGGGGGGGGGGGGTTGTTGGGGGGGAGCTGTTTTGAAAAGGGTTATTTCCCCTTGTTTT